>NW_021024977.1:1780681-1793682 GCF_004153795.1 Camellia sinensis | reverse complement strand
TTGAAAATAATAAATTTCAAATTTGATCTTATACGCATTAAACAACGTATTTTTAGTTTAGTACTTAAATTTTTAACAAATAGTTTTTTAGCTTAAAAAATTCAGCATTCAACTTTCAATACTTAATTTTCAGTCTTTAATTTTCAATTTTCATTTTTATCAAATACCACCTAAACATAGCTTGAAATTCAAATCTTATTAATTATTTATCTTTTCCTTTCTATTTTCCTTTCCATTCCATTTCTTTCAAAATTATTACAAAAGTTTTGGCGAATAGTTTGAAGACTGTGTTGGGTGGCATCATTATCCCAAATCAATTAACCTTTGTTCCTGGTTGGCTCATCTAGGACAATATTTTAGTGGCCCATGAAGTTTTCCATTTTCTCAAAATCCAGAAAAAGGGTAATTGTTCGGACATGGTGTCAAATTGGATTTTAATAAGGCTTATGACAGGGTACAGTGGGACTTTCTTGAGGCAATGTCGAAAATAGGGTTTCATGAGCTTTGGACCCATTGGGTTATGGAGTGTGTCACTACTGTAACCTTTTCGGTCTTTGTTAATGGAGCGTTGGACCTATTGGGTTATGCCTGTCTAGACTGTCTAGTATCGTTTTAAAAAATTCCATTTTCATTTGGAAACAAAAAGAACGAAAAGTTCAGAAAATCATCGTTTTCATTTTCATATGAAAACAAATTTCGAGAATTCAGAAAACAATTTTAAATTGCTTCCTAAAAATGGAGTGTTTTCAGAAAACAATTTTAAACTGCTTCCAAAAAGGTTTTTGGAAAATCTACCAAACAATTTTTTTTGTATAGTTCTCATTGTTTTCTATTTTGAGAACAGAAAAACCGTTTTTCAAAATTAAACAAAACATATATTTCTTAGTTAGCGCATTCATGCGTTTGGTTGTGACTACAACTCTCTTAAAGTATACAAGACTTTTCACAAAGGCATTAACTGGTTTTATTATGTTTCTTATTTATTCACAGAACTTTAAATGCTTGCTATATAATTCATTATTAATATCTATAATTTCTGAGCAAGTTTTTAAATATTTCTGTGATGATGTCACGGACAATGGACTGCTTCGGATGTGGCAGGTTATAAAGAAGAAAAATGCTTGAGACCCCTTTTTTTTGGAGACCCCCACAACTCCCTTTGGATCTTAACCATTGATGTATGTATAGGATCCATTACATAAATAGTTGAGATCCAAAGGGAGTTGTGGGGGTCTCCCAAAAAGAAGAAATCAAGATAAAGATGGTGAAGATGATGAGTTGTGGGGTTTTCCAAAAAAAAAAAAGAGACATCAAGATAAAGACGGTAAAGATGATGACGACGTCAATGATGTTGAAGATCTTTTTGGTATCAAAGAAGCTCAGGAATCTCATGAGGTTGAGACAGGTGAAATGGCTGAGAGTGATGAGCAGACAGATGACTCTGAGGCAGTAGTTGGGGTTGAGATGATTAACAAAGAACTTCCTGAAGCTTCTGATGGGGGAATGGATGATGATGCAATGTTCCGCATGGATACTTATCTTGCGAGAATTTTAAAAGAATGCAAGAACCAGGTTGGTGGTGAAACTGCTCATTCTTAGCTTGCACTCTTCAAACTTCGTGTTCTCTCGCTGTTGGAGATTTACTTGCATGAGAATCAAGGCAAGCGTTTTTTTGTCAACGCTAAGTTTAATTTATTTTCAGGAAATCAGTTTACTGAAGGCATTAAAACGTGTATATATGGTTTGAAATTTGTCTGATTACACTGGCTGCATCACAGTTCCAATCAGGCTGAACATTTGAAATCCGAATGTGCCTTTTAAAAATCTTAAAGTCACTTTTGCATTATTGGAAGAAACTTAAGCAGTAAAAACGATAACCATATGATTGACTAAGGAGCATTTCTTAGATGTTGAATGCTAATTGAAATGTTTTTATGTAACTGAAATGTTTTTATGTATTCTTTTCAGATGTTTTAGTGACATGATCAATAACATGTTTTCAAAAACCCCAACCAGATTTTCTGGTTTGACCAGAGAGACCATCATTTAGGTTGGTTTACGTGTTCTACATTGCCTTGCCCCTAACTATTTTTCTTAGAAAACAATTTAGAAGTTAAAGATTCGATCAGATGGCTAATTGGTAAGTGGCTTGATATCATGACCCGATCCCGCCCCTAAGGATTAAGGTCATAACTGGCAAATAATCATGAGATTATCTGCGGCCTTAAACAATTTCAGAAATATTAAAGGGGCCAAAACGGAAGCAGATTTAAAAACTTTGTCCAATGAGTTGTGCTTACATGGTATAGCAAAATCATTCCAAAGGTATTTCATAATAACTCACACATATAAATAGAGTTAACATCTTATACATCCAGGAACTTTTAGATATGCAGTCAACCAAACAAAAACTCATATACATAGGTGATCCAACGTGTTCACCAAAATAGCAAAAGAGTAACAAAAGAACAAAAGGGACAAAAACAAAGTCTTGTGCGTGAGACATTCGGGCTGACTCCTCAAAAACTTGACTTCCTCTCATAGTCTTCACCGAGGCTGGGTGTGGATGTCTCTTTGCTTGCTTACATACACATGAATGAGAATGAGTAAAAGCCAGTGAATAATATCAAATAAGAAAGTTACATGAATGAAAATTTGTTAACAAACATATCAAACGACTTTAAGCCCATTCATGTTTCTATCTAATACATCAAACGGCCTTAGGCCTAAACGTATCAAACGGCCTTAGGCGTAATTCATTCTTATCAAATGGACTTAAGCCCAATTCGTTCTGTTAAACGGCCTTTGACCCAATCATTCATGTCAAACGGCCTTTGACCTAATCATTTCTATCAAACGGCCTTTGGCCCAATCATTTATGTCAAACGGCCCTTGCCCCAATTATTTATGTTAAATGGCCTTTGGCCCAATCATTTCTAGCAAACAGCTTTTGGCCCAATTATTCATGTCAAATGGCCTTTGGCCCAATCATTTCTAGTAAACGGCCTTTGGCCCAATCATTCATGTCAAACGGCATTTGGCCCAATCATTTGTATGACGAATATCCAATTCAATTTAATAACTCTGTAGAACTCATACATAAGTGAGCATTTGGAAGTAGCATACTTCAATACATTCTTATTAAGATATTACCCACAATGTTCTGCCGGTGAATTTGCCCTTGCGCTTGACCCTAAAGGCTCCAATCGTCACAAATGTAGTTAAATCTTGTACCAATTTCCTTAGTCTTCTAATTTCTTGGCAAAGTCTTCAATTTTGGCCTCTTTCTCCCTCTAAACCGTGTACCCTCTCTCTTTAGTGCATTTTCAGCCAAAATAAGTTCAAAGGAAGGAACTTGCGTTTATATAAGCCTATTTATAGGCTTGCCTAACCCAATTGATTAAGGCTAAGTAATGGTGCTCTAATTCAATCATATTCAATCTAATTGTTTTGATCCGAATCAATTTTTAATTAAATTTCACCGTAGGTTCTAAAAACTATGCTGAGCACAAAAATATAGTCAATTTCACTTTGTGACGCCTCTAAGGCCTTCAATTTAAATTCTTTAGTAGAAAATCAAACAGATTTTCCTACGATGAACAGATAGGAATTCAAACACACACATAATCATATAAGTAGCACTTAAAATCACATTAAGCACATAACCACAATCATAATTAAGATTAATTAACATAACACGGGACAGGGTTATCACAATCTTTCCCCTTTAGGAAGTTTGGTCCTCCAAACTTATTTTACCTCCATCCAGGAACAAATATAGATAGCGCAGTTGCATTTCATCCTCTTTTTCCCATGTGGCGTCATTTCCATAGTGTTCTTCCCATTCTACTTTCACCATCAGGATAGACTTGTTTCTCAATTGTTTCACTTGTCGGTCAATGAATCTGTAGCTCGACTTTTTCGCGCCTCCTTTCGGAGAACTCGAATTGGTCCTACAGTTCGGACTTTTGTCACGGTTCTGAATCTAGTCTCACAAGTGCAATGTGAAACTGATAATCACCAAAGAGTCCAATCCAGCAAATCATTTTGAAAAATTGATTTTGAATCAAATAATGCCAAAACTGGACTGCTTTGCCAGATTACAGAGTCGCCACCTAAATATTTTATTTTGGGAAAATTTAGGAAACCCTGACTCGTGCCAAAGGCCACATGTCCGTCATCACCAAAGTTGCCTCAGCTCGGGAACTTGCGTACGAGAGGGGAAGGTCCTGAAATGAGCACCCCCCATCGCCCAATCAAAGATCGGCCTGTACTATCATGATATGTTGTTTTACAAACCTCATGTGTTTATATTCCGGTTATTAGCTAACTTTACTACATGATGCACACAAGCAAGTATAGACTAAAATCGTAAGAATTGGAACATTTCAACTCATGTTTGTTTTCAAAAATGGTTTGAATTTGCCACCCTCAAGTGGGCTAAAGCGCAGATTTGCCACCTCAAGTAGGGTTAAAACATGATTTGCCACTTCGCAAAGTGGGCTTAAAACTTACATTCGTTGAATTGTTCCAATCCAAACAACAAAGCCTTCATCCACAGACATTCATGCAGTTAATTAAGTAAGCACATAGCCTCATGGCAAACATGCGAAACATGGCACTTATGGTAATTACACTCATGCAATATGCTATAGCGTAAAACCTCATCGAGTACTCAAAGCCAAAACAAAAGCTAGTTAGAAAGATGAATGATCCTAACTATACAAGATGCCTAATGCAACACATGCAATGATGCAATTAATAGGCTTGGCCACCTAATATGGCATATGATCGATTTGAACAACATTTGATTTAAACACATATTCAAAGAAGTGTATTAAAATAATGATGCAGTTTGAATGATGCGCTGAGCCTCGGTGCATGCAAAATAAATGAATGATGCAAACATGCAAGCATAAGTTTTGCTAATTGAAAATGATCCCTAATCTAACCATTGAAAGCGATTAAATAAAAAGGAGAAAGACGTGGGGTTGGAAGACATGCACATACACACGCACACTTCTTACAACATTGCGCCATCGCGAAGGAGGGTCTGAATGAATAAGAGCTTAGTTAATCTAAGCTAAGCTAATCAAACTAATCTAATTAAACTAATTAGACTAATTATTACAAATCAAACGAATAACTAGCAAACTAATTACTAATTATTACAACACTTAACTAATTAGCAAACTAGTTAATTAAAGCAAATGTAGACTAACTAATCATGCAAAGCACTAAACTACACTGCCACAGCTTCGCTTCAGGAAGTGGAAGATGCATGTGCTCGGTTTTCGCCCTGAAAAGCCCTCCGATTTGTTCTCGAGAGGCTCTGTTTGCAGGGTTGACCATAATCCAAGACCTTTCTGCTCCACCTTACCAAATCAATGCTGAGGATTGCACCAGTGGCATGCCGGCCACGAATGCTTGCTGCCGGCCATCTGCCGGCTAAAAGTGTGCCCTGTCGGCCAAGAATGAGGCACTACCGGCCACCAACGAGCCACTGCCGGCCACTGGTGCTCTGAGTCACCACAATGCAACAGAGTACAAACAGAGAAAAATGGAGGGTTTTCCAAGGATATGTTTGTACTGTGCCCCTCCTTATCATCTCGAAACATCAATGGAGTGGCATTCTTGGATCTAAAACCATTAATCAAGCATCTTCGATGCATGATAGCCAAAGATCCAAGGAGTACAATTTCAATAAATGTACAAAACAAGAATCGAGGCCATCACCTTATCATGTGTGATCAAAGGTAATGGCGACTAAAGGAGATTGGCTCATTTCATCACTTTGAGTATGAAATGCTCCAATCCTCCTTGTGTTCAATATAACGTCCGATTGAACACATGCAATGCAAACACAACATGCTTATCTTGTTCAAGTTTTACTTGTTCAATTTTGTTTACACATTTTACATTACCAAACCATTCTTTAACAGATTAAGTCCAAGGTGAGAGTCCTCTAATGGAAAGAGAGCTTAAGCCACAAGTACCTTGAGCATGAAAGAGGCCTCATGCTGTTGGTAATGAACTCCCGAAGGAATTAAACCATTAGGCATGAGGGTCTCAATTCCATACTCAAGCCAACAAGAGGCTCAAAGCCACTTTCAAAACAAAAAGAAGAGTGAAGAATAGAGGGAGATTGCAGAGATTTCAGTGCTGAAATGACATGCAAAATGATACTACAACATGCAAGCAACTCATGCAAAACATGTTTAAAAGCCAAAAACACCAAACTAGTGAAGATCACAACATTATAAGCATGCAATACAAAGCTCTACAGGTACAAACACTCTAAAACAGTCCTAAAACAGTCTAAGAGGAGTCTTAAAACATGTTTAAAGTAAGCTAAAAAAAGCTAGAATAGGAGGCCAACACATAGCACAAAGTAAACTATTAAGCACAATTGCACTACAAGCATACAAAGCAAGCCTCAAGTGGCCAAACCAGCCCAAAACAGAGCTAAAGCTAGTAAAAAAAGTAGCAAAAACATGCTGAGATTAAGGTACAAAATGCTAGAAAATCATGCTCACATGTTAGGCTATCTAGGCTTACAAACAAGACACAAGGAGGGAAGGCTACCCCTTCCTATTTTGGACCTCAAAACATAGTTTTTACCATTGAAAATCCCCTGGAATTTAGTGGTTGAAAGAGCCAAAAAATTTGTTTTAGAAAGCTTTGAAAGATGGCACAACAACTTAATAATGAAGCAACAAGAAGAGTGGACTACCCCTAACTCCAATCAAACCTCAAACCACCATTTTAGACCATAAAAACAGAGATTTCAGAGGTCAAAACAAGCCTTAAAACAGTATGCAAAGATGGTAAAACAAGTGTTTAAAATAAGCTTAAAACATAAGTGTTCTACCTCTCGAAGACAAGATACACTTTAAGCACCAAAATCAAGCCAATACCCTTTTCTAGAGCTCAAATAGGACCTCAAGCAATCTCAACTCAATGGTGATCAAATTTGATCAAGGGCTTGTATGCAAGAGTGTAGAGAATTCAAGCTATAAGGCAAGAAATATGTAGAGAGAGGATTCTAGAGGGAGAGAGAGAGAGAGAGAGAGAGAGAGATTTTTTTGTCTTCAAAATTTCCAACCCCCACATATGCAAGAGGGGGCCTCTATGTATAGAAGATATAAAATCCCCTCAAAGAGATCCAGCCATACACATGCAAGCAAATGGCTCAATCTATGCAAACAGTTGGCACAAAATATCAAAAAATATCTACTGATACATTGGTGGCCGACTGGCCATCAGTGATGGTCGGCAGGGGCTCAGGGGCTCATTGATGGCTGGCAGGGCACATCAATGGCAGGCAAGACAAAACCCATGGCTGGTGTGATATTCCTGTTCTGTAATATGTTAATTGGTCCTTAATATGAGTATGATTATGTGTTTAATATGATTTTGTGTGCCATTATGTGAAAATATGTGGTTTTGAATTTCTATCTGTTCACCGTAAGAATATCAATTCGATTATTTGCTTTGGAAATTAAATTGAAGGCCTTATCGGCCACAGAACCCGAAATTGATTGTGCCATTGTGATTAGCGTAGTTTTTAAAGCCTACGATGAAATTTAATTGGAAATTGATTCGAATCAGATTAATTGGATTAATTTATTGAATTAGTGCCCAATTATTTATTATTATTAAATTGGTGCTAGTGCAAACTTATGTAAAGAGGCACTATACACTTAATTGGTACACTTGAGCTCAAAAATATGATTTTGTGCCTTGAGAGAGAGAGGACCGACTATAGAGAGAGAAAGGGAGAGAATTGTGTAATCTTGGCTCAAGGCTTGGGAATTTGAAGATTAAACTCAAGAATTGGCTAGAGTTTGGGGGTTTGAAGCTCCTAGGTAAGTGAATTCATGAATTTTAAGTTATCATCTTGTGAATCCAAGTTTGATTAATGGTCAAGAACATGAGTTTAATTGAGTATGATGAAATTGAGTTGGTTTTGTTGAATTGAAGGTCAATGTATGCATGCATGTGTGTAATTGCTTTGAATTGCATGTTTGACCACAAAATGTTTGATCCATGAAAGATTTTGGTTAGAATTCATGCTTGTGATCACCATTTGCACCACTTGAGTTGATAAGGAGAGTTATATCTTACATGCATGTACAATTTATAAGAATATGAGCTTGAATGCATGAAATTGTTATGTTGGAGGTGAATTTGGTGTAGATTGGGACATGCATGTGATTAATTGGTGAGATTGAGCTTCATTGGGTTATAATTTGGGGTTATACCATGTTAGTACAAGTGTATTCGAAGTTTGAGCTATTGCATGCAAGAAATGTTGGCTAGAATGTCGAATTGAAGCTCAAGAACATGTTCTGAATTTTCCAGAATTTTGATGTCTGCTCGAGCGG
Source organism: Camellia sinensis (assembly GCF_004153795.1). NCBI lineage: Eukaryota > Viridiplantae > Streptophyta > Magnoliopsida > Ericales > Theaceae > Camellia > Camellia sinensis. The sequence continues at coordinate 1,785,295 of NW_021024977.1, read as the reverse complement.
GGAAACCGCCGCTCGAGCGTGAATTTCGTGCTCCCAGTACTTTTGCAGACTTGGATGTCCGCTTGAGTGGGGAAGTTCACGCTCGAGTGGGGAGCTATGTAGACAGACTTTCAGCTCGAGCGCCAGACTTCACGCTCGAGCATAATTTTGATACATCCAGCACTTTTTGCAGGCATGGTGTCCGCTCGAGCACGGTAATTTCACGCTCGAGCGGGGAGCCATGTAGTGAGGCCTTCCACTCGAGCGATAGACTTCAAGCTCGAGCGTAAATTTGATGCATCCAGTACTTTTACAGGCCTCAAGGGTAGGCTCGAGCGGAGACCCTATTTTCTGAAATTTTGAAAGGACATTCTGTGTTTCATTTTCTGTTCTCTTTCACTTCCAAGTACTCTTAGGCATGCATTGAGCATTGTAATTGAGTTAAAGAGATAAGAATGAAGCCTAAAGAGGAAAATGTGAATTGAAACGGATTGAATTGTTTGTGACCCTTTTGTGTTCATGGAATGTGTAGGGTTGAGCTCCAGAGCAAACCAACCAACCGATCACTGTGAGTAATAGCTTAACAGAGATATCTGAAATATGTTGTTGTCCAATTGCTTACTTCTATGTAAGTGTTATAAGTTCAATGATTCGATTGGCGGACAATGTTTGCTATACCAAATGAGTGGGCCAAAGGCCAGCCTAATATGAATAATGGAATGAATGGGCCAGAGGCCGTTTTGACATGAATGAATGGGCCGGAGGCCGTTTTGACATGAATGGATGGGCCGGAGGCCGTTTTGACAAGAATGAATGGGCCAAAGGCCGTTTTGACATGAATGAATGGGCCGGAGGCCATTTTGATGAATGAGTGAATGGGCCAAAGGCCATTTTGTCATCTGAATGGGCCAAAGGCCGTTTTGACACAAATGAAAGTTTTAATGGGCCAAAGGCCAGTTTGTTTGGAACCGCAGTCACTTGACTTAAATTGTGTATATATGTTAAATAGAAATATGAATTGGGCCCAAGGCCGATTGGAGCATGTTGTTCTACATATCGTTTGTATAACTTCTGTATTTGATATTATTCACTGGGCTATCGCTCACGCTTATTCATGTGTTTGTAGGTGAGCCCAGAGAAGTCCAAACCCAGCCCCAGTGAAGTCTATGTGGAACAACAAAGGTTTTGGGAGAGTCAGCCTTGTGTCTCACGTACGAGACCCGTCTTCGCCCTTTTGTTATGTATTTATATTCTGTCATGTTGGTGAAGACTTTGTATATGTTGTATATAGTCGTGATGGGTTGACTTAGACTTATATGATCCTGTATGTATAGAACCTTATGTAGTACATATTTCGCTGTGAGTTATTAATATGCATATGTATGGTTTGTTATGATGTGCCATGTAAGCACAGCTCTATGGACAGTTTTTAAATTGCTTCCGTTTGGCCCCCATTAACTCTGTTAAAATACGTTTGGTTTGGTTTGAGGCCGTAGGTAATCTCATGATTACTGGCCGGTTATGTCCTTAACCCATGGGGGCAGGTTCGGGTCATGACAGAGTGGTATCAGAGCATGAGTTAATAACTCACACACTTGTCCAAAAGAGCAATAAGCGTCTAGAAAAGATATAGGATGCATTCATGTGATAAGTATGACTTTGATAGTATCGAGAATGCATCTAAATGTTTCAATGTGAACAACTATGTGTTATAAGTTTGTGATTTGCTTGCTTTGCAAATTATCTGAATATGTATGCTCTTTAATATATGCATACCTGTGAATCTTTTGTACAAAGTATAATGTAAGTTTAATCAGATGGTGAGAACAAGAGGTGATGAGATAGAGGAGTCCTCTACTGTCAGAATAGACAAAATGGAAAATCTGATACAGGAAATGGCAGAAACGTTGAGGCAACAACAGGAGTGGCAACAACCACACCCTCCACCTCCACCTCCACCTCCAGCACCTCCTGTGCCGGATAATCAGAATGATGATCGGATAATAGCTCTCACCAAAGAATTCAAGAAGATGAAACCACCACAGTTCCATGGTGGATTAGATCCGTTGAAAGCCAAGGCATGGGTTCTCGGCATTGAGAAATTGTTTGAAGTGTTCCCTTTCTCAGAGACACAGAAAGTACTTCTAGCCACTTTTAAGCACAAACCTCAATCTCAAGCTTAAACACAACCTTAAGGCTAGCCAACCCTCCAAGCAAATGAAAAAGTGAAGAAATGAGGGAGGTTGCAGATATTTCAGTGCTGAAATGATATGCAAAATGATACTACAACACACAAGCAACTCATGCACAACATGTTTAGAAGCCAAAAATACCAAACTAGTGAAGAGCACCACACTATAGGCATGCAATACAAATCTCAAAAGGGACAAATAGTCCAAAAAAAGTCCTAAAATAGCTTAAGAGGAGTACTAAAACATGCTTGAAGTAAGCTAAAAAAGGCTAGAATGAAAGGCCAACACATAGCACAAACTGGACTATTAAGCATAATTGCACTACAAGCATACAAAGCAAGCCTCAAGTGGCTAAACTAGCTCAAAACAGAGCTAAAGCAAGTCAAAAAAGTAGCCAAAACATGCTGAGATCATGTCACAAAATGGTAGAAAAATATACTCACATGTTAGGCTATCTACACTTACAAATAAGACACAGGGAGGGGAGGCTACCCCCTCCTATTTTGGACCTCAAAACATAGTTTTTTTTTTCACTAAAAATCCCCGGGAATTCAGTGGGTAAAAGAGCCAAAAAATTTGTTTTAGAAAGCTTTGAAAGATGGCACAACAACTTAACAAGCAAGCTACAAGAAGGGTGGACCACCCCTAACTCCAATCAAACCTCAAACCACCATTTTAGACCATAAAAACAGAGATTTCATAGGTTAAAACCAGTCTTAAAACAACATGCAAAGATGGAAAAACAAGTGTTTAAATTAGGCTTAAAATAGAAGTGTTCTACCTCTTGAAGACTGTAGACGTCCCCGAACGTCCCAGGAGGAAATCCCATTTTGTTCATTTGGGCTCACTACAGTTCGAACTCAAATTGTCACGATTCTGAATCTAGTCTCGCAAAGTGCAATGCAAGACTGATAAATCACCAAAGAGTCCAAATCTGGCAAATCGTTTTGAAAACAAATTTTTAGAAAGAAGTGTCAAGCATGGACTACTTTGCCAGATACAGAGTCGCCACCTAAATATTTTATTTTGGGGGAATTTAGGAAACCCTGACTCATTGCCTAAGGCCACGTGTCCGTCATCACCAAAGTTGCCTCGGCTCGGGAACTTGGGTACGATTGGGGAAGGTCAGCTACGAGCACCCCCGCTCGCTCGATCAAAGATCGGCCACTACTAAAAATGATATCTTATTTTTGAAAACACATGTGTTCTTATTCCGGTTAATTAGCTAGAATTACTATGTGATGCGCACAGCAAAACAAGTATAGACTAGATCGCCTAATTTGGAACAAAGCATTGCATATCCGTTTGTTCGGAAAAAGGTCTGAGTTTTGCTACTCGCAAGTAGGCTAAAATACGGATTTCAATGAATTGTCTCAATTCAAGCAATCCAACCTTCACCCACAGGCATTCAGGCAGTTACATCACATACGCAAATAGCCTCATGGTAAGCATGCTGTCATGGCAATACTCACACATATGCAAGGATGCTAAAGCGTAAATGCTTACCTAGTACTCCAAGCCAAAACAGAAACTAGTTAGTAATCAAATGCATGATCCTAGTTCATGTTAAGATGGCTAATGCAACACATGCAAAATGCAACTAGAAATAGGCTCGGCTATTCTAAGATGTCATGTGAAATGCAACTTGATACATGTATTCAAATTAGAATTGAAATACAATGCAGTTAGCATAATGCGCCGAGCCCAGTGCATGCAATATGAATGAATGTGTGCAAACATGCTATCATAAGTATGCTAATTGAAACGTGCCCTAAAACTAACCATTGTAAGCGGTTAAATAAAAGAGAGAAAGATGTGGGGTTGGAAGACATGCATCACACACACGTACGCTTATTACACAATTCGCCCTCTCTCGGAGGGACCAAAAGAATAATACAAATTTAACTAACTAACAAGCTAATTAAATAGTTACAAACCACTTAACTAGTTAAGCAAATTAACTAAGCTAAACAGCGGTAAAACAGCCTCAGGAAGAGGGTCCAATGCATGCGTGAAGAAATAACACTTTAAAGCACAAAACAAGAGGGAAATCAAGATGTATTGATATAGATTATATGTATAGCTCAAGGAACTTTTTCTGAACCTGGAGGAGGGAGGGGGAGCCTCCCTCTTATAAGAAAGCAAGCCTCAAGCTTGTTGAGGAAGCTAAGGGTCCGAGGTCATCCCTCCATACACGTGTATGGAGGATGGTTCTGGTGCCTTCTAGCTGTGCCAGCTGTAAAGAAAATATCTTTAGGAAGCTGGTGAAAAACAACCGACCACTTCAAGTGAAGTGGTCGGCCAGCTACTTCTATTGGTCGGCTGACCAGTGAAAGTGGTCGGCCAAGGCAAAACGTAGTCGGCCAGGTGGGAGTGGTGGTCTGAAGCATGAGACCAAGGTGGTGGTGTGGTGGTCGGCCAAAAAAGGTGGCCCAAAGACCAA
>NW_021024977.1:1750141-1779532 GCF_004153795.1 Camellia sinensis | reverse complement strand
GGGTACAAAAACAAGGCCAAACAAGGCCTAAGAGAGGGTAAACAACCCCAAACACAAAAGTGACCTTAAACAAAGATCAAAAGCATGCAAAAACAAAAATTTTATCAGTTAAGAGTTAAGCTCAAAATAGCATGCAAGATAGGCTAAAAGTGTGTGCAAAAATGGGGAATAAAGAGGGTAGTTCTCACCCTTGATGCACAGCTGCAAAACCAGCGAGTTCTTGGACCAAGAACCAACTCTTTAACCTCTGAAAATGACCTCCAAGAACCTTAGATGAATGGTGGAGGTGTGTGGCTATGAGGTGTGGTGTAATAGGCCAAGAACAAGACCCTTTTGAACCTAAAATATAGAGATATATCTTGGAGCCTTAAACAATTTTTTTGGAACAGTCTCTAAAGGAGAGGGAGGCCCTCTGTTATAGAGAAACAAGAGGGTTCAAGCTTCTTGGAGAATCTAAAGAGGTTCAAGCTTCTTCAAGAAGCTAAAGAGGTTCAAACTTCTTGGAGAAGCTAAAAAGGTTCAAGCTTCTTCGAGAAGTTAAAAAAGGTTCAAGCTTCTTTAAAAGGTTAAAAAGAGTCAAGCTTCTTGGAGAAGCTAAAGAGGTTCAAGCTTCTTGGAGAAGCTAAAAAAGGTTCAAGCTTCTTCAATAAGCTAATATGGATTCAAAGGGTCCAAGCTTCCTTAAGAAGCTAAAACAAGGGTTCAAAAGGTTCAAGCGTCCTCAAGAAGCTAAAACAAGGGTGAAAATCCTCCATACACGTGTATGGAGGGCAGGGTCTGTGCCACCTGGCACTTAATATTTGTATGAAGCAGATGACCAGGGTTTGGCCAGCAAAAAAGGCCGATCGACCAACACAAAGGGCCAGCCGACCAAAAACATTGCCGACCGGCCAACAGTTTTGGCCGATAGCAATAAAACAGGGCCGGTGGCAACATGCCAAGGCTGGTGGGGTGTGGGGATAGCCAACAAGCCATTTCCCGCCCTCAGGTGGAAATACCACAAGTCCTTGGTCCAACCAAGCACAAAACAAATAAGTCGAGAGATCTTGAGGCAAGGCGCGCGACCGAGACCTCCGAGAACTCGAGACGAACACGAACATGGATGACCATCGAGTGTTCAAACGATGACGTCTAAGTCTTGAGGACGGTCAAAAATGGGGTGTCTACAGTTGCCCCTCTTTAACAGAACTCGAAAGTCATAACAATGACGGGAGTGAATGTCAAAGCCCAGAGACGACCCATTTTTGACAAGGCCGAAGACTTAGACAAAGCATACAAGCTACTGATGAAGATATACGCCCGATGGCAGGGGCAAAATGCAAGAACAATGCACAAAGCCAAGCATAACTTATTATCATGCAAAGAAAGTTGTAATGAAGCATATCATGCAATAGTTTTAAGCAAGCAAAAACCAAACTAAATTACAATGCAGAAATGATGTAAGAGAATTATTCAACTCTCGCTACGTCTTACACGGAGAATGTATAATAAATGTGCGGCTCATCTGGCCGCGCCAGCCTCAAATGAACCGTACATACAATATCGTGCCTGAAAGAGGAAGAAACTCAACAGATACAATATTGTTAGAAACATGCATAGCAATGTAAGTGAAGTATACATAACACTGCAATGCACTAACAAGTGCAGATAAGGTGCGCAAGAAAGCGCGAGCAAGTGCATGCAAAATGCAATGGTGAATGCAAAGAGGAAAATACTCCAACCATGCTGGAATCATGAGAGGAGGAAAAACAAACAATCAGGCGCGCATACGACGCAACCTAAGTCAAATTCCAAACACGCTGAAATCGCGTGAGGAAAGGGACACTCAAACCACGCTGAAATCGTGAGAGGAGGTCCAAAACAAACCGCCCAGCGCGTCTACAACGCAACCTGAGATAAAACCCCCCCAGGCCCGCGCATCAGGCATCCTGAGATAAATTCCAAACACGCTGAAATCGTGTAAGGAACGGGACACTCAAACCACGCTGAAATCGTGAGAGGAGGTCCAACAAATAAAACCAATCAGGAGCGTGTCCCACGCAACCTGAGATAAATTCCAAACACGCTGAAATCGTGTGAAGAATGGGACAATCTAACCATGCTGAAATCGTGAGAAGAGGTCCAAAAACAACCGCTTAAGATAGACTAAGAATCAAAAACTGTACGAGATTACGTTTCACGCATCTCGAGATACTCTAATCACGCTGAAACCGTGAGAAGAGGGAAACAAATTCCAAACACGCTACAATCATGTGAGGAAGGACAGACTCTAACCATGCTGAACTCGTGAGAAGAGGAAAGAAAAATTCCAAACATGCTGAAATCGTGTGAGGAAGGACAGACTCTAACCACGCTAAACTCGTGAAAAGAGGAAAGGCAAATTCCAAACACGCCGAAATCATGTGAGGAAGGACAGACTCTAACCACTCTAAACTCGTGAGAAGAGGAAAGGTAAATTCCAAATACGCTGAAATCGTGTGAGGAATGACAGACTCTAACCACGCTGAGATCGTGAAAAGAGAAAGAAAACAACTCGGGAGAGCATTCCACGCATCCTAAGTTAAGTCCCGGGGGACAACAATCCTAAACGCTACTCAGCGTAAAAGATTAACAGACACAAGATGCAAATAAATGCAATAAGTGTGATGAAATGCATTTTCTATGCAAGTATGGAAGAGTGCATTTTCTATGCGAGTATGAGGGCATTTTTTTTTTTTTTTTTTTAAGTATGAAACAAGAACATATTCTATGCAAGAGACACGCATATTATATGCAACATTGAAAGCATATTCTATGCAATATTGAAAGCATATTCAATGCAGAAACAAAAACAAGCATATTCTATGCATGAATCATAACAATGCGCGGTACGCATGCAACAGAAGTGTATACGAAAGTGCATTCTATGCATGAATCATAACAATGCGCGGTACGCATGCAACAGAAGTGTATACGAAAGTGCACATTCTACGCAAAAGAGGGGCATCACACATGCACTCTGGTGCCTCCGATTTATCTCTCGGGGGGCTTTGTAACACACTCAGCTCGAAAAGGGTACACCCTGTTCATACTGGCGAGGGGTAACATTTGCTGCTACTTTAATTACCATTCTGACTTGAAGCAGGCTTAAGCTTGGGGTCGAGATACACTCATACTCCAGAGAAAGGCGAGGCCTGACAAGATGCACCTGGAATGCAGTCTCGGAATTTGCCGAAATTGAAACACACTAAGATGCTCCAAATTTTCCCTTTTTTCTTTTGCTTTGCAGTCCGAAACCTAATATAGCTTCTGATAGGTCCTGGTTTTACTGTTCTCATATGACCTGGGTTAAACCCTGCAGTTTTATGGAAGAACAAAACCTGTTTTGCACAAATGTGGAGAATGGCACAGCATTCTGAGTACAAAACGATTTATTTTTGAAAATGAGAGTGAGAATAAGTTTTCAACTGGGTATTGAGTCTATGACTGGACACAGCGCATCACGACTCAACAAAGGAAAACAAAGGGGTAAACAACCTAAACACATCGAGAAACACTCGAAACGACTCAAAACAAGAATCAAGACAAAACAAAAGACACGACACTCAGACGTGCACAGGGAGCCTGTTTCTCCGGGTATTGTTTCCCACCCTTTCTCATTTGTAATCCTCACATCACTCGGCCCTCAAGCTCTGTTTTTCTTAAAAAGCCATTTTTCTCACTTTTTCTCTTAGCGCACATCTCTCTATTCTTCAATCTCTCATTTTTTATCCCTCCCCTGGGTGGTTGATGGATAAACAAGAAATTGAAGGCTTTTGCCCCTAGCATGCTGCTAGATTCTCTTTCTTCTGCTCACAGCCAGTGAGTTCCTCCCACAGAGGGGTTGCACTAAGATGGGGTGTGTAGCAAATTTGTAGCTGACATCGGTTGATGATGCTTTGCTGGGGAGTTTGGACGTGATCAGATCTGTCCAGATGAGGAAGTGGAATATCTTGATCCATTCCAGTTCGTGCTTCATACTTGGCTTGATACCTCGTTGCTTGGAGGATGTGAGAGCTTTTTGCCCTTTTGCGGTCAGCTTCAGTGGTGCCCTTTTCTGGCGAATACGGTGCCCTTTCCGGCAAGTAGAGTGCCCTTTTCTGGCAAGTATGTTGACAACGGGGAAAAGATAGAACACCTGACTTAACTTTGCCCTTAGTTCATTATTTTGACCATTTTTTGTTTTTGACGTTCTGCTAAAACAATTTTGACCAACATGAGAGTTAAATTAACATGCTTGTTCGATTTTCTGATTTAAAATCATGCAAGTTATGTTATGAGCACTGAAAATTTTCCTTTTTGGGTCCAAGAAATGGTCCAGTTTTGGAAAAGTGGAATAATTTTCGTGAGAATTAGTCAACCTTAGTAAAAATCCTCAAAACTGTTTTTGTGAACGGCCACTGCTCAACGAGCATGGAACCTACTCTCGAGATGCACAACCTCAGATCTGAAGGAGAATTGCCCCTTGTCTAAACGACACTGCATGGCAACGGAAAGTTGCCCCTTGTTTGAATGGCACCGCAGCGCATTGAATGGCAACGGAAAGTTGCCCCTTGTTTGAATGGCACCACAGTGCATTGTAGTCAGTCCTCAGAGTGACGAACACAACCAAACTCTTGGATACAGATAAGGCAAAGATGATCAAAACCATTACATAGACATAATTAATTTGGAAGTGTTTGTGGTTGGACTTCAAGATGAAGTTGCCTACGTATCCCAAACATGGAAATCAAGCCTTACGTAGTTTCAGTTAAGGGACACTCGGGTATTAACCTCTCCTTTTATGCTCTAACTTTTGCCAAGGCTGCCCTTCCAGGTTTTCAACCTTGCGAGCTATGTTCTTTTTTTCTTTTCAATTCTTTTTTTCTTTTTCTTTTTCATCTTTTCTTTTCAATTTCTTCATTTTTCTTTTTTTTTTCATTCTTTGCATTTTTTTTGGTTCTTTTTCTTCTTTTTCTTGCTCTAACTTTTGCCTGGGTCGCCCTTCCGGGTTTTCAGCCCAGCGAGCCTCTCAAGGGTAAAAGTGTAGCTTTGTCCATGTCAAATGGTTTTGAGATCCTAAAGTCATCTGAATCCAGGCAAATGGCTACTGTTCGCTGACGATGCAGGAGTCCATCCAATGGGGGGCTAAATTTGCCCCTAGTGTTGTGGATAGGAACTCGGTTATCCTTCAGCAACAAACTTTTTTCTTTCTTCCCTTCTAGGATTTGGCATTCTTGCTGATCTTTGTTGATTTGCGGAATGATCCATCTTCAGCTCGTCGAGCACAATCTGACATCTTTTGCCTCTAGTTCGAGGGGTGTTCCTGATCTAGCTTCACAAGCTTCTTCTGATGAGATCTGATCTTCTTGATCTTTTCTTGCCCCTAGTTCGTGGGCTGCTTCAAATCTGGCCACGCAGGCCTCACATTATGGTTGACCTTTGAACTTTTTAAGTTCGAGTTCGAGGTTTGAAAGCAAGGGGTCAAGTCTCGAGGCTGAGAGCGATCCTAAGTTGCACAATCTCAAGAGCGATTCCACACAGGTCTTCTCAAGATAGCACAAAACATTTTTTTGAAATCTTTTAAGAAAGCGACTAATCGCTCGCGCGGAAGACGATGTAGAACCAATCTGGATCAAGCCAGGATCCTTCTCAATACTCACACTAACAAGCATGATCTCATTCATTAAGGGCTTACCACGCCTCTCTTTCTCTCATATGATCAAATTTTGCAAAACCCGAAGAATTCCTTCCTCTTCGTTTTCATCACAATGTTCAAAAAGTTTTGAAAAACTCAGGTCAATATAATGATTTCAAAGCACAGAAAAGACATAGTTTTTAGTCAAATATTGCCATCTCATTCAGAACTTCTGGCACAACAGGCTCAAAGTAGAAATAGGCACGAAGTATGAAAACCACTGCTGCTTCATTCAGTTCTTCTGGTGTAATGGGCTCCATGGCAGAAACAGACTAAAAAAGAAAGCAAAGAGGCAAACACAAAACAAAATAGTGACATCCGAGGTAACATCCCCAGAATCACCCGACTCTAACAAAACAGGACTGACTCGATACAACAAGACAAACCCAACTGACTCAGTATGAAAAGATTGACTCTATACAACGGGACAGACTTACCAGGACTGACTCGATACAACAAGACAGACTCAATACCCAAGTCAGAAAGTAGAATAAACAGCATTCGCAAATGCTCAAAATAATGCGTGTCATCCATCACATTTGGAGTAAACTGAGCACCGGCAGCAAGTGGTTCATCCCCTGATCACATAATAACACAGGTCCAGAGTCCCCGAGGGATATCAGACCCTTCTGGAGCTATGGTTCCAAGACTACTTAGCAAGAGAGAAAACAGACAGCACCTCAGCCTGATTTCACCAAAACAGATATGAGCAAAGCTGAATGACCGTGCTCTCTACTAAATTCTGCCCAAAATTCTTCTTGTAAACTGATACCCTCAGGTAAAACTGATTCCATCAAATACTAATGCCCGCGGGCCTGATACTCAGACTTGCAAACTGATACATGCATTCCCTGTAGAGACACACTCTAAAAGCACATAGCAAGCAAGTAAGAGCCAAAACACCCCTATGTTGGGGTAGGGTTTCCCTGTCCTATTTTGTCAGGAGCTAGGGTTTCACTACGCACGCAGCGGTTTCAAATAACCTAGAATCGGGTAAGCAACCTGTCCTAGTTTGGAATAGTCACTATGGATTTCGAATATGCACTAGGTCGAATGGTCAAAAAGGATGCCCCGGTAAAAAACTGGGGTTTGTGTTCCCATCGTGGTAGAGCCCGTAACCGGTCAGCCTTATGGCACACTTCTCAAAGCGAGCCTCCGACAAACCGTTCAGGAATAGCAGACGGCAAACACGGTGTCCTAGGCGTACCGATGCAAATACAACGCAAAGAAACACATAAGTGTAGTCAAAACAAGATATCATGAGTTCGAGTCAAGTTCTCTAAATCCCCAATAGAGTTGCCAGAAACTGTAGACGTCCCCGAACGTCCCGGGAGGGAATCCCGTTTTGTTCATTTGGGCTCACTACAGTTCGGACTCAAATTGTCACGGTTCTGAATCTAGTCTCGCAAAGTGCAGTGCAAGACTGATAAATCACCAAAGAGTCCAAATCTGGCAAATCGTTTTGAAAACAAATTTTTAGAAAGTGCCAAACATGGACTACTTTGCCAGATACAGAGTCGTCACCTAAATATTTTATTTTGGGGGAATTTAGGAAACCCTTACTCGTTGCCTAAGGCCACGTGTCCGTCATCACCAAAGTTGCCTCGGCTCGGGAACTTGGGTACGATTGGGAAAGGTCAACTACAAGCACCCCCACTCGCCCGATCAAAGATCGGCCACTACTAAACATAATATCTTGTTTTTGAAAACACATGTGTTCTTATTCCGGTTAATTTGATAGAATTACTATGTGATGCGCAAAACAAAACAAGTATAGACTAGATCGCCTAATTTGGAACAAAGCATTGCATATCCGTTTGTCCGGAAAAATGGTTTGAGTTTTGCTACTCGCAAGTAGGCTAAAATATGGATTTCAATGAATTTTCTCAATTCAAGCAATCCAACCTTCACCCACAGGCATTCAGACAGTTATATCACATACGCAAATAGCCTCATGGTAAGTATGCTGTCATGGCAATACTCACACATATGCAAGGATGCTAAAGCGTAAATGCTTACCTAGTACTCCAAGCCAAAACAGAAACTAGTTAGTAATCAAATGCATGATCCTAGTTCATGTTAAGATGGCTAATGCAACACATGTAAAATGCAACTAGAAATAGGCTCGGCTATTCTAAGATGTCATGTGAAATGCAACTTGTTACATGTATTCAAATTGAAATTGAAATATAATGCAGTTAGCATGATGCGCCGAGCCCGGTGCATGCAAGACAGATGAATGGATGCAAACATGCGAGCATAAGTATGCTAATTGAAACGTGCCCTAATCTAACCATCATAAGCTAGTAAATAAAAGGGAGAAAGATGTGGGGTTGGAAGACATACATCACACACACGCACACTTATTACAATTGTGCCCTCACTCGGAGGGTCTGAAAGAATTATACAAATTAACTAACTAACAAGCTAATTAATTATTACACAACACTTAACTAATTAAATGAAGTAATTAAGCTAAGAAAGCAGTAAAGAGGCCTCGAGAAGAGGGATGAATGCATGCATGTTCGATTTCGGTCGGAAATCCATTGCCATATTCATGCTGTCTCTGTTTACACTGCTCTGCACTTCTAAAAACTGCACAAGTCTGCAGGGTGTTTCTGAACCACCTTCTAAGCACTGTGGAAGGTCACCGGCCAAAATGCAAGGCCACTGGCCATGGGAAACTGGTCATCGACCATGTGTGAGGCTCTCGGCCAATAATGCATAGTCGACCGGCACTGAAGATGGCCGACTGGCCATCTCTTTCTGCAGAATCCTGTTTTGCTGCAGCAGAGGGCAAACAGAGCATGGCAATGCATTTTCGAAGCAATGTTTGCACAACCTCCCTCCTTATCATGTTTAAGACTCAAAGGAGTATGATTTTTGACCCTCGGACCATCAATCACGCATTTCAATGCATGATGGCCAAAGAAGCCAAGTGTGCAACTCAATATGGAATGAAATGCACGAAACACATAAAGGGTCCCAACCTCTATCATGATTGATCAAGAGGTAAGAGATGCACACACAATGCAATGCAACCTAGGCAAGCAAGCAAGCATGCAAATAATTCAAGTGTGCAACAAATCTAATGCAATATGAGCATGTTAACATGCAATATGCAATAGGCATACAACCTAAACATGTGGACATGTATAGCATGCAACAACATGCAAAATGAAACATGCATGCAACAACATGGTGAGATGGACTTACACTAACATGGGTAGCTCTCAAGCATGCCAAAATCAGTAGCCAAATGAGATGGGAACAAGGCCCAAGATTCATGTAAACATGCACAATGCAAGGGCTCCAAGCCTAAGGCACAAAATGCAACTCTCCAAGAGCAATGCCAGGATGAAGCAAGGCATACGATGGCATACATTCCGGCTCTGAAATGGCATACTAAATGGCCCCAAAATGACTCCAAAGCATGCAAACACTCATGTAATGCATTGTTAAAGACTCAAACACCGAAGCTAGTGAAATGCAATACACTATAGACATGCAAAGCTAAGCTCAAATGACGAAACCAACCCCAAACAGACCTGATGCAGGCCAAAATCAGTGGCAAAATGTGTTGGGATGGTGGCTCGGAATGCACAAAGATGAAGCTCATGCAATGGTCCATAAATGAGGCATACAAGCACAACTCTCAAACGCATTTAAAGAGTGATAAATGCATGTGCATGACCATGAAACATGGACTGAAATTACACTACAAATGATGCCAAATCATTGCAATAGGCCAAGTAATGCATACTAAATGACTAAATACACGAAGCTTACAAGCAAGATTGAACCAAAGCTATGCAAAACAAGTCATGGGTGACCAAGACAACCAAAATCAGACCTCAAGCATACCAAAACATGGATAAAATCTTCTTGAAGTCAATCCAAAAGCATGCTAAAAAGACATGTCACAACATGACGCATGTTAGGCTATTTCATTGGATTGCATGGCAAGTGTATGGAGCATGCAAGGGCTAACCAAACCAAACCTAAAAAAAGGTATGACATGATAAAATAAGCCCAAGAACATGCTGAAATGGACACAACATAGGCTAAAATGAGATGCTACTTCAAGGAGCATACAAAGCTAGTGTGTGTGATTTACACTACAAGTGTATGAGGCATGCAAGGACCAACCAAACCAAGCAAAAACAGATCTAAGGCATGTTAAAACTACACCAAAAATCTACTGAGATGGTCCAAAAACAAGCTAGAAACACATGCTCAAACATGAGGCATACAAGACTAGTTTGCAAAATTTACACTACAAGTGTATAAACCATGCATGGAATGACCAAGATAGGCAAAAACTGTGGCATATGATAGAAAAATAACCACAAATACCAGCTAAGACATGGCCAACATGAACTTAACAAAGGTGCTCACATATGAGGCAAATATGACAAGTATTGAAGACAACAAGGAGAGGGGATGACCCTCTCCTTCTAAGGACCTCAAAACACCACCCCCACCATTGAAATCCCTTTGGATTTCAGTGGTGAGAAGGCCAATACAAGGTGGTCTTGAAGCTCACAAAAAAGGCACAAAAATGAGGCCAAACAAGGCCTAAGAGGGGGTAAAAAACCCCAAACACAAAAGTGATCTTAAACAAACTTCAAAACCATGAAAAAAAAAAGAACTTTTATCAGTTATAAGTTAAGCTCAAAACAGCATGGAAGATAGGCTAAAAGTGTGTACAAAAATGGGGAATAAAGAGGGTAGTTCTCACCCTTGATGCACAGATGCAAAACCAGCGGGTTCTTGGACCAAGAACCAACTCTTTAACCTCTGAAAATGATCTCCAAGAACCTTAGATGAATGGTGGAGGTGTGTGGCTATGAGGTGTGGTGTAATAGGCCAAGAACAAGACCCTTTTGAACCCAAAATATAGAGATATAAAGAGAGGTATATCTTGGAGCCTTAAACAAATTTTTTGGAACCCTCTCTAAAGGAGAGGGAGGCCCTCTGTTATAGAGAAACAAGAGGGTTCAAGCTTCTTGGCGAAGCTAAAGAGGTTCAAGCTTCTTGGAGAAGCTAAAAAAGGTTCAAGCTTCTTCAAGAAGCTAAAAAGGGTTCAAAGGGTCCAAGCTTCCTTAAGAAGCTAAAACAAGGGTTCAAAAGGTTCAAGCTTTCTCAAGAAGCTAAAACAAGGGTGAAAATCCTCCATATACGTGTATGGAGGGCAGGGTCTATGCCACTTGGCACTTAATATCTGCATAAAGCAGATGAACAGGGTTCGGCCAGCAAAAAAGGCCGATCGACTAACACAAAGGGTCGGCCAGCCAAAAACATTGCCGACCGGCCAACAGTTTTCGCCGGTAGCAATAAAATAGGGCCGGTGGCAACATGCCAAGGCCGGTGGGGTGTGGGGATAGCCAACAAGCCATTTCCCACCCTCAAGTGCAAAGACCACAAGTCCTTGGTCCAACCAAGCACAAAACAAATAAGTCGAGAGATCTTGAGGCAAGGTGCGCGACCGAGACCTCCGAGAACTTGAGACAAACACGAACTTGGATGACCATCGAGTGTTCAAACGATGACGTCTAAGTCTTAAGGACAGTCGAAAATGGGGTGTCTACAAAGACAAGATGCTATTTAGGCAACAAAGGCAAGTCAAACCAAGCCAGTATCCTCTTCAAGAGCTCAAATAGGACCTCAAGCAATCTCAACACAATGGTGATCAAGTTTGATCAAGGGCTCACATGCAAGATTGTAGAGAATTTAGGCTTTAAGGCATAAAATATCGAGAGAGAGAGGATTCTAGAGAAAGAGAATTGTAGAGAGAGAGGTTTTAGAGAGAGAGGCTCCCAAACTTTCTTCCAACCTTCAAAACTATAGAGAATGGCCTCCATATATAGCAATATATGAGCTTCAGATCGAAATATTTGAATTAGGATAGCTGGCACATTGTGAAAATAGCTGAAGGGGAAATATCTGCAAAATATCTGAGTTTTGGACATAAGTGGCCGATCGGCCACCCCTAGTGGCCGACAACAAAAATCTACTCCCTAGGTCAAACTTGAAACGCACATATCTCTTTCATTTGGACTTCTTTTCAGGTCATTCTTGTGCCTAAATTGAAGCCCCGGAAGTCTTCTTTCCAATGATGGGAGCCTCACATCAAAATTCCAAGTGTTCAGAAAGACATGCCTCTTTTAGTGAAGACTGCTCATTTCCTGCTCAATCGGATTGATGCCTAACTTTAACCAACCATATCTCTCTCATCCGGACTCGGTTTTAGGAGATTCTTGAGTGTAAAATGAAGCCCCGAAAGTCCACTTTCCAACGGTGGTGGCGTCATAGCTGAAATCCAAGTGTATGAATGGATAGCCCCGATTTAGCGTTAACGATTCATGCCCAACTTCTTCCCCAACTTGGTTTCTTCCCTTTCCTCCAATTTTCTTCAACTCCAAACCTCTAAACAAGATTTTTTAAAGATTTTTTCAAAGATTTCACCTCTCTTTCATGCATTTCTAATTTGTCCTTACTCGATTTATCGAAAAGCGCAATATTTAATGAAATGCGAGCCTCGGAATATCGTAGGAACTTTGTTTCAAAAATATTTTGAAAGAAAGCATTTTAAGGTCTCAAAATCATTTTGGTCAAAATAGTTTTAGTCCAAAAATGGGGTGCAAGGTTGGGATTTGACTCTCTTCTTGTCGAAGAAATCGAACCTTTGTACTGCACAACTTTCATCACCAAGTAAACAATCAGTAGCGCCCAAGTCTTAAGGGCGATCAAAAATGGGGTGTCTATAGTTTCCATTCTTTGACAGAGCTCAGAGTCATGAAATAACGTGAGTGAATGTCAAAGCCCAGAGACGACCCATTTTTGACAAGGTTGAAGACTTGGACAAATAAACAAAATGCAGATGCAGTTGGTTGAACCTGAAGGTTTCCTATGTATCCCTTTGCAAGGAATCAAACCAGCATAGTTCAGGGGCAGGATGCAAAATGATACACAATATAACAATACAGACGATATGCAATGCAACGAAACAATGCACATGATATACAATTCAATGAAATAATCAAACGACAAACAGGGCAAAACGCAAAATCAAAATATGTTTAACATAGAAAAGGTGCCAGAACCCTCAAACCACAATTCTCTTAGTGGAATAGGCGTGTGCACATGCAGAATTATGTGTTTCGCAGAAAGAATACAAGTAATTGGGTGGGATGATATAAGCGAGGAATGATCTGCTAAGAAAAGATAATGATCCTACATGCTGAATACAACAAGACAAACTATGATGCAATGGATGCAGTGAATAAGGCGCAAGCCAAACCACATTTTACCTAGAAAAGGCATGAACACAAACTAGACCACGTCTAACATAGAAAAGGTGCCGAAACCCTCAGACCACAATTCTCTTAGTGGAATAGGCAAGTACACATTATCACTGAACCATGCTTCAATGAAGGAAATGTATTAGCACATGCCAGACTAAGCTTAACACGGAAAGGATGCAGACAATAAAATGGATAATGCAATAGATGCATGCGATAGATGCTACATTGCAATGCAATAGACATAATAGATGATGTAGTAGCTAGGAAATGAAGGTACCTCACAGGGGCAATTGGCAAGGACTCACCTCATGTTGCTAGGGATCTTCCTCTTCTGCATCTTGCATTTCCGAACCATAGGTACTACTTTTCTTCCTGGCTATGTTCGCAACTTTCCCTATTCTTCAGCAGGGTGACAGACTAGGTTGGTTCAGTATCCAGAATTGAGGCGCATACATGCTACCTCAACCTATGGGGCTTCCATACAGATTTCAAGCTGAGGATACACCCCTTGGTATTTAAACCAGACTTTAGTCTCTTAAATTCTGAACCTTTGCGTTTTAGGCATCGGCCGTTCGAACTCTAATTTCCACTGTCTCAGTTGATCTCCTAGGAACTTACCGCAAGCACAGGCAGGTGGCTATACCAGACCACCGGAAGTCGTTCAGGCATGACAAACACCAAAGGAATTGGACCTTTAGAGGATTTAAGGTCTCCTAGACCAGAGAGTGCACAAAACAGTGCGAAGTAGCGTAAATGCACAAAACAGTGCCATACAGGTGCACAAGACAGCGCGATTGAATTGCAATGCACAAGACAATGCGAGTGGCACACAACCACAAGGTGCACAAGACAGTGCGAGTGGCACACAACCACAAGGTGTACAAGACAGTGCGAGTGGCACACAACCACAAGGTGGACAAGACAGTGCGAGTGGCACACAACCACAAGGTGCACAAGACAATGCGAGTGGCATACAACCACAAAGTGCACAAGACAGTGCAAGTGGCACACAATCACAAAGTGCACAACACAGTGTGAGTGGCACACAACCACAAGGCGCACAAGACAGTGCGAGTGAGATGAAATTGTGAAATAGATGCACTGAGTGAGATCATTGTGCGATAGATGCATGATGTTAATTGAAAGCATGCATAGAGCATGTTCTATGCATGAAACTAGCATATTCTATGCAACATTGAAAGTATATTCTATGCAAGAATCATAAATGATGCGCGTCACACATGCAACAGAAGTGTATATGAAAGTGCACATTCTATGCAAGAAGGGGGGCAAATATGTACTTTGATGCCTCCAATTTACCTCTCAGAGGACTTTGCAATGTGCTTAACTCAAAAAGGACACACCCTGTTCATATTGGCAAGGGGTAATATTTGCATGCTGCTTTAATTGCCATTCTGACCTGAAATAGGCTTAAACTTGGGGTCGAGGTACACTTATACTCCAGAGAAAGGCGAGGCATGAGAAGGTGCACTTGGAATGCAGTCTCAGAATTTGCTGAAGTTGAAGCACACTAAGATGCTCCAAACTTTCCCTCTTTTCTTTTGCTTTGCAGTTCGGAACCTATGTAGCTTCAGATAGGTCCTGATTCTGTTGTTCTCACATGACCTGGGTTGAACCCTACAGTTTATGAAAGAAGGAATCCTATTTTGCAGAAATGTAGAGAATGGCACATCACTCTAAGCACAACAATTTAGCTTTGAAATTGAAATCGAGAAAGAGTTCTTAACCGGGTATTGAGCCTACGACTGACCAAAGTCAAAATGACTCAACAAAGGAAAGCAAAGGTAAAACAACCTAAACACATCTATTGACACTCAAAACGACTCAAAGCAAGCATCGAGACAAACAAAAAACAACAAACACAACATTTGGATACTGCTATCCATCGGTAGGAGACCTCTCGATCCACGAGGGAGCCTGTTTCTCCGGATATTGTTTCCCACCATTTCTCATTTGTGATTCTCACATCACTCTGGCACTCAATCTCTAGTTTTCTAAAAAATCCCTTTTCTTGCTTTTCTCTCAGCACACATCTCTTTATTCTTCAATCTCTCTTATTTTTTTATCCCTCCCCTGGGTGGTTGATGGATAAACAGGAAGTTGTGGGCTTTTGCCCCTAGTATTCTACTAGATTCTCCTTCTTTGGCTCACAATAGTGAACTTTCCCACGGAGGGGTTGTGCTACAATTGGATGTGCAGCAGATCTGCAGCTGACATCGGTTGACGATGCCCTTGGCTTAACTTGATCGAGATAAGTTACAACATATCCCACCGGCCAGGTATACAATTGATTGGTCTCACACACATCATGTTTTCTACGTCCCCACTCCAGGTCAGACGCCAATTTGGGTATGATCATCCAGATGAGGGAATTGAATATCCAGCTCCATTTCTAATTCGTGCTTCACACTTGTCTTGATACCTCACTGCTTGGAGGATGAGAGAGCTTTCGGCCCTTTGTTGTTAGCTTCAGTTGTGCCCTTTCTGGCGAATATGGTGCCCTTTTTGGCAAGTATGGTGCCTTTTCTAGCAAGTATGTTGACAATGAGGAAAAGACAGGGAACCTGACTCAACTGTGCCCCTAGTTCATCATTTTGACCATTTTTTATTTTTTGGCTTTCTGCTAAAACAATTTTGACCAAAATGAGAGTTAGCTTAACATACTTGTTTGATTTTCTGATTCGAAATCAAGCAAGTTAGGTTACGACACTGAAAATTTTCCTTTTTTGGGTCTAAGAAATGGTCCAGTTTTGGAAAAAATGGAATAATTTTCGAGAGAATTGATCAACCTCATTAAAAATTCTCAAAAGCTATTTTTGCAAATGACCATTGCTCAACCAACACAGAATTTACCCATGAGATGCACAACCTTAGATCTGAACTTGAATTGTCTTGCAGCTGAATCTTCCAACAGAATAGGACAATCTGGCTTTGAACGAAGACAAGCCAATTTATACATGGATAAGATAGCCGAGTTTGAACAAGGATAAGCTAACCAACATGGATGAGCCAAGTAGGCTGAAAATGATTAGCGCCGAACTTCGGGATGAAGTTGCCTACGTATCCCAAGGATGGGAATCAGGCCGTACGTAGTTCCGGGTTTGAGGTACACTCGGGTGTTAACACTCTCCTTTTACGCTCTAACTTTTGCCAAGGCCGCCCTTCCGGGTTTTCAACCTTGCGAGCTTTGTTTTTCTTTTCTTTTCATTTCTTTTCTTTTTCATTTCATTTCTTTTTCTTCATTTCCTTTTTTCTTCCTTTTCATTTTTTCATTTTTGTTCTTTTGTTCTTTTGTTCTTTTTCTTGTTCTAACTTTTGCCTGGGTCGCCCTTTTGGGTTTTCGGCTCAGCGAGCCTCTCAAGGATAGAAAAGTTTTAACTTGTCCATGTTGATCGCTTTTGAGATCTCGAAGCCATCTGAATCCAGGAGAATGGCTGCTGTTTGTTGATGACGTAGGAGTCCATCCAACTAGGTCTGAATTTGCCCCTAGTGTTGTGGATAGGAACTCGATTGTCCTTCAACGAAAATTTTCTTCTTTCCATTCTGGGATTTGGCTTTCTTGCCAGTCTTCATTGGTTTGAGAGACGACCCAATTTTGAATCTTCGAGCACATTTGACATTTTTGCCCCTAGTTTAAGGGCTACTTCTGATCTAGCTTCTTGACCTTAGTTCAAGGGGTTGCTTCCAATTCGGCCATACAAGTCTTATGTTGTGGTTTGATTATTAGAACATTCTAAGTCAAGGTTCAAGGTTTGAAAGCAAAGGGGTTAAGTCTTGAGGCTGAGAGCGATCCTATGCTGCACAATCTCAAGATCAATTCCACGCATGTCTTCGCAGGACCATGCAAAACATTTTTTTGAAATCTTTTAATAAAGTGACTAGTCGCTCGCACTAAAGACAATGTAGAACCAATTGGGATCAAGCCAGAATCCTTCTCAGTACTCACATTAACAAACATGATCTCTTTCATTAAGGGCTTAGCATGCCTCTGTTTCTCTCAGTTTGATCAAATTTTTACAAATCCCGAGGAATTCCTCACTCTTTGTTTTCATTACAGCGTTATAAAAGTTTTGGAAAACTTAGGTCAATGCAATGATTTCAAGGCACATAAAAGTAGGTGAAAAGCACAGCCGTTTCATTTAGATTTGCTGGCACAACTGGCTTCATGGCAGAAACAGAGTCAAAAGAGAGAGTGTAAAAGACAAACACAAAACAAGAAAATGATGTCCGAGGTAACACCCTTGAGATCACCCGACCCTAACACAATAGGACTGACTCGATACAACAAGGCAGACTCGACTGACTCAGTACAAAAGACTGACTCAATACAACATAACAAGACTGACCCAATACCCAAGTTAGAAAGTAAAATAAACAACATTCGCAAATTGCTCAAAATAGTGCGTGCCATCCGTTACATCTGGCGTAAAATGAGCGCCATCAGCAGGTGGTTCATCCCCCAATCACATAATCAGATTATCCCCCCAGTTCATCAATCCAGTACCGATAGACTTTGCAGGACTTGGTGCAACGATAACCTCTTTATCAATCAGATCTTGTATTTCGTGGCGAAGACGAAAACAACTGTTAGTGTCATGGCTGGTTTTTTGATGGAAGGCACAGTACTTGGCTGGATCATGCTTAGCTGGAAGGGGATCCGGGAGAGGCCGAGGCTCAAGGGGTTTGAGATACCCTTTCTCTATCAGTACCTTCAATGCATGGGTTAGGCTCATATGGAGTTGGGTGAAGGTTCGTTTGGGGGACGAGGAAGCACTAGGGTTAGAAACATCAGCAAATGGAGTAGCGGGTGTTGGTCGGGTATCCATAGTCTTGGAACCAAAATTGGGATGGGTATTTCTAGTAAAGCATCCCTTTCCATTGTTTGCCCCCTGATTTAGAATGCTCTCATCTTGAGCGACAAAAGTGTACTCCATAGTTTTTGCAACAACTGTAAGCACTTTCTGTCCGTTCAGCCCTTTGTCCTTCAATGCCTTGATAGCCCACCGAAGTTGTGCATAAGGATCAATACTTGTCCTGGCTTTGTTCTTACCACTTGCTTTAACTTGGTCAAGGGATTGGGTCGCTATATCAGAGCGGAGCCCGGTTGTTGTCGACATGTTATTGCCCAGATCTGAGATGGCTTTAGGTTGGCCCTTTTCAATTGCAACTCACCCCAAGATTGAGGAGCCTTTTGGATTAAAATTTTTGGCCCGTGATATGGTCGATGATGGAGCCAAAATTTCAAAGGCTAAATCTGCCACAGTTCTTTGTAAATCTTTAATCATGCTCCCTAGCTCAGAAGTAGTGGGTTCATGGGTTTGAGATGATTGGGGTTCAAGTGCATCCATCTTGTATAAGTCCATGCTTTCTGGGAAAAACACCTCAGGCTTGGGTAGATGAGCCGGGGTGATGTATATGCTAGGGTTGTAGGTGGATGGCAATGTATGGATTAAATTGAGGTGTTGAGGTAACAGGTTAGTGTTAGCTTGAGGTCCTTTTGGGGGAGCCATGATCTCTTTGTCAATAAGATCCTAAATGTTATGACGGAGGCGGATGCAACGGTTCGTATCATGGCCGTGTTGTTAATGATAGGCACAGTATCTGGCTGGGTCATATCTTGGTGGAAGAGGATTTGGGTGGGGTCAGGGTTCTAGGAGTTCTAGGTATCCTTTTTCCCGCAGCATTTTTAAAGTTTGAGAGAGACTCATGTAAAGAGGATGAAAATTTCGGGCTTGGTGTCGAGTTGAAGTGGTTGGTCTTTGGCTATTATCGGGAGGAAGATTTTTGATAGGTATGGTTCCAGTGTTTACTTCTTCTGAGCATTTTAAAACTACGCTACCGCTGGTAATAGCATCAGAAGTACGAATGACATTCTTCCTCATAAACTCATTACTTTCCACAATGTGCCCTTGTCGGATGGCATCCTTGATTTGAACCCCAATGTCATGGAGGTCCTTAAAGTTGAATATCATATTCTGTAATGTCTTGGCTTGCCTAACCATATCTTGCTGCAGTGAATCCACTGATTGCTAAAAACGGATCAGCAAATCCTCTAGATTCGTCGGAGACTGAGCCATGATACGGGTATATGGTCGTGCTTTGAATAGAGGTGATCTTGCTGATAAATGTCGGAACCATAAAACCGGTGAGCCCTGTTTGGCCTTTTTTTGTCTTGCCGCCGACAAAGGAAATAGTGGTTGCCCTTGACCTAAATCTCCAACCTGTCAAAGTCAATCCACACAAGTCCAATGTACTCGGGGAATATTGGAGCCTTCTGAAGCTATAGTTCCAGGACTACCCTGTAAAAGAGAAAACAGACAGTACCTCAGCTTGATTTTCACTAGAACAAATATGAGCATAGCTGAATGACTGTACTCTTTACTAAATTCTGCCTCAACAATCAGATACAAAGCTCACAACTGATATGAACATTCCTGTACAGTTTCACTCTAAAGCACATACCAGTTAAAGAGAGCCAAAACACCCTTATGATGGGGTAGGGTTACCCTGTCCTAGTTTCGTCAGGAGTTAGGGGTTTCACTATGCAAACATGCGATTTTCAAACAATCCTGCATTCAGGTGAGCAACCTTTCCTAGTTTAGAACAGACTCTATAGCTTCCGATATGCAACTAGGTCGATTAGTTAACAAGGGTACCTCAACAAGACTACCTAATATATCTCTTGCTCCTAACACTGAGAAGTGAAAGGAGGATCAAACGGTACAGTGGTAGTCCAGATCCAAGGCTTGTGTTCCCATCGTGGCAGAGCCCGCAACCGGTCAGCCTTATGGCACGCTTTTCCAAGCAAGCCTCCGGCAAACCGTTCAAGAATAGAAAATGGCAAACACTATGACTTAGGCGCACCAATGCAAATGCAATGCAAAGAAACACATACGTGTAGATAAAACAACATATCATGAGTTCGAGTCAAGTTCTCTAAATCCCCAGCAGAGTCGCCATAAACTGTGGACTCGACTTTCTTCGCGCCTCCTTTTAGAGAGCTCGAATTGGTCCCACAGTTCGGACTCCTATCATGGTTCTGAATCTAATCTCACAAAGTGCAATGTGAAACTGATAAACACCAAAGAGTCCAATCCGGCAAATCATTTTGAAAAATCGATTTTGAATCAAATAATGCCAAAACTGGACTGCTTTGCCAGATTACAGGGTCGCCACCTAAATATTTTGTTTTGGAAAATTTAGGGAACCCTGACTCGTGCCAAAGGCCACATGTGCATCATCACCAAAGTTGCCTCGGCTCAGGAACTTGGGTACGAGAGGTGAAGGTCCTGAAATGGGCACCCCCGCTCGCCCGATCAAAAGATCGGCCTCTACTAATCGTGACATGTTGTTTTATAAACACATGTGTTCTTATTCTGATTATTAATCTAACTTTACTATGTGACGTACATAAGCAAGTATAGACTAGATCGCAAGAATTGGAACAAATCAACTCATGTTTGCTTTCGAAAATGGTTTGATTTTGCCACCCTCAAGTGGGCTGAAACGCGGATTTGCCACCAAACATGTTGGGCTTAAAACATGATTTGCCATTTCGCAAAGTAGGCTTAAAACTCACACTCGTTGAATCGTTCCAATTCAAGAAATCAAACCTTCATCCACAGGCATTCATGCAGTTTAGCATTTAAGCAAATAGCCTCATGGCAAGTATGCGAAACATGGCAACATGGCAATCGCACTCATGCAAGTAGAGCTGTGCAAAATACCGCCCAATCAGTTAAAACCACACCGATCTGCATCAATCCGCACCGCTCTAACCGCTAACCACAGTTTAAACTTTAAAATTTATAATCCGCCAACCGAACCACTCCGCTCCGCTATAGTTAATACATATATATTTTTTAACTTCTAATGAAATATCAATGAAAAAATGAGTGTGAGAGAGATTTAAGATATGAAATTTATTACAAATTAGTGGTTATATATATGAAACATATTATGTAAAATTATTTTGTGTTATATATCTAAAAAATATTATACAAATTAGTGTTATATATTATGCAAATGTATGATAATTAGTTAAAATGTTCTTTAATCCGCCAATCCGCCAAAAACCACCCAAACCGCAATTTGTGAATCCACTAATTCGATAACCCGCCATTCGGTTTGTAATTTTACTCTCTAACCACCCGAACTGCATCGCACACACCCCTACATGCAAGTATGCTAAAGCGTAAAACTTACAGTGTACTCCAAGCCAAAACAAAAGCTAGTTAGAAATACGCATGATCCTAACTATGTTAAGATGCCTAATACAACACATGCAATAATGCGATTAATAGGCTCAGCTACTAATATGGCATATGAATGCAACAATTTGATAACATGCTTTGAAACACGTATTCAAATAAGTGTTGAAATACAATGCAGTTGGTACGATGCACCGAGCCTCGGTGCATGCAAGACAAATGAATGATGCAAACATGCAAACATAAGGTATGCTAATCGAAACGTGTCCCTAATCTAACCATCGAAAGCGGATAAATAAAAGGGAGAAAGATGTGGGGTTAGAAGACATACACACACGCACGCACACTTATTATAACAGTATGCCCTCGCGAAAGAGGGTCCAAATGAATAAGCTAAGCTACACTAAGCTAAGCTAATTATTATAACACGAAACTGATTAACTATTCTAGCTAATTAATTACAACAAAATGAATCAATTAAGTATACTAGTTAATTAATTATTACAACACAATTGAATAACTAGCTATGCTAAGCTAATTAAAACATTACAAAACAAATTGAATAATTAGCTACACTAACTAACTAGTAAAGAGATTTAAGCGGCCTCGAGGGATGCATGCATGCTCGATTGCTCCACCCGAAAATGCCCTTGCCTTGTCATCGGATGCCTCTGTTCACACTCATTTGATCACCGAAAATTGTACCAACTTCCAGATTGCCTCTGCTCCAACAGAGGAACACATTTGCACAAAAATAGACTGGTGGCCGGTTGGCTACAAAAAGTGGCTGTCGGCTACCCCAAATAGCCGGTCAGCTACTCCAAGTGGCCGGTCGGCCAGCCCATTTTTCAGACTTCTTCTTTTGCTACAACAGAGGGCAAATAGAGGCAAATCAATGCATTTTCAAGAAATGTATGTACTGCTACCCTCATTATCATTTCTCAAGCTCAAAAGAGTGTAGCTCTTGGCCCTCAAACCATCAACCAAGCATTTTCATGCATGATGGCCAAAGAACCAAGCTTGTACAATTTCAATAAATGCACAAAAACAAGACTCTAGACCACTACCTTGTCATGGAGGATCAAAGGCAGTGGAGACAAAGGAGATTGGCTCATTTCATCACTTTGAGTATGAAATGCTCCAATCTACCTTGTGTTCAATATAACGTCCGATTGAACACATATAATGCAAACACAATATGCTTATCCTGTTCAAGCTTTACTTGTCATGTTTTATTTACATATTTTAAATTACCAAATCATTCTTTAACCGGTTAAGTCCAAGGTGATTGTCCTCTAATGAGAGAGGGGTCAACCAAAGGATGATTTATGACATGTGAGAGATCATGCCGTTAGTTAGTAAAAACCCTCAAAAGAGGATTAAAACCATTAACCACAAACCTCAATCTCAAGCTTAAACACAACCTTAAGGCTAGCCAACCCTCAAAGCAAATGAAAAAGTGAAAAAATGAGGGAGCTTGCAGATATTTCAGTGCTGAAATGACATGCAAAATGATACTACAACATGCAAGCAACTCATGTACAACATGTTCAAAAGCCAAAAATACCAAACTAGTGAAGAGCACTACACTATAGGCATGCAATACAAAGCTCAAAAGGGACAAATAGTCCAAAAAAAGTCCTAAAATCGCTTAAGAGGAGTCCTAAAACATGCTTACAGTAAGATAAAAAAGGCTAGAATGAAAGGCCAACACATAGCACAAATTAGACTATTAAGCACAATTGCACTACAAGCATACAAAGCAAGCCTCAAGTGGCTAAACCAGTTCAAAACGGAGCTAAAGCAAGTCAAAAAAGTAGAAAAAACATGCTGAGATCAAGTCACAAAATGGTAGAAAAACATGCTCACATGTTAGGCTATCTACACTTACAAACAAGACAGAAACATGGGAGGTTACCCCCTCCTATTTTGGACTTCAAAATATAGTTTTTTTCACTGAAAATCCCCCGGAATTCAGTGGGTAAAAAAGCCAAAAAAGTTGTTTTAGAAAGCTTTGAAAGATGGAGCAACAACTTAACAAGCAAGCTACAAGAAGGGTGGACCACCCCAAACTCCAATCAAACCTCAAACCATTATTTTACACCATAAAAATAGAGATTTCACACGTTAAAACCAGCCTTAAAACAACATGCAAAGATGGCAAAACAAGTGTTTAAATTAGGCTTAAAATACAAGTGTTCTACCTCTTGATGACAAGATGCTATTTAGGCAACAAAGGCAAGTCAAACCAGGCCAATATCCTCTTCACGAGCTCAAATAGGACCTCAAGCAATCTCAAGACAATGGTGATCAAGTTTGGTCAAGGGCTAATATGCAAGAGTGTAGAGAATTTAGGCTTTAAGGCACAAAATATCAAGAGAGAGAGGATTCTAGAAAGAGAGAATTGTAGAGAGAGCTTTTAGAGAGACGCTCCCAAACTTTCTTCCAACCTTCAAAACTATAGAGAATGGCCTCCATATATAGCAAGATATGAGCTTCAGGTCAAAATATCTGAATTAGGACAGCTGGCACATTGTGAAAACAACTGGAGGGGAAATATCGGCAAAATATCTGAGTTATGGACATAAGTGGCCGACCGGCCACTGTTGGTGGCCGACAACCCACATTTGTGGCCGACAGCAAAAATCTGCTCTCCAGGTCAAACTTCAGATGGGCATATCTCTTTCATCTGGATTCCTTTTCAGGTCATTCTTGTGCATAAATTGAAGCCCCAGAAGTTTTCTTTTCAATTATGGAAGCCTCACATCAAAATTCCAAGTGTGCAGAAAGATATGCCTATTTTACTGAAGTCTGCTCATTTCCATCTCAATCGGATTGATACCTAACTTCAACCAACCATATCTCCCTCATCCAGACTCAGTTTTAGGAGATTCTTGAGTGTAAAATGAAGCCTCAAAAGTCCACTTTCCAACGGTGGTGGCGTCATAGCTGAAATCCAAGTATACGAATGGATAGCCCCGATTTAGCGTTAACGATTCATGCCCAACTTCTTCCCCAACTTGGTTTCTTCCCTTTCCTCCAATTTTCTTCAACTCCAAACCTCTAAACAAGATGTTTTAATGATTTTTTCAAAGATTTCACCTCTCTTTCATGCATTTCTAAATTGTCCTTGCTCGATTTACCGAAAAGCGTAATATTTAATGAAATGCGAGCCTCGGAACATCGTAGGAACTTTGTTTCAAAAATATTTTGAAAGAAAGCATTTTAAGGTCTCAAAATCATTTTGGTCAAAATAGTTTTAGTCCAAAAATGGGATGCAAGGTTGGGATTTGACTCTCTTCTTGTTGAAGAAATTGAACCTTTGTACTGCATAACTTTCATCACCAAGTAAACAATCAGTAACGCCCACGTCTTAAGGGTGATAAAAAATGGGGTGTCTATAGTTTCCATTCTTTGACAGAGCTCAGAGTCATAAAATAACGTGAGTGAATGTCAAAGCCCAGAGACGACCCATGTTTGACAAGGTCGAAGACTTGGACAAATAAACAAAATGCAGATGTAGTTGGTTGAACCTGAAGGTTCCCTATGCATCCCTTTGCAAGGAATCAAACCAGCGTAGTTCAGGGGCTGGATGGAAAATGATACACAATATAACAATACAGACGATATGCAATGCAACGAAACAATGCACATGATATACAATTCAATGAAATAATCAAACGACAAACAGGGCAAAACCACACAAATATCACAAAGAGATGAAGATGCAAAATCAAAATATGTTTAACATAGAAAAGGTGCCAGAACCCTCAAACCACAATTCTCTTAGTGGAATAGGCGTGTGCACATGCAGAACTATGTGTTTCGCAGAAAGAATACAAGTAATTGGGTGGGATGATATAAGTGAGGAATGATCTGCTGAGAAAATATAATGATCCTACATGCTGAATACAACAAGACAAACTATGATGCAATGGATGCAGTGAATAAAGCGCAAGCCAAACCACATTTTACCTAGAAAAGGCATGAACACAAACTAGACCACGTCTAACATAGAAAAGGTGCCGAAACCCTCAGACCACAATTCTCTCAGTGGAATAGGCAAGTACACATTATCACTGAACCATGCTTCAATGAAGGAAATGTATCAGCACATGCCAGACTAAGCTTAACATGGAAAGGATGCAGACAATAAAATGGATAATGCAATAGATGCATGCGATAGATGCTACATTGCAATGCAATAGACATAATAGATGATGTAGTAGCTAGGAAATGAAGGTACCTCACAGGGGCAATTGGCAAGGACTCACCTCATGTTGCTAGGGATCTTCCTCTTCTGCATCTTGCATTTCCGAACCATAGGTACTACTTTTCTTCCTGGCTATGTTCGCAACTTTCCCTATTCTTCAGCAGGGTGACAGACTAGGTTGGTTCAGTATCCAGAATTGAGGCGCATACATGCTACCTCAACCTATGGGGCTTCCATACAGATTTCAAGCTGAGGATACACCCCTTGGTATTTAAACCAAACTTTAGTCTATTAAATTCCGAACCTTTGCGTTTTAGGCATCGGCCGTTCGAACTCTAATTTCCACCGTCTCAGTTGATCTCCTAGGAACTTACCGCAAGCACAGGCAGGTGGCTATACCAGACCACCAGAAGTCGTTCAGGCATGACAAACACCAAAGGAATTGCACCTTTAGAGGATTTAAGGTCTCCTAGACTAGAGAGTGCACAAAACAGTGCAAAGTAGCATAAATGCACAAAATAGTGCCATACAGGTGCACAAGATAGGGCGATGTGCAAGACAGCGCGATTGAATTGCAATGCACAAGACAATGCGAGTGGCACACAACCACAAGGTGCACAAGACAGTGCGAGTGGCACATAACCACAAAGTGCACAAGATAGTGCGAGTGGCACAGAACCACAAGGTGCACAAGACAGTGCGAGTGGCACACAACCACAAGGTGCACAAGACAGTGCGAGTGGCACATAACCACAAAGTGCACAAGATAGTGCGAGTGGCACAGAACCACAAGGTGCACAAGACAGTGCGAGTGGAACACAACCACAAGGTGCACAAGACAGTGCGAGTGGCACACAACCACAAGGTGCACAAGACAGTGCGAGTGGCATACAACCACAAAGTGCACAACACAGTGCGAGTGGCACACAACCACAAGGCGCACAAGACAGTGCGAGTGAGATGAAATTGTGAAATAGATGCACTGAGTGAGATCATTGTGCGATAGATGCATGATGTTAATTGAAAGCATGCATAGAGCATGTTCTATGCATGAAACTAGCATATTCTATGCAACATTGAAAGCATATTCTATGCAAGAATCATAAATGATGCGCGTCACACATGCAACAGAAGTGTATATGAAAGTGCACATTCTATGCAAGAAGGGGGGCAAATATGTACTTTGATGCCTCCAATTTACCTCTCAGAGGACTTTGCAATGTGCTTAACTCAAAAAGGACACACCCTGTTCATATTGGCAAGGGGTAATATTTGCATGCTGCTTTAATTGCCATTCTGACCTGAAATAGGCTTAAACTTGGGGTCGAGGTACACTTATACTCCAGAGAAAGGCGAGGCATGAGAAGGTGCACTTGGAATGCAGTCTCAGAATTTGCTGAAGTTGAAGCACACTAAGATGCTCCAAACTTTCCCTCTTTTCTTTTGCTTTGCAGTTCGGAACCTATGTAGCTTCAGATAGGTCCTGGTTCTGTTGTTCTCACATGACCTAGGTTGAACCCTACAGTTTATGAAAGAAGGAATCCTATTTTGCAGAAATGTAGAGAATGACACATCACTCTAAGCACAAAACAATTTAGCTTTGAAATTGAAATCGAGAAAGAGTTCTTAACCGGGTATTGAGCCTACGACTGACCAAAGTCAAAATGACTCAACAAAGGAAAGCAAAGGTAAAACAACCTAAACACATCTATTGACACTTGAAACGACTCAAAGCAAGCATCGAGACAAACAAAAAACAACAAACATAACATTTGGATACTGCTATCCATCGGTAGGAGACCTCTCGATCCACGAGGAGCCTGTTTCTCCGGATATTGTTTCCCACCATTTCTCATTTGTAATTCTCACATCACTCTGGCACTCAATCTCTAGTTTTCTGAAAAAGCCCTTTTCTTGCTTTTCTCTCAGCACACATCTCTTTATTCTTCAATCTCTCTTATTTTTTTATCCCTCCCCTGGGTGGTTGATGGATAAACAGGAAGTTGTGGGCTTTTGCCCCTAGTATTCTACTAGATTCTCCTTCTTTGGCTCACAATAGTGAACTTTCCCACGGAGGGGTTGTGCTACAATTGGATGTGCAGCAGATCTGCAGCTGATATCGGTTGACGATGCCCTTGGCTTAACTTGATCGAGATAAGTTACAACATATCCCACCGGCTAGGTATACAATTGATTCGTCTCACACACATCATGTTTTCTACGTCCCCACTCCGGGTCAGACGCCAATTTGGCTGTGGTCATCCAGATGAGGGAATCGAATATCCAGCTCCATTTCCAATTCGTACTTCACACTTGTCTTGATACCTCACTGCTTGGAGGATGAGAGAGCTTTCGGCCATTTGTTGTTAGCTTCAGTTGTGCCCTTTCTGGCGAATATGGTGCCCTTTCCGGCAAGTATGGTGCCTTTTCTAGCAAGTATGTTGACAATGGGGAAAAGACAGGAAACTTGACTCAACTGTGCCCCTAGTTCCTCATTTTGACCATTTTTTGTTTTTTGGCTTTCTGCTAAAACAATTTTGACCAAAATGAGAGTTAGATAAAACAATTTTAACCAAAATGAGAGTTAGCTTAACATATTTGTTTGATTTTCTGATTCGAAATCAAGCAAGTTAGGTTACGACCACTGAAAATTTTCCTTTTTTGGGTCTAAGAAATGGTCCAGTTTTGGAAAAAATGGAATAATTTTCGAGAGAATTAATCAACCTCATTAAAAATTCTCAAAAGCTATTTTTGCAAATGACCATTGCTCAACCAACACAGAATTTACCCATGAGATGCACAACCTCAGATCTGAACTTGAATTGTCTTGCAGCTGAATCTTCCAACGGAATAGGACAATCTGGCTTTGAACGAAGACAAGCCAATTTATACATGGATAAGATAGTGTAGACGCGCCCCGCGGCGAGGGGGCCTTTCGCTACTACAGTTCGGACTCGCGATTTTGTTGTCACGGTTCTAAATCTGAACCAAAGAGTCCAAATCTGGCAAATCGTTTGAGAAAACAGATTTTTTGAAAAGTAGTGCCAAACATGGACTGCTTTGCCAGATACAGAGTCGCCACCTAAATATTTTTAAAATGGGGAATTTAGGAAACCCTGACTCAGTGCCGAAGGCCACATGTCCGTCATCACCGGAGTTGTCTCGGCTCGGGAGCTTGGGTACGATCGGGGAAGGTCAGCTATGAGCACCCCCTTTCGCTCGGTCCGAAGACCGGCCTCTACTAACCGTGATATCCAGTTTTGAAAACTTTATGTGTGTTTAGCAAATATCCTTAATACATTATTTCGTGTTAGAAGTTGTATACTTACTATATGCTTCTATTTGTTATTTCATCAGATATGGATAATCATGTTGAGGTGCAGGAGATTCCCCTGGAATTGGTGGAGGTTCCCCCATTATTGGGGCAACTGGTATTTATCTATCTATCCATATTATATATAAAACAAAAATGTTTCAGAGTTATAAATTAAGAATTCTAATGGAGTTGTAGGGATAGTTGGGATGTGATGTTTTGGTTTTTTTTTTTTTTTTCATTGCTAAGTGTATAGAGCTCTCTTTAGAGCTCTATTTTTAGGGGGAGGAATAACTACCCTAAATAAAATTAGTAGGTGACCTGTGCGATGTACGAAAAATTATTTTTAAAATGAAAATTTAATTTTGAGTCTTAATACTTCATGTGTAGAAAATTTTAGCAATTGAAAACTAAATACAAATAAATTCTAAATGAGGTCAATATTAATTTTAAAAACACGTAAGATTGAGAGTGTATTGAGAATGTCTATATATAATGGAGAATTCTACAATACACATTTATATATCATATGCACCCTAAATTATACAATTTATTTATTTATTTAGTCATGACATTATTTTGAAATATTTGGTTATACTTCATATAATGTTTGGTTATGAAATTTTTTTTTT
>NW_021024977.1:1714404-1746856 GCF_004153795.1 Camellia sinensis | reverse complement strand
GGTCAACTGAACTATGAGTATTGTAGACAGACGCAAGAACAAGTATTGGGTGGAATTGACATAAGTGGGGAAACGACCCGCTGGAGAAAAGACTACGATCCTAATGCCGGATGCAAAAATTACACTACAATGTAATGGATAGATATGGCACGCAGGCCAAACCAAATCTTGCTTAGGAAAGGGATGTACTCATACAAGCCATGTGTAACACAGAAAAGGTGCCGCAACCCTCAACCAACATATCAGCGTGGAATCGGCGCGATACACATGCAGAACTGTGTTTTACGTGAAAAGTAAGGGCACATACCAGACCAAGCTCAACCTGGAAAGGCGCTAGCCATAGGTGGAAGGCGATGCAATGAATGCATGCAATCTACAATGCAATATGTACAAATATGCAATGGAATGGATATTTACAAAATGCATGACAATGCAGTATGATGCAATCTACGGGGAAAATGCAATGAATGCAAGCTACAATGGAAATGCATGACAATGCACTATGATGCAATGAATATGTTTGCAACTTTCCCTATCTTACCAACAGGGCGATATACTAGGTTGGTTCAGTATCCAGAACTGAGGCGTGGACACGCCGCCTCAACCTATGGGGCTTCCATACAGATTTCAAGCCGAGGGTAAACCCCTGGGTATTTAAACCAGACTTTAGTCTCGGAACTCCCGAACCTTTGCGTTCTAGGCATACGCCGTTCGAACTCTAGTTTCCACCGTCCCAGTTGGTCTTCTAGGAACTCACCGCAAACATAGGCAGGTGGCTTTACCAAACCACCGGAAGTCGTTCGGGCACGACAAACACCGAAGGAAATGCACCTCCCGAGGATTTAAGGTCTCCTAGACCGTGCGTGTTTAAGGTCTCGTCAGACCGGGGATACCTGCACGGTTCGTCTGGTCGCTCCAGCCTCAAATGAACTGTACATACAATATCGTGCCTGAAAAGAAAACAAACTTAACAGGTACAATATTGTTAGCAATATGCATGACAATGCAAATGAAATGCACACATCAACGTGCTGAAGGTTTTGCACCTCCTAAGGATTTAAGGTCTCCTAGACTGTGATGCAAAATGTATACACTGAAGGTTTCACACCTTCCAAGGATTTAAGGTCTCCTAGACCGCGCGTGTTGAAGGTCTCGCCAGACCAGCGTGTTTAAGGTCTCGCCAGACCAGCGCGTGTTTAAGGTCTCGTCAAACCGGCGTGTTTAAGGTCTCGTCAGACCGGCGTGTTTAAGGTCTCGTCAGACCGTGGCAATATGCAGAACAATGCAAGAATGAAGCACGCATGCCAATGCTAATGAAGCATGATACAAGACGATACAAATGAGACACGCGGGCCTCATAAGATGCAAAAAAGATGCAAGTGTGACACGTATGCCATACGGAATGCAAAATTTTGAAAATTGGACTTATACGCTACGCGAAGCCGGTTCATATGCAAAACAATGCAATGTACTAACAAGTACAAGTAAGATGCGCAAAATAACGCGAGAGGATACATGCAAGATGCAAGTGAGGTGCACAAAACAGTGCGATGCGCAAAACAGCGCGAACAACTCAATGCACAAAACAGTGCGATGCTAAGTGTGACACGCATGCCACACGGAATGTAAATGGACTAAAATGTGCAACAACGCACATATTCCGGAGTGCATGACAATGCAAGATGATAATGCAATGACAATGCAAGAGAGATGTGCATGACAATGCAAGGGGTGCGTGTTACAACGCATGTAGCACGTGCATAACAATGCAAATGTGAGGCGCATGACGGCGCGATGTAATGTACCGAAGTAGCATGATGAACGCGTGCAACACACATGGGGCAACTTTTGAATTTAAAAGGATACAAAAAGGATACACCTTGCACGAATTCGAGTGCCACGCACTGGAGACACGGCCAGCGGTCAAAACGGAGGCCGGTTGAGTGTCGGAGATGCACTTTCTTGTACTTTCTTGAGCTATGAAGACCACAAACTACTAATATGGCCTAAACAAGGCTGTGGGAACCCCACCGGTCGAAAGGGGAGGTCACCGGCTGGCCACCGGCATGAAAATAAATCCATCGGCACAAAAAAGTGCCGGCCGGCACAAAACATTGCCGACCGGCAAACAGTTGCTGATTCGGGGCAGTTTCGACTTTTCACTTCGGGTGTTTTAAAATAGGGCTTTAAACCCTATTTCTTCACTTCCCCACTGCCGAAATCTCTTGTTCTCTCTCTCTAGAGTGTTTCTCGCTCATTTTTCGCTCGTTTCTTCGCGTTCTACGCTCGTTTCGTCGTCGGATTCACGATTCTCTTCGCGTTTCGGACATTTTCAACCGAACAAATTCTTGTTTCGGTGCCTCGTTTGGCGTTCTCGCCTTTTCGGGGTTTGTTCCCCTTACTTTCCTCTTCATTCTCGTGCCTTTTCACATTCCGGCCTTTCCGGCCATTTCCGACCCTCTCAGGAGTTGACTTTTCAGTTGACTTTTCGCATTCCGGCCCGGTTTCCTTTTTCTGGCCATTTTCACACCATTTTCTACATGGCGGATGACATTCCACGTGGCGGGACTCCCCCGGACCACGAGATGGATCCCGGGGTCGAGCTTCTACCGTTGAGCCAGCGCCCGTTCGACCCGGCGACCTACCGACCGGCGGTCCATGTTCTGCCCCCTGACGGTCTGCGTCAGTTCCGGAGCTTCGAGAGGTACGCGGCACCTGAGCTACTACTGCGCGAGCCTACCTCCCACCTTTCATTCGGCACTTCCGAGGTAACTCTCTGCCTTCTGCTTTACTTTCCGCAATGTAGGATACAAAACTGCCGTAGCTAGTTGTACTCTTTAATTGCTGAAATCTGATACACCATAGACCGTAGTTGATTGTAAACATACATACAACTGATATCTGCTTGAGATTGGCACATGCACACACACTGCACTAACCCCGAATCACTCAAACACACGGCACACACTGTATTTCACTGTATACACACTGGCACCCAGTATTTGTCTGAATCTGTTAAATTTGCACACATGCTATATCCGTTCTGGAACACCCAAACACGCTGACACATCACACGTATTATTTTACTGTAAACACACCGGTACCCGGTATTTGCCTGAATCTGACAAACTTGCACACATGCTTCACCTGCTTTTTCAAAACTGTATTCTGAATGTTGTTTTGCCATTGTCATTTTCTGTTTGCAGGAGGGTTCCCATACCATTCGCGGGTATGGGAATACTGGTGCACGGGAGTGGTATGATGAGCTCCCTGATGCAGTCCGTCGCATCGTGGACCGGGCGGGCTTCGGCGCCTTCTGCCGAGGGCTCTCCAGGTTGTCCATATGCAGACCTCTCCTGGCCGCTCTGGCGGAGAGGTGGTGGGACACCACCGATTCTTTCCACTTTTCCGCTGCAGGGGACATGACGATGACCCCTTATGACTTCTCGATGCTCACAGGCATCGGGGTAGGGGGTGATCCGATCCCCTTTGACACCGACATGGATGAGTGGACCGCTGCTCAGGTTTATCTACTGGGGGAGGCGCCACCACTAGCTCGTCCAGGTTTTGTGCGGTACTCCTGGTTCGAGGTGTAGTTTCTGGTCCAGCCCACATTGGAGGAGGAGGCGCAGATGACCCAGGAGGACGTGGAGAGGTATGCTCGCGGCTTCCTCATGTTCCTGTTCGGGACTACCATCTTCGCCGACCGGGTGAACACCGTGCCTCTCTGTCTTCTCAGCGCACTGGTGGACGTCCGGGACATTTTACACTATGACTGGGGCGGCGCGGCTCTGTCCACTTTCTACGGGTACATGAGCTCGGCTTCGCGCGGCAGCGGCCAACTCCTCGGAGGCTGCTGGCGGGCTTGGGAGGTACACTTCTTCTCCGCTTTTCATTTCTGTCCGATATTCTCTGTACTCTGTACACTGCACACACTGCGGTCTGCTCTATACTTGCTGTATACTGTACACACGGCACACACATACATTCTGCTTTACACTGACTGTACACTGCTCACACTGTACACTGCACACAATACACAAAATACGGCTCTGCCATTTCTGTTTTATTCTGCATTCTGCTTTATCTGATGGTCATACTGACATCTGTTTTGCAGCTATGGGTTTACGCCTACTTCTCTAGGCTTGCCCCCGTACCAGTTGCAGAGCCTCCTCCGGCCCTCCCGTTCTCGAGTCGCTTCGACGGGAGATGCACCCGGCGACCACGGGAGACATTCGGCTTCTTCCGCCGATACTTCGACACCATCACCCCCACGGAGGTATGTTTTACTTTCAGTTTATTTAAGCTTCGCTTTCCCACTGCATACTTCCAAAACAGTAGATAACAAACTGTCTGTCACTTTCAGATCACATGGCGGCCGTGGGTTTCCTTGCCGACGGCGATGCGGGGTCGGTTCCCTGGTGCTGAGGAGACCTTGCGTTTCCGGATCTTGCTTGAGGGCCCTGTCTGTCGGGCTTGGTACCTGGGGGAGCGTTTTCTACGCCAGACCCGTGGGTTACCTGAGCAGATAGTCCCGGCTCACCCTCCTGGAGATATGAGGGAGACCGAGAGACTCACCAGCGAGCAGCTGGATGATTATACCATCGGCTGGGAGGAGACCGGCTTCCGAGGCACCGGCGACTACGGGGAGTATGTGCGGACATACCTGATGCTGCCCCTGAGTGGCCGTCGAGCAGAGGGGGCCAGGCCCGTGGCATCAGCGGCTGGGGCCGGAGCGGGAGTTGGAGTAGGGGCTGCGAGGAGGGCCCGAGTCCGTGGCAGGGGCGGAGTGCAGGGAGGACGGGGAGTTGGCTGGCCTGCCCTGCCCGCTGTACTGACTTTCCAGGGGCAGGGTGGGCGCGACCTATCAGCTCCCCTTCGCCCCTCCACCGGCTGGTCACGAGTTCATCGACGTCCCTGACCTACCTCCGGTATGCATTACTGTATTTCTGTACAGTCATTTCATTTCAGTTTGATATTCCACGGAATATTGATGCATCTGATACTTTTGCAGGCTTCTTCTGAGTATACCCGTCAGTCGTTGGCGATGAATGCCTCGATGATGGGGATGCTTCAGCGAACATTCGATCTCCTAGCCCTCTACAGCATACCGGTATGTTCTTCTGACACTGGCCTCAAACCATTCATATGCTGCTTCACATAATCTGATGCATGGCACCACACCTGATACACTGATCTCACAGCATCTGATACACTGCATACACTGCATTCCGCACTGTTAAACTGCTCACGGCATCCACACACTGTACTCATACACTGCATTCTGCACTGACAAACTGCCCACGGCATTCTCACACTGTACTCATACACTGCATTCTGCACCTTTAAACTGTTCACAGTATACTGATGCATTTCCCTTTTTATGTACTTTTTCAGCCTCCCTTCCAGATTCCCATGGCAGGAGGTGCTCCAGCGGGACCTTCCGTTCCTGCTCGGGGGAGAGATGAGGAGGGCAGGATATTTCCCCGCAGCAGGGGAGGGCGTACTCATGTCGGGAGCAGCTCGCGAGCTCCAGTCCCGGATGATGATGATGACGAGGAGTCAGAGGCGGAGGCAGAGGCGGAGTCCGAGTCATCGGAGGAGGAGACCGGAGGCGGTTCTAGCTCTGGCTCTGACGATGATGCTGATGATGCTCCTGGACCCTCGTCTAGGAAGAGGACCAGGACCGACTGACAGCCCTTAGAGTGCTCGACACAGATTTCATTATTTTTCTTCTCTTTTCTTGTACTTTTCCTTTTTTCTTGGTAGTTAGATTACCTTGTACTGCCACAGGCAGATTTTGTTTCCTTCAAAACTTTGTACTTAAAAGACTATGAAATGAACAGATTTTTTTGCTTAAAAAGTGTTATATTTACATATCTCATGTATTGAATCGCATCTCTTCATGTTACATCTCAATGTAAACGGAATTGATTGGTTATCTGAAAATTGAACACTCGCACTGTAATAATCAGATAACTGAACAGCTAACAGCAAAATACACCCAAGCAACCCACTGCCTGATTCTGGACACACAGCCCTTACTCTGTCGGGGATTGATCTGCATATAGCCCAAAACACAGCATTCGGTTCATTCTGCACACAGCAAACTCTGAACAAACGGCCCAATCTGACAAGACGGAGCTCAAAGACGGAACCGGTTGGAGTTGAATCATGCTCCAATGTAGAGAATGGCACAGCACTCTGAGTGTAAATGATTTTTGAAATCAAATGAAGGTTTTTCAAACCGGGGTATCGAGCCTACAACTGAACACAGCGGGAAGGACTCAACAAAGGTACACGTCCTAACACGTCGAGACACGCTCGGAAAAGACCTAAAACAAAGGTTGAGACTAACAAATCAAAAAGACACGACACACAGACGCGTTAGCGAAGATGGGGGACCTCGGACCACGAGGAGCCAGTTCAATCTGGGTA
Organism: Camellia sinensis; assembly: GCF_004153795.1. NCBI lineage: Eukaryota > Viridiplantae > Streptophyta > Magnoliopsida > Ericales > Theaceae > Camellia > Camellia sinensis. The sequence continues at coordinate 1,740,418 of NW_021024977.1, read as the reverse complement.
TTGTTTCCCATCCCCTTCCGATTTGTGATTCTCACATCACTCGACTCTCAAGCTCGGATTTTCTCTCAAAACCCTTTTCTTCACTTTTCTCTCAACTTACACCTCTCTATTCTTCATTCTCTCATTTTTCATCCCTCCCCGGGGTGATTGATGGATAAATGGAAATGTGCGGGTTCATGCTCAACACCGTTAGCTCACGACTATATCTTCTGGTGGGTAGAGCGCTCTTCTGGCAAGTACGTCGACGACGGGGGAAAGACAGAATGCCTGACTCAACTGTGCCCCTAGTTCATCATTTTAACCATTCTTTTCGTTTTGGTTTTCTACTAAAACAAGTTTGATCAAAATGGGAGTTGGATTAACGTACTCGTTCGATTTTTGATTTGAAATCATGCAAGTCAGGCTCTAAGCACTGAAAATTTTCCTTTTTGGGTCCAAGACAATGGTCCAGTTTTGAAAACTGAAATAGTTTTCGAGAAAATAGTCAACCTCAGTAAAAATTTTCAAAAACTATTTTTCAAACAGTCAATGCTCGACGGGCATGGAACTTACTCTTTGAGATGCGCAACCCTGGATCGGAGGCAATGGAAAATTGCCCCTGGTTTGAAAAGGGTGGGAGGCGACGGAAAGTTGCCCCTAGTTTGAATGGCATCTCGCGACGGCTTGTGGCAACGGAAAGTTGCCCCTTGTTTGGATGATGCCGCAGCAGTCTGCAAACAGTCTTCATTGGCGGTGGTCGAACTCTCGGACACAGAGATGACGAACACGGTCACAACAAATATATGGACACAGTCACCTTGGAAGGTGTTGGCAACTGGACCTTGGGATGAAATCGAAACCATTGCCTGGACTGAGACGCTATGAAAGCGTTGGGGGCTGGACTTCATGATGAAGTTGCCTACGTATCCCAAACATGGGAATCAAGCCTCACGTAGTTCCGGTTAAGGTACACTCGGGTATTTTAACCTTCACTTTTCTTAGGCTCTCACTTTTGCCAAGGTGCCCGATGCGGGTTTTCGACCTTGCGAGCTTCTTTTTATTCTTCTTTTTCTATTTTCTTTTTCTTCATTTCTTTTCTTTCTCTTTCTTTTTTTTTGCATTTTTTCTTTTTTCTTTTTTTTCTTTCTTTTTTTTTGTATTTTTTTGCTTTTTTGTGTTTTTTGTATTTTTTCTTGCTCTAACTTTTGCCTGGACCGCCCTTCCGGGTTTTCAGCCCAGCGAGCCTCTCAAAGGGTAAAAGTGTAACAAGTCCATGCCAAATGGTTTTTGGAGTCGAAGCCTCTCTATGTCTAGGAGAGCGGTTGTTGCAATGTTTTGCAGGAGAATCCATCCCGGTTGCTCCACAAGCTTCCTCCGGTGAGATCTACTCTTTCTGATTCGGTTTGGGTGCCTCTTGCTCGAGGGCTGCTTCAGAATTGGCCGTACAGACCTTGCATGATGTTTGACCGTTGAACTTTCTGAATGTTCTGAACGGGTTCAAAGTTTGAATGGGTTGAATCTTGAGGCTGAGAGCGATCCTAGGCTGCGCAATCTCAAGAGGGGTTCCACACAGGTCTTCACAAGGCCGCGCAAAATATTTGTTTTTTGAAAGTTTTTAAGAAAGCGACGAATCGCTCGCGCCGAAGATGGTATGGAACCAATCTGGATCAAGCCAGGGTCCTTCTCAGTACTCATGCCGACAAGCATGGTTTCGTTCATTAAAAAGGCTTAGCATGCTTCTCTTTCTCTCAAATGATCAAAGTTTTGCAAAACCTGAGGAATTCCTTCCTCTTCGTTTTTATCACCGCAGTGTTTAAAAGAGGTTTTTGAAAAACTTAGGTTAATACAATGAGTTTGGCACGCAGGAGAGCAGGCGAGATGTACTGTCAATCCATTCAAGTCCTCTGGCACAACTAGTCCAAAACACATAATAAGCACGGAAACATGATAGCCGCAGTCGTTTCATTCAGGTTTCTTGGATGTAGCTGGCTCCACAGTAGAGACAGACTCAAAAAGAAAGCAAAAAGGTTAAATACAAAACGGTGTCCGAAGCAACAACCCCAGAATCACTCGACATCCTATACAACGGGACTTACTCGGTAGCACAAGACAGACCCAAAAACAAAAAGACTGACTCAAAGGAAAGAGGCAGACTCAAAAACAAAACTGAGAACTGACCCAAAACCCCAAGCCAGGAGCTACAAAACTGCATTTACAAATGCTCAAAAAAAAAATGCGTGCCAAACGCCACATCTAAAATACAACGAGCGCCGCCCGCAGGTGGTCCACCCCCTGATCACAAACTTGCAGTATCCTCGAAATCCAACAGCTCAGTAGTAACGGAATTTGCCGAGGTAGGTGGAAGAATGACCTCATTATCGGTCAAATCCTGCACTTCATGACGAAGGCGAAAACAACCATCGGTGCTGTGGCCGGACTGTTGGTGGTACGCACAGTACAAGGTAGCATCGTGAGTGGCGGGGAGATTCTTCGGGAGTGGCCGGGGCTCCAGGGGTTTAAGGTGCCCCTTTTTGGCCAATATTAGAAATGCCCTAGACAAAGGCATGTAAAGGGCGTGAAAGGCTCTGCGTCCTCGAGGTAGATACTTTGAAGTTTGAGGACCCTTGCTAGATGTGCTAGCGAAAGGGTTGGCTGGCACTGCTTTGGCTTTTTGACCTTTTCCCGGTGCAGGGTTAGGAACGGCAGGAATTGTCTGGGCATGACGGGGCCCGTCCCGATTTTCTGCCTGGCTTGAACTGCCTTCGGTTGGAGTGGGGAAAGCATCACCCACAGCTTTGGCTACGACCGTAGATACCTGTTGTTTGTTCATCCCCCCGGCTTTCAAAGCCTGGACTGCCCACAGCAGCTGTTCGATGGGGTCGGCGTCTGCCTTCATCTTGTCTTTTCTTCCAGCCTTAGCCGGGTCAAGGGTTTGGGTTGCTACTTCAGAGCGAAACCCGGTTGTTGTTGACATGTCGTGGCTGTAGCTGGAAACCACCTCTGGCTGGCTGAGCTCTATCACAATCCGCCCCAGCAACGGGGGCTCCTGCGGTGTGAGATTCTCGGCATATGGTGCCGCTGGGGGCGAAGCTGACATCCCATAGGCGAGATCCGCCATAGACCTTTGGAGGTCACCTATCATTCCCATCAACTCAAAAGTAGTAGGCTCGCGAGCCTGGTATAACTGGGGAGCCCAACCCGGATGCACAATAGGCAACCTAGGTGGATGTGACACATCAACACTGGCCTCACCTTGCGGGGTGATCCCTTGCTCTAATGCAGTCGTCATAACTACAATTTCTTCTGAATTCTGCGTCATTACGAGCCCTGCCGCGGCAAAGGGGGATGCTGGCTATTCTGTATCAACTCTACAACTCTCTGTACTGAAAGGAGAAACAGACAGCATTTCAGCCCAAACTGATCAAACACGGGTGTAGCCAAACAACTGTACCCTACTACTGATCACTGTTCCCAGAAATCACTGTTCCCGAAAACTGAACCCTGATACCCGCGGATAACTGATTCTCATAACTGACACTGATACTGGTGCCCTCAGGTTTGATACTCAGACTTGCAAACTGATGTGTACTTTCCCTGTAGAAATACATTCTAGAAGCACATTGCAAGTAAAGAGAACCAAAACACCCCTATATTGAGGTAGGGTTTCCCTGTCCTATTTTGTCAGGAGCTAGGGTTTCACTATGCACACAGCGGTTTCAAACAACTTAGCATCGGGTAAGCAACCTGTCCTAGTTTGGAATGGTCACTATGGATTCGAATATGCACTAGGTCGAATGGTCGAAAAGGGTGCCCCGGTAAACCGGGGTTTGTGTTCCCCTACTGTCAGAGCCCATAACCGGTTAGCCTTATGGACATGCCTTGACAAGACAAGCCTCCGGCAAACCGTTCAGGAATGGCAGATGGCAAACACTGTGTTCCTAGGCGCACCAATGCACATGTAATGCAAAGAAACACATAAATGAAATCAAAACGGGATATCACGAGTTCGAGTCAAGCTCTCTAAATTCCCCAGCAGAGTCGCCAGAAACTGTAGACGGGCCCCGCGGCGAGGGGGCCTTTCGCTACTACAGTTCGGACTCGCGATTTTGTTGTCGCGGTTCTAAATCTGAACCAAAGAGTCCAAATCTGGCAAATCGTTTGAGAAAACAGATTTTTTTGAAAAGTAGTGCCAAACATGGACTGCTTTGCCAGATACAGAGTCGCCACCTAAATATTTTAAAATGGGAAATTTAGGAAACCCTGACTCGGTGCCGAAGGCCACATATCCGTCATCACTGGAGTTGTCTCAGCTCGGGAGCTTGGGTACGATCGGGGAAGGTCAGCTATGAGCACCCCCTTTCGCCCGGTCCGAAGACCGGCCTCTACTAACCGTAATTGAAAACGTTATGTGCTCTTATTCCATTTATTAGACTAGATTGCCTAATTTGGAAATAAGCATTGCATATCCGTTTGCTATCTTTTCCTCTTTGTAATTTGCTACTCGCAAGTAGGCTAAAATGCGGATTTCAACGAGTTTTCCCAACTCAAACAATCCAACCTTCACCCACAGGCATTCAATCAGTTTATCAGATAAGCATTTAGCCACATGGCAAGCATACTGTCATGGCAACACTCATACGCATGCGGGATGCTAAAGCAAAAAATACTTACATCGTACTCCGTGCCAAAACAATGAACTAGTTAGCAAACATGCGTGTCCTAGTTCATGTTAAATTGCCTAATGCAACACATACAGGATGCAATTAGATAGGCTCGGCTAACCTAAGCATGGCATATGAAATGCGATCAACTATCACATATTCAATTTTTGAATTGAAATACAAATGCAGTTAGCGTGATGTACCGAGCCTAATGCATGCGATACAAATGCATGGATGCACGCATGCTATCATACTGTTATGCTAATTTAAATATGCCCTAGTCTACCATCTTAAGCAGGTAAATAAAAGGGAAGAAAGAAGTGGGGATTGGAAGACATTCACACACCCACACACACTTATTACAGATTTGCCCTCACTCGGAGGGACCAAATAAATATTACAAATTAATTAACTACGCAAGCTAATTAATATTACAAATTGCCTAATTTAATTAACAAATTAAAATAGACTAAGAAAAGCAGTAAAACGCCTCGGGAAACGCGCCACCATGCATAGGCTGCCTCTGTTTTCTTTCCTTCACTCCTCTGGAGGCTGTCAAAACCTCAGGACTGCTCCCTTGGACAGAGGGGATCACCACCGGCCGAATGAAATTGCCACCGGCAGTGTGGTATGGCCATCGGCACAAAATTAAGCTGTCGGCAGAGAAGTTGTTGCCGGTCGGCACCTTACACTGCCGGTCGGCAGAGTCTTCCTGCAGAATCTGCAAATGACAGCAACAGAGGACAAGGCAAAGCATGGCAGCACAATTCAAGGCATGTATGCACCAACCATGTCCCTTATCATGATAATGACTCAAAGGGGCATGTGCCTCGATTCTCGGACCACCAATCACGCATTTCCATGCATGATGGCCCAAAGGACCAAGTATGCAACTTTGATTTCAAATGCATGCAAACCAAACAAACCAAATCAGGGCCCAATTCCTATCACCAAATCAAGGAACAAGGCATGCATGCAAGATGCAATGCAACCTAAGCATACAAGCTAAGGATGCAACATGGAATGGCAACTAGCTTAGGCAAGCATACAAGCAAACATAGGGGCATGCAAATGTATGCAAAGATGGACTTAAACATGAATTAGGCGACTCTAAAATATGCCTAAAACAGTGGCCAAAATGCTAAAAAGTGGAGACCAAAACACATATACACACATGCACATGTTAAGGCCCAACACTTAGGCACAAATTAGACGACCCTCAAGCACACTTGAAAAGGACAAACATGAGCAATTAGCATGCAACATAAGCATTGAAATCATGCTAAAACATGGTGTCAAACCAAGCAATAAACCAAGCCAAATATGCAACAAATGGCCTAAGTGTCAAAACAAACCAATGGAGCATTGGACTACACTAAGCAAGACCAAACATGGCATGAGCTCATTGACCAAAAACAGAGTTTTGGGACATTAATACAAGGCCTAAGGACCACTTAGATGGCATCTAAATGACTCAAAAGCAAAGGCACTCATAAACACCAAAACATGGAGCATGCAACACATGCTTTCAAGGCATTAAAGAGGCATGCAAGGCAATCAAACAAGCATGGAAATGGGACTGAAATAGCATGTAGGGTGGTCCCAAATCACCAAAACAATGCAAAGATGTCATGCTACACATGCACATGCTTAAGGCCAACAAGCCCAAATACAAAGGAGCTATATCAAGCATGCCAAAATCGACCCAAACACTTATGGACAGACCTAAAACATGTCAAGATAAGCACATAATCTTCACAAATGCAAGCCTAAAACATGCTCCAACAAAGGCTAACAACCTAAAACATGTTAAGGCATAAATAAGGCATTACATGGCAACTATGCTAAGCATGCATGGAGTACCAAAACCAACTTAAAATTATGTTATATTATGGATATATAAGCATGAAAAACAGCCTAAACATGCTCAACACACGCTCAAACATAATGCTCTCTCAAGAGGCCAAAACATGCCTTTTTCAAGGACAACAAGGAGAGGGGGTGGCCCTCTCCTTCTTGGGACTTCAAGGCATCATCTTCACCACTGAAATCCCTCAAGATTTCAGTGGTGAAGAGACCCTAACACCAAAATCTCGGAGCTAGCACAAAATGGCACAAAATGAGGCCTTTCAAGGCCTAAGAGGGGTCAACTACCCTCAAACAACAAAACACTCTTAACAAACAGTAAAGAGGGCTTAAAAACAGAACTTTTTTGTATTATACAATAAGCACAAAAACAGCTCTAAGATAGGTAAAAAAATCAATGCAAAAATGGGGAAAAATGAGACTAGGTTCTCACCCTTGAAGACCCCTTCACAAATGGTGCTCCAATGGCCTCCTTTAGCTTGAATCCAACACCAAAATTTCAAAATAAACCCCTTAGAACCTCAGCTCCAAGAAGAAGGTGAAACACTAGTTGTTTGTGTGCAATAGTAAGACATAAAACACCTAGAGTACAAATGAGAGGGAAGAACCCTAGTTTCAAGAGGAAGGTGAAACACTAGGTGTTTGTGTGCAATAGTATGGACTAAAACACCTAGTGAACAAAAGAGAAGGAAAGAGAGATAGAGTGTGTATCTAACTCTAACCCTAGAACTCAAACCCTAACAATGGCTGTTCTTGCTCTCAAAAATATCCTAAGTCTCTAACCAAGCCTATTTTTTTCACTAGAGAGAGCTTCTCTCTATATTGTCTTGTAAAGCTTACAAGACAAGCTTTACAAGAGGGAGATCCCTCCATACACGTGTATGGAGGGATGCAAAAGCAAGACAGCTGTCTAAAAATATCTGCAAAAGCAGATGAACAGCAATCGGCCGGCCAAAAATGCCATCTTGGCCAAAAATAGTGCCGACCGGCACAAAATAGTGCTGACCGGCAAGACATAGTGCCGGCCGGCAAACTATATTACCGGTGGCAGCAAACACCAGCCGGTGGCCTCTAGCCAATGCTGGTGGTGGGTGGGGATGGTCTACAAGCCCTACCCTGCCCTTCCAAGGCAAAACACAAGTGTTTGGTGCAAAACCAGACACTAAACGGTCAAGTTCGGGGATCCTGAGGCAAGGCACGCGAACCGAGACCTCCGGGAACTCCAAACAAACACAAACATGGATAATCCCCGAGTGTTCAAACGGTGACGTCCGAGTCTTGAGGACGGTCAAAAATGGGGTGTCTACAGATAGCCGAGTTTGAACAAGGATAAGCCAATTAACATGGATGAGCCAAGCAGGCTGAAAATGATTGGGGCCGAACTTCGGGATGAAGTTGCCTACGTATCCCAAGGATGGGAATCAGGCCGTACGTAGTTCCGGGTTTGAGGTACACTTGGGTGTTAACACTCTCCTTTTGCGCTCTAACTTTTGCCAAGGCCGCCCTTCCAGGTATTCAACCTTGCGAGCTCTGTTTTTCTTTTCTTTTCATTTCATTTCTTTTTCTTTTCATTTCATTTCATTTCTTTTTCTTCATTTCTTTTTTTCTTCCTTTTCATTTTTTCATTTTTCTTCTTTTGTTCTTTTTTCTTTTTCTTGTTCTAACTTTTGCTTGGGTCGCCTTTTTGGGTTTTCGGCCCAGCGAGCCTCTCAAGGATAGAAAAGTTTTAACTTGTCCATGTTGATTGATTTTGAGATCTCGAAGCCATCTGAATCCAGGAGAATGGCTGCTGTTTGTTGATGACGTAGGAGTCCATCCAACTAGGTCTGAATTTGCCCCTAGTGTTGTGGATAGGAACTCGATTGTCCTTCAACGAAAATTTTCTTCTTTCCATTCTGGGATTTGGCTTACTTGCCAGTCTTCATTGGTCTGAGAGACGACCCAATTTTGAATCTTCGAGCACATTTGACATTTTTGCCCCTAGTTTAAGGGTTACTTCTGATCTAGCTTCTTGACCTTAGTTCAAGGGGTTGCTTCCAATTCGGCCATACAAGTCTTATGTTGTGGTTTGATTATTTGAACATTCTAAGTCAAGGTTCAAGGTTTGAAAGCAAAGGGGTCAAGTCTTGAGGTTGAGAGCAATCCTATGCTGCACAATCTCAAGATCAATTCCACGCATGTCTTCGCAGGACCATGCAAAGCATTTTTTTGAAATCTTTTAATAAAGCGACTAGTCGCTTGTGCTAAAGACAATGTAGAACCAATTGGGATCAAGCCAGGATCCTTCTCAGTACTCACATTAACAAACATGATCTCTTTCATTAAGGGCTTAGCATGCCTCTGTTTCTCTCAGTTTGATCAAATTTTTACAAATCCCGAGGAATTCCTCACTCTTTGTTTTCATTACAGCGTTATAAAAGTTTTGGAAAACTTAGGTCAATGCAATGATTTCAAGGCACATAAAAGTAGGTGAAAAGCACAGCCGTTTCATTTAGATTTGCTGGCACAACTGGCTTCATGGCAGAAACAGAGTCAAAAGAGAGAGTGTAAAAGACAAACACAAAACAAGAAAATGATGTCTGAGGTAACACCCCTGAGATCACCCGACCCTAACACAATAGGACTGACTCGATACAACAAGGCAGACTCGACTGACTCAGTATAAAAAGACTGACTCAATACAACATAACAAGACTAATCCAATACCCAAGTCAAAAAGTAAAATAAACAGCATTCGTAAATTGCTCAAAATAGTGCGTGCCATCCATTACATCTAGCGTAAAATGAGCGCCATCAGCAGGTGGTTCATCCCCCAATCACATAATCAGATTATCCCCCCAGTTCATCGATCCAGTACCGATAGACTTTGCAGGACTTGGTGCAACGATAACCTCTTTATCAATCAGATCTTGTATTTCATGGCGAAGACGAAAACAACTGTTAGTGTCATGGCTGGTTTTTTGATGGAAGGCACAGTACTTGGCTGGATCATGCTTAGCTGGAAGGGGATCCGGGAGAGGCCGAGGCTCAAGGGGTTTGAGATACCCTTTCTCTATCAGTACCTTCAATGCACGGGTTAGGCTCATATGGAGTTGGGTGAAGGTTCGTTTGGGGGACGAGGAAGCACTAGGGTTAGAAACATCAACAAATGAAGTAGCGGGTGTTGGTCGGGTATCCATAGTCTTGGAACCAAAATTAGGATGGGTATTTCTAGTAAAGCATCCCTTTCCGTTGTTTGCCCCCTGATTTAGAATGCTCTCATCCTAAGCGACAAAAGTGTACTCCGTAGTTTTTGCAACAACTGTAAGCACTTTCTATCTGTTCAGCCCTTTGTCCTTCAATGCCTTGATAGCCCACCGAAGTTGTGCATAAGGATCAATACTTGTCCTGGCTTTGTTCTTACCACTTGCTTCAACTTGGTCAAGGGATTGGGTCGCTATATCAGAGCGGAGCCCGGTTGTTGTCGACATGTTATTGCCCAGATCTGAGATGGCTTTAGGTTGGCCCTTTTCAATTGCAACTCACCCCAAGATTGAGGAGCCTTTTGGATTGGAATTTTTGGCTCGTGATATGGTCGGTGATGGAGCCAAAATTTCAAAGGCTAAATCTGCCACAGTTCTTTGTGAATCTTTAATCATGCTCCCTAGCTCAGAAGTAATGGGTTCATGGGTTTGAGATGATTGGGGTTCAACTGCATCCATCTTGCATAAGTCCATGCTTTCTGGGAAAAACACCTCAGGCTTGGGTAGATGAGCCGGGGTGATGTATATGCTAGGGTTGTAGGTGGATGGCAATGTATGGATTAAATTGAGGTGTTGAGGTAACAGGTTAGTGTTAGCTTGAGGTCCTTTTGGGGGAGCCATGATCTCTTCGTCAATAAGATCCTAAATGTTATGACGGAGGCGGATGCAACGGTTCGTATCATGACCGTGTTGTTGATGATAGGCACAGTATCTAGCTGGGTCATATCTTGGTGGAAGAGAATTTGGGTGGGGTCGGGGTTCTAGGAGTTCTAGGTATCCTTTTTCCCGCAGCATTTTTAAAGTTTGAGAGAGACTCATGTAAAGAGGATGAAAATTTCGGGCTTGGTGTCGAGTTGAAGTGGTTGGTCTTTGGCTATTATCGGGAGGAAGATTTTTGATAGGTATGGTTGCAGTGTTTACTTCTTCTGAGCATTTTAAAACTACGCTACCGCTGGTAATAGCATCAGAAGTACGAATGACATTCTTCCTCATAAACTCATTACTTTCCACAATGTGCCCTTGTCGGATGGCATCCTTGATTTGAACCCCAATGTCATGGAGGTCCTTAAAGTTAAATATCATATGCTGTAATGTCTTGGCTTGCCTAACCATATCTTGCTGCAGCGAATCCACTGATTGCTAAAAACGGATCAGCAAATCCTCTAGATTCGTCGGAGACTGAGCCATGATAGGGGTAGATGGTCGTGCTCTGAATAGAGGTGATCTTGTTGATAAATGTCGGAACCATAGAACCGGTGAGCCCTATTTGGCCTTTTTTTGTCTCGCCGCCGACAAAGGAAACAGTGGTTGCCCTTGACCTAAATCTCCAACCTGTCAAAGTCAATCCACACAAGTCCATTGTACTCGGGGGATATCGGAGCCTTCTGAAGCTATAGTTCCAGGACTACCCTGTAAAAGAGAAAACAGACAGTACCTCAGCTTGATTTGTAGTAGAACAAATATGAGCATAGCTGAATGACTGTACTCTTTACTAAATTCTGCCTCAACAATCAGATACAAAGCTCACAACTGATATGAACATTCCTGTACAGTTTCACTCTAAAGCACATACCAGTTAAAGAGAGCCAAAACACCCTTATGATGGGGTAGGGTTACCCTGTCCTAGTTTCGTCAAGAGTTAGGGGTTTCACTATGCAAACATGCGATTTTCAAACAATCATGCATTCGGGTGAGCAACCTTTCCTAGTTTAGAACAGTCTCTATAGCTTCCGATATGCAACTAGGTCGATTAGTCAACAAGGGTACCTCAGCAAGACTACCTAATATATCTCTTGCTCCTAACACTGAGAAGTGAAAGGAGGATCAAACGGTACAGTGGTAGTCCAGATCCAAGGCTTGTGTTCCCATCGTGGCAGAGCCCGCAACCGGTCAGCCTTATGGCACGCTTTTCCAAGCAAGCCTCCGGCAAACCGTTCAAGAATAGCAAATGGCAAACACTATGACTTAGGCGCACCAATGCAAATGCAATGCAAAGAAACACATACGTGTAGATAAAACAACATATCATGAGTTCAAGTCAACTTCTCTAAATCCCCAGCAGAGTCGCCATAAACTGTGGACTCAACTTTCTTCGCGCCCCCTTTTAGAGAGCTCGAATTGGTCCCACAGTTCGGACTCCTGTCACGGTTTTGAATCTAATCTCACAAAGTGCAATGTGAAACTGATAAACACCAAAGAGTCCAATCCGGCAAATCATTTTGAAAAATCAATTTTGAATCAAATAATGCCAAAACTAGACTGCTTTGCCAGATTACAAGGTCGCCACCTAAATATTTTGTTTTTGGAAAATTTAGGGAACCTTGACTCGTGCCAAAGGCCACATGTGCGTCATCACCAAAGTTGCCTCGGCTCAGGAACTTGGGTACGAGAGGTGAAGGTCCTGAAATGAGCACCCTCGCTCACCCGATCAAAAGATCGGCCTCTACTAATCGTGACATGCTATTTTATAAACACATGTGTTCTTATTCCGATTATTAATATAACTTTACTATGTGACGTACACAAGCAAGTATAGACTAGATCGCAAGAATTGGAACAAATCAACTCATGTTTGCTTTTGAAAATGGTTTGATTTTGCCACCCTCAAGTGGGCTGAAATGCGGATTTGCCACCAAACATGTTGGGCTTAAAACATGATTTGCCACTTCGCAAAGTAGGCTTAAAACTCACACTCGTTGAATCGTTCCAATTCAAGAAATCAAACCTTCATCCACAGGCATTCATGCGGTTTAGCATTTAAGCAAATAGCCTCATGACAAGCATGCGAAACATGGCAACATGGCAATCGCACTCATGCAAGTAGAGCTGTGCAAAATACCGCCCAATCAGTTAAAACCACACCGATCTGCATCAATCCGCACCGTTCTAACCGCTAACCACAGTTTAAACTTTAAAATTTATAATCTGCCAACCGAACCACTCCGCTCCGCTATAGTTAATACATATATATTTTTTAACTTCTAATGAAATATCAATGAAAAAATGAGTGTGAGAGAGATTTAAGATATGAAATTTATTACAAATTAGTGGTTATATATATGAAACATATTATGTAAAATTATTTTGTGTTATATATCTAAAAAATATTATACAAATTAGTGTTATATATTATGCAAATGTATGATAATTAGTTAAAATGTTCTTCAATACGCCAATCCGCCAAAAACCGCCCAAACCGCAATTTGTCAATCCGCTAATTTGATAACTCGCCATTTGGTTTGTAATTTTACTCTCTAACCACCCGAACTGCATCGCACACACCCCTACATGCAAGTATGCTAAAGCGTAAAACTTACAGTTTACTCAAAGTCAAAATAAAAGCTAGTTAAAAATACGCATGATCCTAACTATGTTAAGATGCCTAATACAACACATGCAATAATGCGATTAATAGGCTCGGCTACTAATATGGCATATGAATGCAACAATTTGATAACATGCTTTGAAACACGTATTCAAATAAGTGTTGAAATACAATGCAGTTGGTATGATGCGCCGAGCCTCGGTGCATGCAAGACAAATGAATGATGCAAACATGCAAACATAAGGTATGCTAATCGAAAAGTGTCCCTAATTTAACCATCGAAAGCGGATAAATAAAAAGGAGAAAGACGTGGGGTTAGAAGACATATACACACGCACGCACACTTATTATAACATTATGCCCTCGCGAAAGAGGGTCCAAATGAATAAGCTAAGCTACACTAAGCTAAGCTAATTATTATAACACGAAACTAATTAACTATTCTAGCTAATTAATTACAACAAAATGAATCAATTAAGTATACTAGTTAACTAATTATTACAACACAATTGAATAACTAGCTATGCTAAGCTAATTAAAACATTACAAAACAAATTGAATAATTAGCTACGCTAACTAACTAGTAAAGAGATTTAAACGGCCTCAAGGGATGCGTGCATGCTCGATTGCTCCACCCGAAAATGCCCTTGCCTTGCCATCGGATGCCTCTGTTCACACTCATTTGATCACCGAAAATTGTACCAACTTCCAGATTGCCTCTACTCCAACACAGGAACACATTTGCACAAAAATAGACTGGTGGCCGGTTGGCTACAAAAAGTGGCTGTTGGCTACCCCAACTAGCCGGTCAGCTACTCCAAGTGGCCGGTCGGCCAGCCCATTTTTCAGACTTTTTCTTTTGCTGCAACAGAGGGCAAACAGAGGCAATTCAATCCATTTTCAAGAAATGTATGTACTGCTACCCTCATTATCATTTCTCAAGCTCAAAGGAGTGTAGCTCTTGGCCCTCAAACCATCAACCAAGCATTTTCATGCATGATGGCCAAAGAACCAAGCTTGTACAATTTCATTAAATGCACAAAGACAAGACTCTAGACCACTACCTTGTCATGGAGGATCAAAGACAATGGAGACAAAGGAGATTGGCTCATTTCATCACTTTGAGTATGAAATGCTCCAATCTACCTTGTGTTCAATATAACGTCCGGTTGAACACATATAATGCAAACACAATATGCTTATCTTGTTCAAGCTTTACTTGTCATGTTTTATTTACATATTTCAAATTACCAAATCATTCTTTAACCAGTTAATTCCAAGGTGATTGTCCTCTAATGAGAGAGGGGTCAACCAAAGGATGATTTATGACATATGAGAGATCATGTCGTTAGTTAGTAAAAACCCTCAAAAGAGGATTAAAACCATTAACCGCAAACCTCAATCTCAAGCTTAAACACAACCTTAAGGCTAGCCAACCCTCAAAGCAAATGAAAAAGTGAAAAAATGAGGGAGCTTGCAGATATTTCAGTGTTGAAATGATATGCAAAATGATACTACAACATGCAAGCAACTCATGTACAACATGTTCAAAAGCCAAAAATACCAAACTAGTGAAGAGCACCCAAAAATACCAAACTAGTGAAGAGCACTACACTATAGGCATGCAATACAAAGCTCAAAAGGGACAAACAGTCCAAAAAAAGTCCTAAAACAGCTTAAGAGGAGTCCTAAAACATGCTTACAGTAAGCAAAAAAAGGCTAGATTGAAAGGCCAACACATAGCACAAATTGGACTATTAAGCACAATTGCACTACAAGCATACAAAGCAAGCCTCAAGTGGCTAAACCAGCTCAAAATGGAGCTAAAGCAAGTAAAAAAGGTAGCAAAAACATGCTGAGATCAAGTCACAAAATGGTAGAAAAACATGCTCACATGTTAGGCTATCTACACTTACAAACAAGACAGAAAGAGGGGAGGTTACCTCCTCCTATTTTGGACTTCAAAACATAGTTTTTTTCACTAAAAATCCCCCCGAATTCAGTGGGTAAAAGAGCCAAAAAAGTTTTTTTAGAAAGCTTTGAAAGATGGAGCAACAACTTAACAAGCAAGCTACAAGAAGGGTGGACCACCCCTAACTCCAATCAAACCTCAAACCACTATTTTAGACCATAAAAATAGATATTTCACACATTAAAACCAGCCTTAAAACAACATGCAAAGATGGCAAAACAAGTGTTTAAATTAGGCTTAAAATACAAGTGTTCTACCTCTTGAAGACAAGATGCTATTTAGGCAACAAAGGCAAGTCAAACCAAGTCAATATCCTCTTCAAGAGCTCAAATAGGACCTCAAGCAATCTCAACACAATGGTGATCAAGTTTGGTCAAGGGCTCATATGCAAGAGTGTAGAGAATTTAGGCTTTAAGGCACAAAATATCAAGAGAGAGAGGATTCTAGAAAGAGAGAATTGTAGAGAGAGAGCTTTTAGAGAGACGCTCCCAAACTTTCTTCCAACCTTCAAAACTATAGAGAATGGCCTCCATATATAGCAAGATATGAACTTCAGGTCGAAATATCTGAATTAGGACAGCTGGCACATTGTGAAAACAGTTGGAGGGGAAATATCGGCAAAATATCTGAGTTTTGGACATAAGTGGCCGATCGGCCACTGTTGGTGGCCGACAACCCACATTTGTGGCCGACAACAAAAATCTGCTCTCCAGGTCAAACTTCAGATGGGCATATCTCTTTCATCTGGATTCCTTTTCAGGTCATTCTTGTGCATAAATTGAAGCCCCAGAAGTTTTCTTTTCAATTATGGAAGCCTCACATCAAAATTCCAAGTGTGCAGAAAGATATGCCTATTTTACTGAAGTCTGCTCATTTCCATCTCAATCGGATTGATACCTAACTTCAACCAACCATATCTCCCTCATCCAGACTCAGTTTTAGGAGATTCTTGAGTGTAAAATGAAGCCTCAGAAGTCCACTTTCCAATGGTGGTGGCCTCATAGATGAAATCCAAGTGTACAAATGGATAGGCTTGATTTAGCGAGGGCTGCTCGATTCCCTCTTAGTAATTCATGCCCAACTTGTTCCCCAACTTGGTTTCTTCCCTCTCCTCCAAGTTTCTTCAACTCCAAAACTCTAAACAAGATCTTTTAAAGATTTTTCAAAGAGTTCACCTCTCTTTCATGCATTTTTATTTTGTCTTTGCTCAGTTTACGGAAAAGCGCAACATTTAACGAAATGCGAGCCTCGGAACATCGTAGGAACTTTGTTTCAAAAATATTTTTAAAGAGAGAGTTTTAAGGTCTCAAAATAATTTTGGTCAAAATAGTATTAGTCCAAAAATGGGGTGTAAGGTTGGGATTTGACTCTCTCCTTGCCGAAGAAATCGAACCTTTGTACTGCACAACTTTCATCACCAAGTAAACAATCAGTAGCGCCTAAGTCTTAAGGGCAGTCAAAAATGGGGTGCCTAGAAAGGCCCACTACACTGCCTTGAAGAAAGTTTTCCAACCGATCAGAGAATATCGGTTGCGACTGAATCCTCAAAAATGCATTTTTGGTGTCACAATAGGAAAAATGTAGAGTTCTTGATTACACAAAGGGACATCGAAGTCGATCCTTCCAAAATCAAGGCCATACTAGAAATGCCACCACCAAGGACTAAAAAGGAGGTGTGAGGCTTTTTGGGTAAAGTGCAATTCATTAGATAGTTTGTTGCAAAATTAACCTTGACTTGTGAACCACTATTTGGTCTCCTGAAGAAAGGAAAGAAATTTCAATGGGATGACCGATGCCAGGTTGCTTTTGAGCAGATCAAACAGCATCTACGGAACCCACCCGTGTTGTCGCCGCCAGAGCCAGGGAAGCCGTTGATTTTGTATCTATCAGTAACCGACACGACAATGGGTTGCATGCTTACACAGGAATTTGAGAATAGAGTGGAGAAGGCCATCTATTACCTGAGCAAGAAGATGCTGGAATATGAGACTCGTTATACTCCGCTGGAGAAGGCTTGTTTAGCCTTGGTATCGGCTACCAGGAAGTTGAGGCACTACTTGTTAGCTCACTCCGTAATTCTGGTTTCAAGATTGGATTCTATCAAATATCTCTTTGAGAAACCAGTGTTTACAGGTAGGCTAGCCCGTTGGTTACTTCTTCTCTCCGAATTTGATTTGAAATATATGACTCGCAAGTCTGTGAAAGGGAGAGCAGTAACGGAGTTCCTAGGCGATCACCCAGTGAAGGGAGACGAAGCAGTAGAGTATCTGTTCCAGATGAGGCTATTTTGTAAGTTGAAGAAGAGATTTGGACTATGTACTTTAACGGAGCGTCTAACTAGTACGGGTATGGGATAAGGGTGTTGCTGATAGTGCCCGACAATTCCCACATACCTTTAGCTTTCAAACTCTGGTTTAAAGTATCAAACAACGAAGCAGAATACGAGGTATGTATCGCTGGCTTGGAAGCCGCCCTGGAACTTGGGGCAAAACGGTTGGATGTCATTGGGGACTCGAACCTGGTTCTGTCTCAAGCGAAAGAAGACTGGAAGGTTAAAGAAAAAATGATGAAAATCTATCACCAAACACTGGACGTTCTGATTCCTAGGTTTGAGAAGCTAACCTTCACGCATCTGTTAAGAGAGAACAACAGGTTCGCTAACGCTTTATCAACTCTATCTTCCATGATAAACATCCCTTTGGGAGTCCAAATGCATCCGATCATTATTGAACAGATGTTTGTGCCGGCTTATGAGTTAATCGCCGCAATAGATGAAGTACAAGATCAGAACCCCTGGTATCATGACATATGAAACTTCTTGGAAAATGAGGCTTATCCACCAGGGGCAAATGCCAAAGATAAAAGGGCAATACGGTGAATGGCTACTTAGTTTATCATCTACGAGGGTAAATTGTACAACAGAGGTCATATGGGAATGCAAAAGCTGTGTGTTGATGCTAAAGAGTGGAAGTGCTTAATGGAGGCCATCCATGGAGGAGAGTGCGGATCGCACATGAGCGGAGTGATGCTAGCTCGGAAAATTCTCAGGTAGGATTATTACTGGTCAACCATGGAGGAGGATTGTATTGGTTTTGTTCGGCAATGCCACAAATGTCAAATTCATGCAAATTGCATGAATATTCCGCCATCGAAGCTGTACAACATGACTTCCCCATGGCCATTTTTAGTCTAGGGAATTAATGTTATTGGGGTAGTTACTCTGAAGGGGTCAAATGGGCATGAGTACATTCTAGTGGCAATAGACTACTTTACAAAGTGGGTCGAGGCTCAATCTTACACAGTACTGAAAGCGTCACACGTGGCCAAGTTCATCAGGAATAATATCATTTGTCGTTGTGGGGTCCTGAATGAGATCATCTCGGATAATGGTTCCCACTTCAAGAAAGAAGTGATCGACTTGTTAGAGATATACAATGTGGCTTTTCACAAGTCATCCACATATCGGCCGTAAACCAACGGAGCTGTTGCGGCTGCCAACAAGAATATCAAACACATTCTACAAAAGATGGTGGAAACCTATAGGGACTGGCCAGATAAGCTGTCATTTGCTCTTTGGGGCTATAGAACATCAATTCGAATATCTACTGAGGCAACTCTGTATTCTCTGGTTTATAGGATGGAAGTTGTTTTGCCGATCGAAGTTGAAGTTTCGTGGCTACGAGTTATTGCTGAGTGCCATATAGCAAAAGCGGATTGGCAGCAGAGCAGGTTTGAGGAACTAATGTTGTTCGGCGAGAGAAGGCTGAAAGCACTGTACCATGTCCAAGGTTATCAACGCAAGATTGCCATGGCTTTCAACAAGAAAGTTAAGTCCAGGAATATGAAAGAAGGGGATTTGGTGCTCAAAGACAACTGAGCTCCCATCCATGACCCTAGGGGCAAGTTTAGACCTAATTGGACTGGTCCTTACATTATCAAATCAATTTGGTTGGGTGGAGCTGTCATTCTTATGGACTTAGATGGCATCGAATTCTCCTAACCAATCAACATGGACAAGTTGAAAAAATACTACCCTTGAGTGGCTTGCTAGGCCGAAAACCCGAAAGGGCGACCTAGGCAAAAGTTAGAGCACGAAAAATTAGAAATAAGAAAAACTGAGCTCGCAAGGTTGAAAACCCAGAAAGGGTAGCCTTGGCAAAAGTTAGAGAGCAAAAGGGGAGTGTTAATACCCGAGTGAACCTCAACCAAACTACATAAGGCTTGATTCCCATCTTCGGGATACGTAGGCAACTTCATTCTGAAGTCCAGCTATAAACACTTCCAAATCAACTGTGTCCATGAGATTGTTCTGGTCATCTTTGTCTTTTCTACATCCAAGAGTTCGGTTGTGATCTTCACTATGAGAGCTAGTTATAGTTTAGTGCAGTGCAGTGCTATTCAGACAAGGGGCAACTTTCCAGCTATTGGATTCAGGGTTCTACATCTCAAGGGTAGATTCCGAGCGTGTCCAGTTGTGATCCTTATCGAAAATGGTTTTGAAAAGTTTTAATAAAAGTTGATTTTGTTCAATATTAATCTTTTTACAACTTAGACCATTTTTGGACCAAAAGGAAAATTTTCAGTGCCCACAACCTTCAATTTCATTGATTTCAACCCAGAGTTCTCTGACTCTTGATACAAATCAAAGTTGCTTTTTATTACATTCAAAAGGAAAACTTAAAAGTACAGATTAAAGCAATAAACTTGGGGCATCGATGAGTCAGGTGTTCCTGCGTCCCCTCCCAAAGCTTGTGGAAGCTTCAGATGCAAAAGTAGGCCCAGTTTGCACCTCATCTTCAAGCGAAGCTACGCATTCGCCAGAAAGGGCGCAACTGAAATTGGGAGCGAGAACCAGAAGTTCTCTTGTCCCCCAATGCAGTGGGGTATCGAGCTATTTGTGAACCTCAGATTGGAAATGGAGCCAGGTACTCTACCCCCTCTTTTGGGCAAGTCTAGTCGTGTCCAAATTGACGCCTAAATCGGAATGAAAAGTAGAAGACACAGTGTGTCAAACCAACCAATTGAATGCCAGGCTGGCGAGACATGTTGTAGCTCATCTCAGGCATATCAAACCAGTGGCAACGCCAAGAAATGTCAACAGCGGATCTGTTGCACATCCAGTGGCACCACCATCTCTCATTCAGGAAATCAACTAGCAGTTGGCGATAGAAATAGCCACGCGCTAAATATGTAGGACAAGAGTCCACTACTTTCAACCTGTCCATGAGCCATACCTGAGAAGGGATGAAAAATAAGAGAGATTAAAGAATTGAGAGGTGTATATGGAAAGAAAAGTGAGAAAGGGTTTTGAGAGAAAACAGAGCCTGAGGGCCGAGTTATGTGAGAAACACATGTGAGAAGGGTGGGAAACATTACCTATAAGAATAGTGGACTTCCTGCAAACTTGGTTGTCTCCTGGCGATGAAAAGCATCCCAGCCTATCAAAGTCTCGGCTACTGTCAAGCCAATACAACTCTTGCTCTTTTTCAAGCCTTGGGAAACTTCGATCAAGCGAATGCTAGACCCTCCGAAGCCAGGGGAAGCAGAAAATGAGCCAACATACACAAGCAGAGGGCATGTTACTGAAAACTTTTCCAGAGACGATCGCCACGGTCGCCAGCATCAGAAAACCGATGAATCAAGTTAGGAATTTCCAACTCCCCATTGTGAACCAAAGATCGGGCATCGTGTAAAGTGAGCCCACACATTCTTCCAAAAGCCTGGATGTGGCTAAAATGCGACTGGGGCAAGATGTCCTCATCACGCTGGGATTCCATCAAAACTTCTAATTCTTCAATTGTGGGGTATATCTCTTGTCCTCCAAAGCTAAAAACATGTGTAATTGGGTTCCAACATCTAGCCACGACATGGAGAAACGGAAAACACAGCGGGGTACGACTTAGCGGGAATAGTGCATTTATCTCGAAACCTCATAAATTCAACTTTTTCGAGCCATCTAAAGTTGCAATCCAAGTCGAGAGTTTTTCAGCAAAGAATGGCTTCATTTGTGGCGAAAATAGAGCTGAATTGAAGAAACCACGAAGCTGAAGCTTTTGTAAAAGATAAGGTGCTGAGTGGAAGACAAATGGCAGCAATCTGGAGGTTCCCTGCACTAGTGGCCGACCGGCCACTTTTGTAGTCGACTGGCTAGTACTAGTGGCCGACTGGCCAGTACTAGTGGCTGACCGGCCACGTTTGATGGCCAGCAGTTTCTATTTATGGCCGGCGGACTCCTATTTTGTCCTTTGGTCCATCCATGTGTTGAGAATGCTGAAGAACCTGTGTCTTGTTCTGCTCTTGGTGCATTTTGCCGTCTCTCTCTAAGAATGTTGTCGATTTGTTTATCGAGTTGTTAATTTGCTTATCGAGTTGTTGCTTTGCTTATTGAGTTGTTGCATTAGTTGTTCATCGAGTTGTTTTACTTTGTTCGTTATATGTTGGTCGGTTCATTACCTAATTAAGGAATTGCCAATACAATACAATTTTCAAATTCCATCAAATCTCATTTTTGTGTAAAATGGTGGAATGCGATGCTCAGAATGTAAAAACATAACACTTTTTTTTTTTTTTATCAAAAACTGATTTTTCATTCCAATCATAGTTTCATTTTACAAAATGAGTACAAGCTTTTAAGAAAATAATAAAAACTGTCTGGAAACTATAAAATGGTGTAATGCGATGCTCAGAATATAAAAACATAACACTTTCTTTTTCTTTTCTTTTTTTTTTTATCGAAAAGCTGATTTTTCATTCCAATCATGGTTTCTTTTTACAAAAGGAGTACAAGTTTTTAAGAAAATAAAAGCTGCCTGGAACTATACAATGCGTTAACACTACTAGCAAAAAGAAAACTAAGCAAAAATATCTGAATCGGCGCCAACCACCTCAGGATCAAGAGGCCCTCTTCGTCCTCTTCCTCGGCAGAGCGAACTAAGAGCTATCGCCATCAGCGCCACTGTCTAAATCTGAGCTGGAGCCTGAACCAGAACTGCCTCTGCTCCCCTCCTCGGAGCCCTTCTCAGCATCGCCATCGCCCTCAGAACCTGAGCCAATGCCATCACCTCACCCTTAAATGACTCTGACTGGGGGCTCGCTGGCTCCTCGCCCTCATCTGTCTCATCATCATCTGGGACAAGCTCTGATGGGCTGCTCTCGTCACGAGTACGACTAGCTCCGCCTCGGCTATGCGTTGGAGCTCCTCATCTCTCTCTCCCTGCTGTCGAAGAAGGCACCGATGGTCCGGTGCGGCTAGGATCTGAAAAGGGCAGTTTGTCAAATACATCAGTTGTGGTATATATCAGTTACAAAGATGGAATGCAGTATGCAGTGTTTGGGTGCAGTGTGTCAAAGCGATGCAAGATGGAACAGATTATATTTGAAATACTGATGTATCGGCAAGGAGCTTGATGGCATGAAATGTAAGCTGAAGAAACTCACTGGAATGCCGTAGATGATGAGCAGGTTCATGCTCATCTGAATCATCCCCATCAGAGAAGCCGCTAGCTCGAGAGCCTGCCCGGTGTACTCTATGGATGCCTGTAAATGTGTTGAGATGATCAGCGGTCTATAAAGCATAACTGAAACGAATTGAATATGCAAAATGTAAAGTATAGTACATACCGGGGTCGGCCTCGAACTCCGACAAGCTTGTGGTCAGCTGGTGCAGGCTCGATGGGAATCTGGTAAGCCTCATTTGTGGGTCGCCAGCAAGTCAGTGTAGTGGGTAGCTCTGGCCATCCCGCCCCCTACCTCGTCTGAGAACCTCTCTTGTCATGAGCCCTGGTCACCCTAAGACCATCCGCCTCTCCCTCCCGCAGCTGGAGTTCTAGCTCTCTCACCTCTACGGGCGCCAGCCAGAGGTGGCATGAGGTATGTTTGGATGAAGGCACTGTAATCGCCCTCAAGTCTGAAGAAGTCGGCGTCCCAACCTCTGGTGAAATCGATCATCTCCTACATGGTGTATCTCTCTGTGATCCTCATATATGTAGGAGGCGGTATCAAAACTACCAGCTCAGGCAAGCCGAGGCTCTGGCGTAGGAATCTCTCCCCTAAGAACCCCGCCCAACAAACTAGACCCTCGAGCAAGATCCGGAATCGGGAACCCTCCCGAGCGCCGACAAACTGATCTCTGACCCCATCAGGCATCACCGCCCAGGGCAGCCAAGTGATCTGCAAATAGTGAATATGCAGATTGTTAGTTGCCATTAGATATGCAATATGAAGTAGAGCTGAAATAATTATAAGGTTTAAGTTACCTCTGCTGCGGTCACAGTGTCGAAGAATCGACGGAAAAATGAGAAGGACTCTCGGGGTCTCCACTGGCATCTCCTGTTGTACTTGTGGGAGTACGGCACTACAGGTGGCATCTCAACCTCTGGCTCTGGGGTGAGCCTCGAAAAATAGGTGTACATCTATAGCTGCAGAAGGCGGAAGGACAACAGTGAGAATACCACAGATGAATACAAATGATGTAGAAAGCAGATTATGTATACAGTATACAGAGAATGCAATGCAAAAGACAGACAGTGTGTGTAGTGTGTCGATAATGTAAAGTAGAAAGCAAATTGTGCGTAGTATAGTATACGATGTGCAGTGTACAAAAAATGCGAAGCAGAAGACATAACAAGAAATGAAAAACAGAAGGGTAGGACATACCTCTCAAGCCCTCCAGTAGCCTCCTAGCAAATGCCCGCTCTGGTGGGAGGTGGAGCTCATATATCCGTACAGTGTGGCCAAGCCTATGCCGCCCCAGTCGTAGAGTCGGACATGAGACAGGTCCACCAAGGTGCTCATCAGGTAAAGCCCAACGGTGTTCGCCCGGTCGGCAAACAGAGTAGTGCCAAACAGGAACATCAAGAAACCTCAGGCGTAGTGCTCGGTCTCCTCGTGGGTCGTCTGCTCGTCCCTCTAAAGTGATCAGCGAACCATGTATATCGAACCATTCCTGATCGGGAGATGGGTGGGCGAATCCCTAGCAGGTAGATCTGAGCGGCCTCCCACTCACCCATGTCTGTGTCGTAAGGAATCGTATGACCCCATACTGCTATGCCGGTGAGCATAGAGAAGTCAAAGGAAGTCATCGTCATCTTCCCTGAGGTGGAGAAGTGAAAGGAATCGGTGGTGTTCCACCACCTCTCTACCAAAGCGCCTAGTAGAGGCCGGCTCGCTATGAGACATGAGAGCCCCATGCAAAATGCGTCGAAGTCGGCCTCATCAATGATGTGACGGACTGCGTCAGGAAGCTCCATATACCACTCCCTCGCGGAGGTGGTCCCATATCCTCGAATGGCATGTGAATCCCCTTGTAAGCAGGACAAGCAGATGCAGGGCAGTGTAAGAAATATAGTGCAAGGGTATGTTTAGGACAAGCAGATGCAAGGCAGTGTAAGAAATACAGTGCAAGAATGTGTTTGGGATGAACAGATGAAATGCAGTGTGAGCTATACAAGAAATGCAACCTACATTGCAGAAAATAAAGAAAAAACGTATACCTCGGAGGCGCCATGGGATAAATGTGACTCCGGCTCGAGCAGTAAAAGGTCCTCGGGAACGCCTCGTGCAAACCCCCTGAACTGACGGATGTTATCGGGAGGTAGCACGTGTGTCTCAGGATGATACGTAGCCGGGTCAAACGGTCGAATGCTGAATGGCAATGGCTCAAGCTCTGGATCCACCTCCATCTCCGGAGGAGCTCCGTCGTGTGGGATGTCATCCGCCATCTCGAGGAAAGATGAGAAAATGGTCGAAAATGTGGAAAATGGGCGGGGAATGCCAAAAGTCAACAAAAGTCAACTCTGAGAGAGGAAAAATGAAAGAAAATGTCAAAGCTCGGAAAAGGTCGCCGAACTCAAAGGTAACTTGAGGGAAACAAACCTCAAGTGATGGAAATGAAGAAAGGAGCACCAAAAACAACTTTTGATCGATTCAAAGCGGTGTTAACTATGAGGGTTTAGTGAAGAAAATGTTTTTGGGGTGTTGGAAAACGCGTTCGAGGCTCGGATCCAAGGAAGATGAAGGTCTGGAGAAGGAAAGGAGTGAATTTCGACAATGGAGAAGTGAGGGAATGAGGGTTGAAGCCCTACATTTAAAGACCCATGGTGAAATGCCAAAACTGCCCCTAATCTGCCATCGGTGGCCGATGACATTATTTTGTGGCCGATGGGTGGCCGATGGCTTCCCAGAGTGGCCGACAGGCTTCTGGTGCTCTTCTTGGTTGTTTTTATGTTATTTTATGCCCTAATCCCTTAAGAAAGTGCAAGGAAAGTACACTTTTAAGCTCAAATGGTCTCTGCAAAAGCTCCGGACCATGTTTTCAGTGTATGATACACAACACGTGTGAGGTGTATCCTTTTAGCCTGTTACAACTCCTCCGAGAGGTAGGTTGGAGGTTGCAATCGAGTTGTTTCTACTATGCACTGCTTTTGTCTTTGCATAGAATATGCACCTCTTTGTCATTACATGGAACGTGTCTTTCACATGAGGTCATGCATAGTCTCACTTGCATAGAACATGCATTTGTTATTTGGGCATGAGTTACGCATTTTGTACGTTTGCATAGAATATGCACGTTTGCATGGGATTTGCATTTCTCATACTTGCATGAATATACACTTCTCACCTACATAAAACATGCATTTGTTAATCGAGCATGGAGCATGCATTTCCTATGTTTGCATAGAGTATGCACTTCTCACACTTGCATAGAGTATGTGTAACGGCGCCCGCGTGGGCCTCGCGCTACAGTTCGGACTCGATTTGTGTCACGGTTCTAAATCTGAACCAAAGAGTCCAAATCTGGCAAATCGTTTGAGAAAACAGATTTGTTTGAAAAAGTAGTGCCAAACATGGACTGCTTTGCCAGATACAGAGTCGCCACCTAAATATTTTTAAAATGGGGAAATTTAGGAAACCCTGACTCGGTGCCAAAAGGCCACGTGTCCGTCATCACCAAAGTTGCCTCGACTCGGGA
>NW_021024977.1:1673119-1690692 GCF_004153795.1 Camellia sinensis | reverse complement strand
GAAAGAGAGAGAGATAGACTGAGATCAACAGACATAGAGACCTAGATGGACACTGATCGACAGAGGGACCGAAATCGACAGAGATCGACAGAGAAGAGACCCACATGGACACCGACAGACCAAGATCGCTGGAGACAGACCGAGATAAACAGGGATCGACAGAGACAGACCGACATCGACACAGAGAGTCCAAGATCGATAGCCAATCTTTTCAAAAAATCTTTGATTTGCGGCGTCGTGCAAGTGGAGTTGCCGATCTCAGAAGGCTGTGAGCACCGGAGCCCACCGCGCTTGGGTGGTCAGCGGGGGTCACGAACCCTTTGATTTGTTCAGTGTTGTGTCAAGTGGTTTATGAACACTTCGAAATGTTACTCCTTTTGTGTTTACTACTTGAGATGAACATATGTTACTCCTTCTGTGTTACGAACTTTTGAAATGAACCCTTTTTACTCCTTTTCTGGTTATCAACGCTTTGAAATGTTACTCCTTCGTTAAAATATTTACACCATTTGGAAAAGTTACCTTTTGTGTAATAATTGTTGGCATAAGATTTATACTTTGGACTTTTTCTTCGAACTGACACCTTTTGTGAAAGCCCAACTTAAACCTATTTCGGAAGTCACTTATACGTTTTGTGAAAAAAAAAAAAATCATTAATTTTGCACCTTTTGCTTAAGCTTACACTTTTTACTGAAAATACTTACATCATTTTGAAAAGTTACTCCTTTTGTGTAAGAATTTTTGCATAACATTTATACTTTTGTGCTTATATACTCTTTCACAGAAGGTGTAAGTTTGAAGAAAAAGTATAAATCTTATGAGAAAAATTATTTCACAAAAGGAGTAACTTTTCAAGAAAAATATAAGCAGTTTCACGAAAAGGTATAAGCCGAAGCAAAAGGTGTAAATTTGATGAATTTATTTTTTCACAAAAGGTATAACTGACTTGCGAAAAAGCTTTAAGTTGAGCATCCACAAAAGTGTAAGTTCGAAGAAAAGGTATAAAGTTATGCCAAAAATTCTTACACAAAAGGAGTAACTTTTCGAAAAAATATAAACACTTCCACGAAAAGTATAAGCTTAAGCAAAAGGTGTAAATTTGATGAATTTATCTGTTCACAAAAGGTATAAGTGACTTCCGAAAAAGGTTTAAGTTGGCCTTCCACAAACGCGTGTAAGTTCGAAGAAAAGGTATAAATCTTATGCCAAAAATTCTTACACAAAAGGAGTAACTTTTCAAAAAAAATTTAAGCACTTCCACGAAAGGGTATAAGCTTATGCAAAAGGTATAAATTTGATGAATTTATCTTTTCACAAAAGGTATAAGTGACTTGCGAAAAAGCTTTAAGTTGCCTTCCACAAACGGTGTAAGTTCGAAGAAAAGGTATAATCTTATGCCAAAAAATTCTTACACAAAGGAGTAACTTTTCAAAAAAAAATATAAGCACTTTCACAAAAAGGTATAAGCTTAGGGAAAAGGTATAATTTGATGAATTTTTTTTCCACAAAAGGTATAACTGATTGACAGACTGAGATCGACAGACATAGAGACCGTTTTTAATATTAGAGCAACGGACAAGAGAGATAGAGAGAGAGAGATAGACTGAGATCAACAGACATGAGACCTGGATGGACACTTGATCGACAGAGGGACCGAAATCGACAGAGATCGACCGAGAAGAGACCCACATGGGCACCGACAGACCAAGATCGCTGGAGACAGACCGAGATAAACAGGATCGACACAGAAGAGACCGACATCGACACAGAGAGACCAAGATCGATAGCCAATCTTTCAAAAAACCTTGATTTGCGGCGGCGGTGCCAGTGGAGGTCCCGATCTCAGAAGGTTGTAAGCACCGGAGCCCACCGCGCTTGGGTGGTCAGCGCGGGGTCATGACCCTTTGATTTGTTCAGTGGTTGTCTCAATTGCGTTTATGAACACTTCGAAATGTTACTCTTTCTGTGTTTACTACTTTCAGATGAACATATGTTACTCCTTCTGCGTTTACGAACATTTTGAAATGAACCCTTTGTTACTCCTTTTCTGGTTATTAACGCTTTGAAATGTTACTCCTTCATACTTTTCGTGAAAATGTTTACACCATTTTTGAAAAGTTACTGCTTTTGTGTAAGAATTGTTGGCATGAGATTTATACTTTTCTTCGAACTTACACCTTTTGTGAAAGGCCAACTTAAACCTATTTCGGAAGTCACTTATACCTTTGTGAAAAAAAAATTTCATCAAATTACACTTTTCTTAAGCTTATACCTTTTTCGTGGAAGTGCTTATATATTTTTTTTAAAAGTTACTCCTTTTGTGTAAGAATTTTTGGCATAATTATTTATCTTTTGTGGTTATATACTCTTCACAACAGGAGTAAGTTTGAAGAAAAAGAAAGTATAAATCTTATGAGAAAAATTATTTCACAAAAGGAGTAACTTTTCAAAAAAAATATAAGCAGTTCCACGAAAAGGTATAAGCTGAAGCAAAAGGTGTAAATTTGATGAATTATTTTTTCACAAAAGTATAAGTGACTTCCGAAAGCTTTAAGTTGGGCTTCCACAAAAGGTGTATGTTCGAACAAAAGGTATAAATCTTATGCCAAAAATTCTTACACAAAAGGAGTAAGTGTTCATAAAAGGTGTAAATGATTTATATTTTCAGTAATTCAGTT
Source organism: Camellia sinensis (assembly GCF_004153795.1). Classification (NCBI taxonomy): domain Eukaryota; kingdom Viridiplantae; phylum Streptophyta; class Magnoliopsida; order Ericales; family Theaceae; genus Camellia; species Camellia sinensis. The sequence continues at coordinate 1,688,014 of NW_021024977.1, read as the reverse complement.
ACGCCTTTTCTGAAATTCCTTACGCCTTTCTTGAAAACTTATACTTTTCTTGTGACCATTTACACCTTTAGTCATATAATATATTATTTTATTAATTTACCTGGAAAGTGACCTGCTTAGCAGGTCACCAATGTGTAAGTTCCAAATATTTTGATATAACCCAATACATATAAATGTGTAAATGCAAAATAGAAGGGTGTAAGTGCCTTGCATACCATATGCAAGGCACACATGAGAAAAGTCCTAAATGGAAATCAAATTTATTAATTTTATCTGTTTGTATATCTGTGGTTATTTTAATATAAGATATAAAAGATATAGATAAATATCACAACTTTCATAAAAACTATTATCTCATTTTTGGGAAAGAGAAAGAATACAAGTTTTAAATATTTTTTTTGAAAATCGGTGAAGAGATTAGATGGAAAGATTAAGAAATATTTTTGTTATTAAATAAATAAATCAGTCAATAGTTTTTTTAATCTATTTTTATAAATTAAAAAATCTATAATTTTAGAAAATTGATTAATTTGTCCCATTAAGTGATTAAAAATTTGATAGATATATAACAAAAAAATGTATAATTATATTACTAAATCATAATTCAAATTTAAATGTTATATTTTTTGAGATTCATATATAAATTTTTATCTTCTTTATTTTTGTGTGTAACCATAGTATATAAGAGAAATTAAAAAAGATGCTGCAGTAATTATGAGAGAAATCAAAAGAGTTTGTAGATTGGAAGAAGTCAATAAATAGTGAGATTTTTTTTTGTTAAATCAAAAAATTAAAAAATTAAGATTAAGATATTAAACTTCCACAAATTTATAGATTATAAATTTTTTCTTTTTTATATAAATATAGATAGATTGACCGTGATGGTTCAAACTCGCTATTGTTTAGCAGTGGTTGAAACCATCTTAGTAATGGAACTCAAAGTTGTGGTTGTTTGGTATGTTTTAGAGATGGATGATAAAAATAGAGATAATGATATGGATAATTAAGAATACAAAGAATAGTGAGAAAGAGAAATTTGTTAAAAATGGTGAGATAACGAAAATATTTTTTATGTGAAAAGTTATACTAATATTTTTTAGTTTCTTCATTTCAATAAAATGATAAATTAAAATGTTACCATCTTTTCTTGCCTATTGTCCTTAACAAAAAAGTCTGCACAGATTCAGCATTAGCTAATTTGAACCTTATTAATTTGTAAATGCATAAATTTATAGAAAAAATTCCGAACACCATGAATCAATAGTATAGGTAAATGTACAGAATTTATTCACATAAATATATCTAAAAAAATAATGCAACTGAGATTAATGGCCTCTTTTAGGAAGTAACTTATAAACTAGTTTATTAACTTTTTGGTTTGTTCACTTTTCTACTTTTATATGCTTTTGGTAAGTAAAAAATCAACTTATTTAACATTCGCAAATAACCTAGATCTTTGTATGATAAAATACACATCTTGCATGATCTAAACAATAAAATTAATATCTTTTTAAATATTCTTGGATGGCGCCTAACATTATGATTAGGGATGGTTGCGAGGCCGGTTTATGGAAATTCACCCCTGTTTCATATCATATCGGGGAACAAAGCAAATCGGGAAGTGTCAGAAACGGGACAGATGGCAAGTTAATTTGTAAATTAAAAAATAAAATATTAGTAAAAATTATAAACAATATAGTATATTACGAATAATAATTTATACTTAATGAGAATAATTATATAAAATAGAAAATAAATGAATAAAAAAATTAATATTAAGTATAATATTTTTAAGTTTATTATAAATAAAAATAAATAAATTATATATTATATATATAAATATATTTAATAAATATAATGGGGTGGGATTCGGGTGGAATGGGACAGCAAAATCTGTTTTCACCTCACTTTTTAATAAATTATTTTTTAAAAAAATTATATAAAAAATCAAAAAAATAATTAAGATGATAAATTCCTAACAGGTCTAAGAGTTTTTTTTTTTTTTTTTTTTTTTTTTTTAAAGAATCTAGGTCTGGGGCTGTTTGGTAGCACTTAGAAGCATCTTAAATAAACTTTAGCTTAAGTTAAGTTATTTGGTGTGTTTGATAAAACTTAAAGGGATAGATTATAGCTTTATTTAAGCTATTTTCAGCTTAAATTTGTAAGCACCTCAGGGAGTGTTTCTTGATTTCAACTTATATGGCAAGTTAAAATGGGAGGTGTAAAATGACTTAAATGCCCTTCCTAATTGATGCTAATTATAAGTGTGCCATGTATATAAACCATTTCTCGCTCATTCTTCCTCTCTCACACAAACGAGAGAGAGGCGATTTCCGGCGACCGAGCTCTGTCTCTTCTCTTTTTCTCTCTGTCTCTGTCTTTCTTCTCTTTTCTCTCCGGTGTCCATCGCGATCGACAGTGTGAACCCTAGCTCTCTCTTTCTCTTCACGATCACACCGCGGCGCAATTTGAACCATAGCGATCAACAGCGTGAACTCTAGCTCTCTTTCCCTCTTCACGATCAACGCCGGCGGAGTGATTTGAACCATCGCGATCAACAGCGTAACCCTAGCTCTCTCTTCTTCTTTGCGATCGACACCAGCGGTCAATCTGACTCTGGCTCTCTCTCTCTCTCGGTCAATCTGAAACCCTAGCGTCGGTTTGTCCAGCCGGAGCTAGGGTTTTTCAGTTTTTTTTTTTTTTTGTCGTTGGAGTTTTCAATGTTCTTTTAATAAAAATAAAAATATAATTAATGAATAAAAAATAATAATTGATGCTAATTAATAATTTAATTGACACTAATTAATTATAATGAAAAAATGAAAAAAAATTATACATTGATACCATAATAATTTTACTATAATTGATGCTATTAAAACATTAATTGCACTAATTAATTTATATGAAAAAAATGAAAAAAAAATTATATTAATTGATCTATTAATAATTTTACTATTAATTGATGCTTATTAAACCATTAATTGCCACCAATTAATTTATAATGAAAAAATGAAAAAAAAATTATTACTAATTGATCCTATTAATAATTTTTTGTTAATTGATACTTATTAAACCATTAATTGCCACCAATAATTTTATAATGAAAATATGAAAAAATTATAGTAATTGATCCTATTATAATTTTACTGTTAATTTGATGCTTATTAAACCATTATTGTCACTAATTAATTTATAATGAAAAAAAAAAATTATAACTAATTGATCCTATTAATAATTTACTATAATTGATGCTTATTAAATCATTAATTTCCAACTAATTAATTTATAATGAAAAAATGAAAAAAATTTATACTAATTGATTATAATGAAAAATTGGAATAATATTTATAATGAAAAAATGAAAATAACAATTTAGAGTTAATTATTTATATAATACTAATTATATTAACTTTATATATGAAATAATTTTTAAAAAAATTAAAACCGAAAAAAATGACAAAATATGCATTTTTATTATATAAAGGTAAAAAGGACAATTACACGTCAAAAAGTTATTTTATAGCTTCTCAACCAAACACTATCTACCGTTTAAATTCATAATCGTACAGTCGCATCAAACAGGTTAATAACTTATGTTCACAACTATAAGTTAATAATCTATAATCACTTTCCACAATCTATCAACGCGACCAAGTATTATAACATGCTTTAATATAAAAATCATATTATTAAAAAATAAAAATAAAAAAATCTCCCAATTTGAACGCAATCAAAAACAGTCAGAAGCGTCACTTCTAAGGCCTGTTGAAAAAATTAAATAAGTCTACATTTTTATTTTTTTTTAAATCACATCAATTAATATTCCTCTCTATTTTCTACATATTATTTTATAAAAATAAAAAAATTATACTTATTTAAAAACATCTTAATAATCCCTAACTAATGTGAAATTAGTCGGTACAGCGGCAGTACACAGCACCTACAACCACTCTATTTATTTGTCTTTATTAGTGTATCTGTAACGGCAGCACCACCGCTGATGGGTTACGACGACATTCGTTGTACGATCTGGAGTTCCGTTCGACGTTGGACGACGCTTGGTACAGCGTCCGAGTCGTAACTCTCCGACGAACGACACTCTCGTCGTCAAGTTCTGGAACTTCTCCGAATCCACCGACGAGAGCTTTGGAGTTGGCGATTTTAAGACGATCGAGGCCGTCGAGGAGTTCGTTCGGAGGTTCGGCTTCCATCGCAGCAGTTGCAGGACAGCCAGTGCTCGAGACTCGTCGAAGGAATTGGTGTGTGTGCCTCTTTCACTTTCAGAGACGATGACATTCGCTTCTACGACGCCGTTGTCGAGGCGGTGAGTTTTGATTTCACGCCAGAGCTTCTTTGTTTGGCTTCTGGTAAACAAAAAGCTGAAAATTTGTCAGTAGTATGAACAGTTTCTTTTTTGAAAAATTACAAAAATAAATTTAAAATTTTAATTTTCATTAATTAAATTTAAATTTTTTTTATTTATTTTCAATCTTAAATTAAACTAATGCCCAGAGCCTCTCTCCTAACGCAGAGCATCTCTCTGACGTTGGGTTTGATTGGAGATTTTGATAAGAGATTTAAAAAGAGGAAAAAATTAAATAAAATGTGATTAAAATATATTTATATTTTATATAATTTTTACACAATTTTTCTTTTTTTAAATACTTTTTAAATCTCTTAATCAACGCAAACGGGTGTCCTGCTAAACTCTTTCTGTAAGCCTTTCGCGTCGGCCGCGGGCCTCCTCTCCCCATTCACTCCATTTTTTTCCTTTTCTTGTCTTTTTGCTTTATCATATTGGAAGTTGTCTACCACACGGCTACCAGCCTACCACCTTTCCGCCTCCGTAGATCCACTCTCCACTAAATCTGCCTCATCTCCTCCAGATCTGCCTCTGGCCATCGCAATGTTTCAGATCTGAGTTTTACTTGCATCCAAATTTCCTTCTCGCGCCCAAAATTATAAGATTTAGGTCAAGTTTGGCATCTACTAAATAATACAAAAAGTCAAAAATACTACTTTATTAAATCACATCATCTTATTTAAATCACATCACCTTTCTAAACACATCCAAATCCAAACCCACCCCATATAAGTCCTATTAAAAATTCACTTTTTTATAACGTCCCAAACCAAAACTTAAATTTTCAGATCTTCTCACACCAAATGCTATATTAACGCGTTTGATTCACGTTAAGCGACGATTCGTCAACTGTTTTTCAATATTTTTAAGTTGAGGTTACGGTAATGGAGTTTTGGATACATTTAGCACCTTAGATCTGGTTATTTTCGTTTTTCTCTCTCTCTCTCTCTCTCTCTCTCTCTCTCTCTCTCTATGTCTCTGTCCGTTGCTCTATACTAAAAACGGTATCTATATCTGTCGATAACAGTCTGTCGATCAGTTATACCTTTTGTGGAAAAATAAATTCATCCAATTTACACCTTTTCCCTAAGCTTCTACCTTTTTGTGGAAGTGCTTATATTTTTTTTGAAAAGTTACTCCTTTTGTGAAATAATTTTTCTCATAAGATTTATACTTTTTCTTCAAACTTACACCTTCTGTGAAAGTGTATATAAGCACAAATGTATAAATGTTATGCCAAAAATTCTTACACAGAAGGAGTAACTTTTCAAAAAAATATAAGAACTTCCACAAAAAGGTATAAGCCGAAGCAAAAGGTGTAAATTTGATGAATTTATTTTTTCACAAAAGGTATAACTGACTTGCGAAAAAGCTTTAAGTTGAGCATCCACAAAAGGTGTAAGTTCGAAGAAAAGGTATAAATGTTATGCCAAAAATTCTTACACAAAAGGAGTAACTTTTCGAAAAAAATATAAACACTTCCACGAAAAGTATAAGCTTAAGCAAAAGGTGTAAATTTGATGAATTTATCTGTTCACAAAAGGTATAAGTGACTTCCGAAAAAGGTTTAAGTTGGCCTTCCACAAACGGTGTAAGTTCGAAGAAAAGGTATAAATCTTATGCCAAAAATTCTTACACAAAAGGAGTAACTTTTCAAAAAAAATTTAAGCACTTCCACGAAAGGGTATAAGCTTATGCAAAAGGTATAAATTTGATGAATTTATCTTTTCACAAAAGGTATAAGTGACTTGCGAAAAAGCTTTAAGTTGGCCTTCCACAAACGGTGTAAGTTCGAAGAAAAGGTATAATCTTATGCCAAAAATTCTTACACAAAAGGAGTAACTTTTCAAAAAAAATATAAGCACTTTCACAAAAAGGTATAAGCTTAGGGAAAAGGTATAAATTTGATGAATTTATTTTTCCACAAAAGGTATAACTGATTGACAGACTGAGATCGACAGACATAGAGACCGTTTTTAATATAGAGCAACGGACAGAGAGATAGAGAGAGAGAGATAGACTGAGATCAACAGACATAGAGACCTGGATGGACACTGATCGACAGAGGGACCGAAATCGACAGAGATCGACCGAGAAGAGACCCACATGGGCACCGACAGACCAAGATCGCTGGAGACAGACCGAGATAAACAGGGATCGACACAGAGAGACCGACATCGACACAGAGAGACCAAGATCGATAGCCAATCTTTCAAAAAACCTTTGATTTGCGGCGGCGGTGCCAGTGGAGGTCCCGATCTCAGAAGGTTGTAAGCACCGGAGCCCACCGACGCTTGGGTGGTCAGCGGGGGTCATGACCCTTTGATTTGTTCAGTGGTTGTCTCAATTGCGTTTATGAACACTTCGAAATGTTACTCTTTCTGTGTTTACTACTTTCAGATGAACATATGTTACTCCTTCTGCGTTTACGAACATTTTGAAATGAACCCTTTGTTACTCCTTTTCTGGTTATTAACGCTTTGAAATGTTACTCCTTCATACTTTTCGTGAAAATGTTTACACCATTTTTGAAAAGTTACTGCTTTTGTGTAAGAATTGTTGGCATGAGATTTATACTTTTTCTTCGAACTTACACCTTTTGTGAAAGGCCAACTTAAACCTATTTCGGAAGTCACTTATACCTTTTGTGAAAAAAAAATTTCATCAAATTTACACCTTTTTCTTAAGCTTATACCTTTTTCGTGGAAGTGCTTATATATTTTTTTAAAAGTTACTCCTTTTGTGTAAGAATTTTTGGCATAATATTTATACTTTTGTGGTTATATACTCTTTCACAACAGGAGTAAGTTTGAAGAAAAAGAAAGTATAAATCTTATGAGAAAAATTATTTCACAAAAGGAGTAACTTTTCAAAAAAAATATAAGCAGTTCCACGAAAAGGTATAAGCTGAAGCAAAAGGTGTAAATTTGATGAATTTATTTTTTCACAAAAGGTATAAGTGACTTCCGAAAGCTTTAAGTTGGGCTTCCACAAAAGGTGTATGTTCGAAGCAAAAGGTATAAATCTTATGCCAAAAATTCTTACACAAAAGGAGTAAGTGTTCATAAAAGGTGTAAATGATTTATACTTTTCAGTAATCAGTTACGCCTTTTTCTGAAATTCCTTACGCCTTTCTTGAAAACTTATACTTTTCTTGTGACCATTTACACCTTTAGTCATATAATATATTATTTTATTAATTTACCTGGAAAGTGACCTGCTTAGCAGGTCACCAATGTGTAAGTTTCCAAATATTTTGATATAACCCAATACATATAAATGTGTAAATGCAAAATAGAAGGGTGTAAGTGCCTTGCATACCATATGCAAGGCACACATGAGAAAAGTCCTAAATGGAAATCAAATTTATTAATTTTATCTGTTTGTATATCTGTGGTTATTTTATAATATAAGATATAAGATATAGATAAATATCAACAACTTTCATAAAAACTATTATCTCATTTTTTGGGGAAGAGAGAAAGAATACAAGTTTTAATATTTTTTTTTGAAAATCGGTGAGAGAGATTAGGATGGAAAGATTAAGAAATATTTTTGTTATTAAATAAATAAATCAGTCAATAGTTTTTTTAATCTATTTTATAAATTAAAAAATCTATAATTTTAGAAAATTGATTAATTTGTCCCATTAAGTGATTTAAAAATTTGATAGATATATAACAAAAAAATGTATAATTATATTACTAAATCATAATTCAAATTTAAATGTTATATTTTTTTGAGATTCATATATAAATTTTTATCTTCTTTATTTTTGTGTGTAACCATAGTATATAAGAGAAATTAAAAAAGATGCTGCAGTAATTATGAGAGAAATCAAAAGAGTTTGTAGATTGGAAGAAGTCAATAAATAGTGAGATTTTTTTTTGTTAAATCAAAAAAATTAAAAAATTAAGATTAAGATATTAAAACTTCCACAAAATTTATAGATTATAAATTTTTTTCTCTTTTTATATAATATATAGATAGATTTGACCGTGATGGTTCAAACTCGCTATTGTTTAGCAGTGGTTGAAACCATCTTAGTAATGGAACTCAAAGTTGTGGTTGTTTGGTATTGTTTTAGAGATTGGATGATAAAAATAGAGATAATGATATGGATAATTAAGAATACAAAGAATAGTGAGAAAGAGAAATTTGTTAAAAATGGTGAGATAACGAAAATTATTTTTTATGTGAAAAGTTATACTAATATTTTTAGTTTCTTCATTTCAATAAAATGATAAATTAAAATGTTACCATTTCTTTTCTTGCCTATTGTCCTAAACAAAAAGTCTGCACAGATTCAGCATTAGCTAATTTGAACCTTATTAATTTGTAAATGCATAAATTTATAGAAAAAATTCCGAACACCATGAATCAATAGTATAGGTAAATGTACAGAATTTATTCACATAAATATATCTAAAAAAATAATGCAACTGAGATTAATGGCCTCTTTTAGGAAGTAACTTATAAACTAGTTTATTAACTTTTTGGTTTGTTCACTTTTCTACTTTTTATATGCTTTTGGTAAGTAAAAAAATCAACTTATTTAACATTTCGCAAAATAACCTAGATCTTTGTATGATAAAATACACATCTTGCATGAATCTAAACAATAAATTAAATATTCTTTAAATATTCTTGGATGGCGCCTAACATTATGATTAGGGATGGTTGCGAGGCCGGTTTATGGAAATTCACCCCTGTTTCATATCATATCGGGGACAAAGCAAATCGGGAAGTGTCAGAAACGGGACAGATGGCAAGTTAATTTTGTAAATTAAAAAATAAAATATTAGTAAAAATTATAAACAATATAGTATATTACGAATAATAATTTATACTTAATGAGAATTATATTATATAAAATAGAAAATAAATGAATAAAAATTAATATTAAGTATAATATTTTAAGTTTATTATAATAAACTTTTGTGGTTATATACTCTTTCACAACAGGAGTAAGTTTGAAGAAAAAGAAAGTATAAATCTTATGAGAAAAATTATTTCACAAAAGGAGTAACTTTTCAAAAAAAATAATTAATTAGCATCAATTATTATTTTTATTTCATTAATTATTATTTTTATTTTTATTAAAAAGAACATTGAAAACTCCAACGACAAAAAAAAAAAAAAACTGAAAACCCTAGCTCCGGCTGGACAAACCGACGCTAGGGTTTCAGATTGACGAGAGAGAGAGAGAGCCAGAGTCAGATTGACCGCTGGTGTCGATCGCAAAGAAGAAGAGAGAGCTAGGGTTACGCTGTTTGATCGCGATGGTTCAAATCACTCCGCCGGCGTTGATCGTGAAGAGGGAAAGAGAGCTAGAGTTCACGCTGTTGATCGCTATGGTTCAAATTGCGCCGCCGGTGTGATCGTGAAGAGAAAGAGAGAGCTAGGGTTCACACTGTCGATCGCGATGGACACCGGAGAGAAAGAGAGAAAGACAGAGACAGAGAGAAAAAGAGAAGAGACAGAGCTCGGTCGCCGGAAATCGCCTCTCTCGTTTGTGTGAGAGAGGAAGAATGAGCGAGAAATGGTTTATATACATGGCACACTTATAATTAGCATCAATTAGGAAGGGCATTTAAGTCATTTTACACCTCCCATTTTAACTTGCCATATAAGTTGAAATCAAGAAACACTCCCTGAGGTGCTTACAAATTTAAGCTGAAAATAGCTTAATAAAAGCTATAATCTATCCCTTTAAGTTTTATCAAACACACCAAAATAACTTAACTTAAGCTAAAAGTTTATTTAAGATGCTTCTAAGTGCTACCAAACAGCCCCAGACCTAGATTCTTTAAAAAAAAAAAAAAAAAAAAAAACTCTTAGACCTCGTTAGGAATTTATCATCTTAATTATTTTTTTGATTTTTTATATAATTTTTTTTAAAAAATATATTTAAAAAAGTGAGGTGAAAACAGATTTTGCTGTCCCATTCCACCCGAATCCCACCCCAATTATATTTATTAAATATATTTATATATATAATATATAATTTATTTATTTTTTATTATAATAAACTTAAAATATTATACTTAATATTAATTTTATTCATTTATTTTCTATTTTATATAATATAATTCTCATTAAGTATAAATTATTATTCGTAATATACTATATTGTTTATAATTTTTACTAATATTTTATTTTTTAATTTACAAAATTAACTTGCCATCTGTCCCGTTTCTGACACTTCCCGATTTGCTTTGTCCCCGATATGATATGAAACAGGGGTGAATTTCCATAAACCGGCCTCGCAACCATCCCTAATCATAATGTTAGGCGCCATCCAAGAATATTTAAAGAATATTTAATTTATTGTTTAGATTCATGCAAGATGTGTATTTTATCATCAAAGATCTAGGTTATTTTGCGAATGTTAAATAAGTTGATTTTTTTACTTACCAAAAGCATATTAAAAAGTAGAAAAGTGAACAAACCAAAAAGTTAATAAACTAGTTTATAAGTTACTTCCTAAAAGAGGCCATTAATCTCAGTTGCATTATTTTTTTAGATATATTTATGTGAATAAATTCTGTACATTTACCTATACTATTGATTCATGTGGTTCGGAATTTTTTCTATAAATTTATGCATTTACAAATTAATAAGGTTCAAATTAGCTAATGCTGAATCTGTGCAGACTTTTTGTTTTAGGACAATAGGCAAGAAAAGAAATGGTAACATTTTAATTTATCATTTTATTGAAATGAAGAAACTAAAAATATTAGTATAACTTTTCACATAAAAAATAATTTTCGTTATCTCACCATTTTTAACAAATTTCTCTTTCTCACATTTCTTTGTATTCTTAATTATCCATATCATTATCTCTATTTTTACATCCAATCTCTAAAACAATACCAAACAACCACAACTTTGAGTTCCATTACTAAGATGGTTTCAACCACTGCTAAACAATAGCGAGTTTGAACCATCACGGTCAAATCTATCTATATATTATATAAAAAGAGAAAAAAATTTATAATCTATAAATTTTGTGGAAGTTTTAATATCTTAATCTTAATTTTTAATTTTTTGATTTAACAAAAAAAAATCTCACTATTTATTGACTTCTTCCAATCTACAAACTCTTTTGATTTCTCTCATAATTACTGCAGCATCTTTTTTAATTTCTCTTATATACTATGGTTACACACAAAAATAAAGAAGATAAAAATTTATATATGAATCTCAAAAAATATAACATTTAAATTTGAATTATGATTTAGTAATATAATTATACATTTTTTTGTATATATCTATCAAATTTTTAAATCACTTAATGGGACAAATTAATCAATTTTCTAAATTATAGATTTTTTAATTTATAAAAAGATTAAAAAAACTATTGACTGATTTATTTATTTAATAACAAAAATATTTCTTAATCTTTCCATCCTAATCTCTCTCACCGATTTTTTAAAAAAAAATATTAAAACTTGTATTCTTTCTCTCTTCCCCAAAAAATGAGATAATAGTTTTATGAAAGTTGTTATATTTATCTATATCTTTATTCTATATTATAAAATAACCACAGATATACAAACAGATAAAATTAATAAATTTGATTTCCATTTAGGACTTTTCTCATGTGTGCCTTGCATATGGTATGCAAGGCACTTACACCCTTCTATTTTGCATTTACACATTTATATGTATTGGGTTATATCAAAATATTTGGAAACTTACACATTGGTGACCTGCTAAGCAGGTCACTTTCCAGGTAAATTAATAAAATAATATATTATATGACTAAAGGTGTAAATGGTCACAAGAAAAGTATAAGTTTTCAAGAAAGGCGTAAGGAATTTCAGAAAAAGGCGTAACTGATTACTGAAAAGTATAAATCATTTACACCTTTTATGAACACTTACTCCTTTTGTGTAAGAATTTTTGGCATTAAGATTTATACCTTTTGCTTTCGAACATACACCTTTTGTGGAAGCCCAACTTAAAGCTTTCGGAAGTCACTTATACCTTTTGTGAAAAAATAAATTCATCAAATTTACACCTTTTGCTTCAGCTTATACCTTTTCGTGGAACTGCTTATATTTTTTTTGAAAAGTTACTCCTTTTGTGAAATAATTTTTTCTCATAAGATTTATACTTTCTTTTTCTTCAAACTTACTCCTGTTGTGAAAGAGTATATAACCACAAAAGTATAAATATTATGCCAAAAATTCTTACACAAAAGGAGTAACTTTTAAAAAATATATAAGCACTTCCACGAAAAAGGTATAAGCTTAAGAAAAGGTGTAAATTTGATGAAATTTTTTTTTCACAAAAGGTATAAGTGACTTCCGAAATAGGTTTAAGTTGGCCTTTCACAAAAGGTGTAAGTTCGAAGAAAAAGTATAAATCTCATGCCAACAATTCTTACACAAAAGCAGTAACTTTTCAAAAAATGGTGTAAACATTTTCACGAAAAGTATGAAGGAGTAACATTTCAAAGCGTTAATAACCAGAAAAGGAGTAACAAAGGGTTCATTTCAAAATGTTCGTAAACGCAGAAGGAGTAACATATGTTCATCTGAAAGTAGTAAACACAGAAAGAGTAACATTTCGAAGTGTTCATAAAACGCAATTGAGACAACCACTGAACAAATCAAAGGGTCATGACCCCCGCTGACCACCCAAGCGTCGGTGGGCTCCGGTGCTTACAACCTTCTGAGATCGGGACCTCCACTTGGCACCGCCGCCGCAAATCAAAGGTTTTTTTGAAAGATTGGCTATCGATCTTGGTCTCTCTGTGTCGATGTCGGTCTCTCTGTGTCGATCCCTGTTTATCTCGGTCTGTCTCCAGCGATCTTGGTCTGTCGGTGCCCATGTGGGTCTCTTCTCGGTCGATCTCTGTCGATTTCGGTCCCTCTGTCGATCAGTGTCCATCCAGGTCTCTATGTCTGTTGATCTCAGTCTATCTCTCTCTCTATCTCTCTGTCCGTTGCTCTATATTTAAAAACGGTCTCTATGTCTGTCGATCTCAGTCTGTCAATCAGTTATACCTTTTGTGAGAAAAATAAATTCATCAAATTTATACCTTTTCCCTAGCTTATACCTTTTGTGAAAGTGCTTAATATTTTTTTGAAAGTTAGCTCCTATGTGTAAGAATTTTTGGCATAAATTATACCTTTTCTTCGAACTCTACACCGTTTGTGGGAAGGCAACTTAAAGCTTTTTCGCAAGTCACTTATACCTTTTGTGAAAAGATAAATTCATCAATTTATACCTTTTGCATAAGCTTATACCCTTTCGTGGGAATGCTTAAATTTTTTTTGAAAAGTTACTCCTTTTTGTGATTTTAAGATTTTGATAAGATTTAACCTTTTCTTCGAACTTAACCCGTTTGTGGGAAGCCAACTTAAAACTTTTTCGGAAGTCACTTATACCTTTGTGAACAGATAAATTCATCAAATTTACACTTTTGCTTAAGCTTTATACTTTCGTGGAAGTGTTTATATTTTTTTCGAAAAGTTACTCCTTTTGTGTAAGAATTTTTGGCATAACATTTATACCTTTTCTTCGAACTTACACTTTGTGGATGCTCAACTTAAAGCTTTTTCGCAAGTCAGTTATATCCTTTTGTGAAAAAATAAATTCATCAAATTTACACCTTTTGCTTCGGCTTTATACCTTTTCGTGAAACTGCTTATGATTTTTCTTGAAAAGTTACTCCTTTTGTGAAATAAAATTTTTCTCATAGATTTATACTTTTTCTTCAAACTTACACCTTCTGTGAAAGAGTATATAAGCACAAAGTATAAATGTTATGCCAAAAATTCTTACACAAAAGGAGTAACTTTCTCAAAATGATGTAAGAATATTTCAAGTAAAAAAGGTTGTAAGCTTAAGCAAAAAGGTGCAAAATTAATATTTTTTTTTTTTCACAAATATAAGTGACTTCGAAATAGGTTTATTTGGCTTTCAAAAAGGTGTCAGTTCGAAGAAAAAGTCCAAAGTATAAATCTTATGCCAACAATATTTACACAAAAGAGAGTAACTTTCTCAAATGGTTTAAATATTTTAACGAAGAGTACATTTCAAAGCGGTTGATAACACAGAAAAAGGAGATACAACAAGGGTTCATTTCTAAAATGTTCGTAAACACAGAAGGAGTAACATATGTTCATCTTCAAAGTAGTAAACACAAAATAACATTTCAAGTTCATAAACCACTTGACACAACCACTGAACAAATCAAAGGGTTCGTGACCCCCGCTTGACCACCCAAGCGCGGTGGGCTCCGGTGTCCCAGCCTTCCGAGATCTCGGACACACTCCACTTGGCATCCGACGCCGCCGCAAATCAAAGATTTTTTGAAAGATCTGGCTATCGATCTTGGACTCTCTGTGTCGATGTCGGTCTGTCTCTGTCGATCCCTGTTTTATCTCGGTCTGTCTCCAGCGATCTTGGTCTGTCGGTGTCCATGTGGGTCTCTTCTCTGTCGATCTCTGTCGATTTCGGTCCCTCTGTCGATCAGTGTGTCCATCTAGGTCTCTATGTCTGTTGATCTCCAGTCT
>NW_021024977.1:1638928-1673094 GCF_004153795.1 Camellia sinensis | reverse complement strand
TTGATACCATTAATAATTTTACTATTAATTGATGCCTATTAAACCATTAATTGCCACCAATTAATTTATAATGAAAAAATGAAAAGAAATTATACTAATTGATACCATTAATAATTTTACTATTAATTGATGCCTATTAAACCATTAATTGCCACCAATTAAAATTTATAATGAAAATGAAAAAAAAAATTATACTAATTGATCCTATTAATAATTTTACTATTAATTGATGCTTATTAAACCATCAATTACCACAAATTAATTTATAATGAAAAAAAAAATTATACTAATTGATCCTATTAATAATTTTACTATTAATTGATGCTTATTAAACCATTAATTGCCACCAATTAATTTATAATGAAAAAATGAAAAAAAAAATTATACTAATTGATCCTATTAATAATTTTTTGTTAATTGATACTTATTAAACCATTAATTGCCACCAATTAATTTATAATGAAAATATGAAAAAAATTTATAGTAATTGATCCTATTAATAATTTTACTGTTAATTGATGCTTATTAAACCATTAATTGTCACTAATTAATTTATAATGAAAAAAAAAAAATTATACTAATTGATCCTATTAATAATTTTACTATTAATTGATGCTTATTAAATCATTAATTTCCACTAATTAATTTATAATGAAAAAATGAAAAAAATTTATACTAATTGATTTATAATGAAAAATTGGAAATAATAATTTATAATGAAAAAATGAAAATAACAATTTATGAGTTAATTATTTATATAATACTAATTATATTAACTTTTATTATTGAAATAATTTTTAAAAAAAATTAAAACCGAAAAAAATGACAAAATATGCATTTTTATATTATATAAAGGTAAAAAGGACAATTACACGTCAAAAAGTTATTTTATAGCTTCTCAACCAAACACTATTCTACCGTTTAAATTCATAATCGTACAGTCGCATCAAACAGGTTAATAACTTATGTTCACAACTATAAGTTATAATCTATAATCACTTTTCCACAACTCTATCAAACGGACCAAAGTATTATAACATGCTTTTAATATAAAAAATCATATTATTAAAAAAATAAAAATAAAAAAAATCTCCCAATTTGAACGCAATCAAAAACAGTCAGAAGCGTCACTTCTAAGGCCTTGTTTGAAAAAATTAAATAAGTCTACATTTTTTATTTTTTTTAAATCACATCAATTAATATTTCCTCTCTATTTTTCTACATATTATTTTATAAAAAATAAAAAAATTATACTTATTTAAAACATCTTAAATAATCCCTAACTAATGTGAAATTAGTCGGTACAGCGGCAGTACACAGCACCTACAACCACTCTATTTATTTGTCTTTATTAGTGTATCTGTAACGGCAGCACCACCGCCATGATGGGTTACGACGACAATTCGTTGTACGATCTGGAGTTCCGTTCGACGTTGGACGACGCTTGGTACAGCGTCCGAGTCGTACTCTCCGACGACGACACTCTCGTCGTCAAGTTCTGGAACTTCTCCGAATCCACCGACGAGAGCTTTGGAGTTGGCGATTTTAAGACGATCGAGGCCGTCGAGGAGTTCGTTCGGAGGTTTCGGCTTCCATCGCAGCAGTTGCAGGACAGCCAGTGCTCGAGACTCGTCGAAGGAATTGGTGTGTGTGCCTCTTTCACTTTCAGAGACGATGACATTCGCTTCTACGACGCCGTTGTCGAGGCGGTGAGTTTTGATTTCACGCCAGAGCTTTCTTTGTTTGGCTTCTGGTAAACAAAAAGCTGAAAATTTGTAGTAGTATGAACAGTTTCTTTTTTGAAAAATTACAAAAATAAATTTAAAATTTTAATTTCATTAATTTAAATTTAAATTTTTTTTATTTATTTTCAATCTAAATTAAACTAATGCCCAGAGCCTCTCTCTAAACGCAGAGCATCTCTCTGACGTTGGGTTTGATTGGAGATTTTGATAAGAGATTTAAAAAGAGGAAAAAAATTAAATAAAATGTGATTAAAATATATTTATATTTTATATAATTTTACACAATTTTTCTTTTTTTAAATACTTTTTAAATCTCTTAATCAAACGCAAACGGGTGTCCTCTAAACCTCTTCTGTAAGCCTTTCGCGTCCGGCCGCGGGCCTCCTCTCCCCCATTCACTCCATTTTTTTCCTTTTCTTTGTCTTTTTGCTTTATCATATTGGAAGTTTGTCTACCACACGGCTACCAGACCTACCACCTTTCCGCCTCCGTAGATCCACTCTCACTAAATCTGCCTCATCTCCTCCAGATCTGCCTCTGGCCATCGGCAATGTTTCAGATCTGATGTTTTACTTGCATCCAAACTTTCCTTCTCGCGCCCAAAATTATAAGATTTAGGTCAAGTTTGGCATCTACTAAATAATACAAAAAGTCAAAAAATTACTACTTTATTTAAATCACATCATCTTATTTAAATCACATCACCTTTCTAACACATCCAATCCAAACCCACCCCATATAAGTCACTAAGTTAAAAAATTCACTTTTTATAACGTCCCAAACCAAACTTAAATTTCAGATCTTCTCACACCAATGCTATTTAACGCGTTTGATTCACGTTAGGCGACGATCTCAATGTTTTCATATTTTAAGTTGAAGGTTACGGTAATGGAGTTTTGGATACATTTAGCACCTTAGATCTGGTTATTTTCAGTTTTTTCTTTTTTAATTTTTTTTTTGTATTTGTGGTAATATTCCTCTCTTGTGGAGGTTGTGTTCCTTCTTTGTGAGGTTTTCTCCTCCTATGTGGAGGTCAGGATTCTTTCTCTTATGAAAGTTTATTATCTATGGGATCTTTAGTTACTGTTGTATGAGATTGATTCGATTTTTTATTGATTTTGTAAAAAAAAAAATTTCTTCTTGATCTAAAAAAAAATAATTAAATTATTTATTTATTTTTTGTTAATAGGAAAATTGTTTGGAAAATAGTAATTTAGCCATTAAACTATGATAAATTTTAATATACACCCCTTTAAAAGGGATGGACCATATGCACCTAGATATGGCATTTTCTTATCAATTTTTTTTAGTTATACCTTATATTGGCCTCGTTTGGGAAGTGGCTATTTTAGTAGACTATTTAGCTTTTTGGCTATTTTAGTAGACTATTTTAGTTTTTGTGTTTGGAAAGATGAAATGAATTTTTAGTTGAGTTGTTGTATTGAAAAGTGTGTTGAAATGATGTTTGAATTTAAAATGACAAATTTATTCCTAAATTATATATTTTTAATTGGATGTAAAGGGGCAAAATGGTAATTTAACCCTTGATGTAACAATTTTCGGCTGTGACAATGTAGCCTACACTGTCCGGCTGCAGCCTATATTTTTTTTATTTTTTTATTTTTTTAAGAAACCTGTGAACAATATTGACTTTTGGGCTGATTTTGCATTTTAGGCTATAATAGCCTTAACTCACCCTCCCCAAACAGTGCCAGTTATGACATTTTTATTTTTAGTTTTTATAATAATAACTCAGGAAATTGAAGTATGTCATTTTTCTTTAATCATAAGGGGCATATATCATAGTGTTTCCTTAAACTATACATAAATGGCTAAAATATGCTTTTTGGTAGACTTTAATGATTAAAATATTATTTTTCCTGTCAATTTTAATTAACGAAAATAAGTAGATGATTTAGATGGAGAATAAAAAAAAAGAAAAAGGGTTTAATTAACAAAATTAAAGATTTTATTTTGTTACAAGGGTATATTATTATTATTATTATTTGTAATTTGTTTATTTTTTTAGTCCAAAGTTTAACAATAACTAAAGAAGAGTATAGAAAAACAAAATGACATTCATTAGAGCATCTCCAATGGTTGTTGCTATATTGTCATTGCTATTGTTATAATTTGGCAAAATAATTTGGCAATGAATAATGTTATTTTGCCAAATTATAACAATGGTGCTCCAATGGTCATTTGCTATTTTGGCAAATTCCAACCAACTTTACCTCCAAATTTGTAGTGTTGTTTGGATATAAATTTTTTTTGTGATTTTTTTTTTGTTTTTTGTTTTTGTCTTTTGTGACTTTTTTTTAACTGTTTGTAAAAAAAAATTATATATTTATATTATTCCCGACTAGACAAATATAAAAAATAAAAAAAAATTGAAAAATTGGAAAAATAAATAAATAAATATATTTTATCTTTTTATTGCCTTCATTTGAAAAAATATATTTATTTTCTCATTATACTTTATTGAAATAATTAAATTATACTAAACTATTTTGCTACATTATACATTGCAAAAATAATATTACATTCTTTTGTAGAAAATACTCAAAAATAAAAACAAATATGAAATTTCATTACAAAATAAAAATATGAGGATTACTTGGCGAAAATTTCATTACATTATTCCGTAATTATTCATTAGGAGGCAGGGGGAAATAGTAATGCTAACATTTGAAAACCATTTGGCGAAAATCTCATTTTTTCGCATTGTGTAAGATGCTTTCGTCTGAGGGTCCAAATGAGAAATGTCCGTAATCATTATCATATGTTCTTCCTTTTTCATCTCAGGTTCTTGTCTTCTGATCTCAAAGTCATGTTTTTTCATTTCCTGCAGTGCTTGAATCCCTTTTTCTTCTCTTTCATCTTTTTTCTTTTCCTTCTAAGTAAGGCATTGGTTAAATGTGTCCAATTGTGTGCTCATTTTTTGAACTTCAACTTGAACGACTTGATTTTTCGAAATAATTCTTTTGTAACTTTCCTACCCATAGGCCTTTTACCTTTTGCAGAGACACTGCTCTCACCAACAGTTGGATTGTTACCAACACTTGGACTGGTGTCATCTTCAAGAGAAATGCAGTTATCCATAAGGGAATCGGGGGTTAAATTAGGGGAAAACAGTGTATGCATTCTTGACTTCACCATGTTCGTAGGAGTTACATCTTGCTACCTGATATTGTTTTGCAAGATTGGCCAACACTGTTCAAAAAGAAAATGTTTGTTTTTATTTTGATGGTATAACAGTTTTGCTTGAAGCATCTATATCAATAAAATATTAAATTAATTAATTAGTTAATTTTATGTAAGACAAAATAAAAAAACTAACATAATAAATGGAAATGAAATCTTACTATATTAACTTGTGACGTCCCACTTGGATGTAGATTTTCGACTTACGCTAGACACCCACGAAATTTGTTGCAACATTTTATGATTACACCCCATCAAGATGAGATAGACACTTGTGTTCTTGAGTGGTCATTCTGCAGCGAGCAATAATTTTCAAAAATTCTTTCCCAAAAATGAGCATGCGATTGTGAATTTCCAACAATTAGATCTTCAGTAATGTGACACCAAGCTCTACAAATTGCCACATCTTCTTTAGTAGTGAATGATTTTCCTCTTTTTGTTTTTGATGAACCTTTCATAATGATTGGCCGAAAAAACTAAAAACAAAATATTTTCGAAAGTAATTTTGAAAGTTGGTTCTCAAATACAATTGAAATAAAGAGAGGAGAAAAGAAATGTGTTGTGAATGAAATTGAGATCGAGGTTTCTATTTATAGAAATGTAAAATATGACGGTTTGGAAAAAAAACATGACCGTTAATTTATAATTGATTTTTTTTTTTGAATTTTTTTCCAGGCCAAAAGAGCACAACAGCTCTTTTGCATTCCCAAGATAATTCACCACTGTCCACGTAGAGGATTTCCAACGGATGAGATCCATATCCAAAATGATCCAACCCTCTCCATCTCACTTCGACTCTGTCTCCCTCTCCCTCTCACTTCTCTGTATAATCATCTTCCTCTCTTCATCATCCAGAATGATCCAACCCTCTCCATCTCACTTCGACTCTGTATCCCTCTCTCCCTGACTCTCACTTCTACCCCCCACCGCTCTTTTGATCTCACTCATCTCTCTCTCTCTCACTCATAGAACCCAGATCTTTGTAGTTGTCTCACTTCTACCCTCTCAATCGATCATCCATGTCTCCAAATCTCACAAACCCACCTCAATCGATCATCCATGCCTCCAAGTCTCACAAACCCACCTCCAATCTGACAAACCCACCTCCTTCATCATCCATGTCTCCAAATCTCACAAACCCACTTCCATCTCCCATGGACATGGAAGACCATCCGTCGAAGACCATCCACCTCCTTCATCTCCTGCGATGGTATCGATCCCTCTAACTGTCACTGTTACTGTTACCCTCTTCTCTCTTTCTTCGATCGGCAATGAAGAAGATTGAAACCCTCTGTTTCTCTCACTCACTCCTCTCTGTCTGACTCCTACAATGGATCGGTGATGGAGAAGATTGAAACCCTAATGATGAACACAAACAAGATCATCCAATTAATTGATCATCCCTCTCTGTCAGGTAATTTTTTTTCCTCACTGTCATCTAATTTTTTTTTGAATTTTCTGTGAAATTGATGGTGAAATTGTTGGTGATTTTAATTAATTGATTTTAATTAATTTTCGGTGTGAATTTGGAAATTGCTTCAAATTGCTGTGTTAATTAATTTGGAAACTGTGTTCGGAAAGGATGATGAAAAAGGGAGGGAGGGAAGGAGGACGTTGGTTGAAGCTGATGACTAGTTGCCAAAGCTTGTGCCATATTTGACACAAGCTTTGGCATTTGCCAAAGATAGTAGTTGCTATAAGTTGCCATTGGAGCTACCTTTCTATCCATTGCTGCCATAATTTGGCAATAGCAGCTCCATTGGCACACCATTGGAGATGCTCTTAGAGTACCATTGCTAAATTATAGCATTCTGGGACTCTTCATTGCAAAAATTTAAAATTGGACTTTAGCTAGTCATTTTAGCGATGCACATTCAATCTTCCCAAATGTGGAGAGTTTGGGAGAGAAAAGAAACCAATATTTTCATAATACCAATTTTGTCCCTGTAAAAATAAAAGAAATAAAATGATTGAAAATATAAAAAGGTTATTTTGGTAAATATAATATAAAATAATTTCTTTTCTTTTCTCTTATGAAATCTAACCAAACAATAAGGAGAGAGATCACAATCATTTCTTTTATTTTATTTCTTACTTATCCAAACAAAAAAGAGAAAATTACAATCATTTCTTTTCTTTTCTTTTCTTTTATAACTTAAGTAATCCTTTATTTTATTTTCTCTCCTAGATTCCCAAACATAGCGTAAGATCACTTGTTCAATTAGTTTTTCTTTACTCTGTTTAAATTTTATTTGGGAAAGTGAGACTGTCAAAAAAATAATTTTTAAATTTTGGGAGACTCTTTCCAGTTTGCACTAGTCTCCCTATCCTGGGGAGCCATAGGGAATCTATGGGAGTTTGATTTTGTATAATCGACTTTATTATTTATTTTTGATAATTCGGTATCTAGTCCCAATGGACCAATTAATCCGGGACCAATTCCACCGTCCTCTAGCGGGGAGTCATTTAAAGCCAGAGTAAAGCCCTTTATGAACTAATCCCAAGAAGTTGTTTGCACTTAGGAGGAGGTTTTGAACCTAAATCATGGAGGAAGCACGCCCAGGTCCCAAGCCTTGACCACTAGGCCATGGCCAACCCTGTGAGGTTATGCTCTCTATTTTAACTAAACAATAGAGATTTGAAAATCTGTTGGGTTGATCTTAAAATTTTTGTAGAAGGTGTAGCAGTTGCTAACTATATTCAAAGCTGAGTTTTTTTTAATTTTATTTTATGTTTTCTCTTTAAATTTATTTTTGGATTTGATAGGTGCACCATGTGGAGCATTCATTTGCAAAAGAAGAGGAGGAATGCTTGTGCACCTTTCTGCTATTCTGGCAACATGGGCCAAATGAGGGTAATGTAACAGCTTCCGGTATTGCAAACATGTGCCTAATCCAACCTTTTGAACAAATGGATTCTAGGGTGGTCACTTTCTCAAAGATGGCAAAGGAGAAAGTCGAGATTGCTCGCCCTACACCTGGTTCAGCTTCTGATGGTAAAACTTCATTGGGTAAGAGTGCTACGTTTGACAAAGAAGATAGAAATTTGTCAACTGTCCAAGAGTCTACTTTATCTCAACGTGGGCTCCAGGCAAGTTGCATGATGTTCTGAGTTTTTCTTTGTTAGCATAAAAGCGCCTTTAATTACCCTTTTAAGTGTGACAATTTGGAATTTGCTTTGGTGTTTTTGTCATATCCGAACTCACATCTACTTGTTTTTCTGGTAAAGGAGGGTGTTAAGCAGTTTGGTAGCTTAGCACATACAAAAGAAGGTTTGTTCATTTGTTAACATACTAAATCATCACAAAGTTTCATTGTCCTTTCTTGCCAACTTTTTATTTATTTATTTTTCTTCTGAGACAGGGAGGATTAACAAATTTCATGAGAGGAACCATCAAGATATAGATTTTGGAGGGGGATCTTATATGGGAGAATTTGGCAGTCATCATTTCATGTTAATTGAGAATTTGGAGAAAGATTTGTCTCCATCATCAATTATGGAATTCATACATAAACAAACATCTATCTCACCACAAGCATATGTTTTTCCAAGTTTATCATCAGAAACATATACAAGGGGCGTCATTGTATTGGATTGCAAGAAGAAGCTTAAGAAGATATATGAATTTTTAAATAATCCAGATCAAATTGTTATGTCATCAAGGGGAAGGTATGCCTTAAAATATTTGTGGCTTAAGGGTTGTTGCCATAGTCGTGTCCAAAATTTCCATATTCTCTGTCCTACGATTATTTTTTTGTTGTTTATTTATATGTTATGTGAAATTCATGCAGCTTAAAGGCTTATCCAATGACCGATTAATGTTGATTTATTTGTTCATTTTCTGCAGGCCTTGGGTCATAACAGAAACTACTTCAAGGCGTGGAACCTTTAGGACTACTTTTGGGAGTCTAATACCAACATCTCAGGTAAGTTTTGTATTATTGTATAAACTTTAGGACTAGACTTGGGAATCTAATACCAACATCTCAGGTAAGTTTTGTATTACTAATGGGATACTGGCGAATGGGTTGCACTATGAGGAGAAAGTGTTCATATCCCTTGCAAAAAATGATATCAACCATTCCTATGGTAGGGTCTTATAATGGGTAAGATCTAAAATTTATAATAAAAACTCATTGATTTGATGGTTTTGACAAATTGTTTGACTTCTAACCTTTGGTTGGAGGATTTGAGGAGGGATTTGGAAACGGCAAAAGGAAAAGATGTGTGAAACTAAATGAAATGTAAGTATATTTTATTCACATTTCACCCACCTTTTCTCTTTCCTTTCCAAATCCCCCAACCAAACACACCTTTATGCTCCACTTAGGGTCTGAAACTAAAAAAATGTTTAAAATCTTGCTTTGATGCTTTTGATTCCTTGATCTCCAATGCATATTTATGTGAGTGTATATCTTTAGGAGAGTGGAAGCAGACAGTATTTTTTTCCTACCCATCTGGTTTCTTCAAGAAACTTTTTTTGTAAATATCTGCTAATTTCATCCCTTTACCCATTAGTGTTCCTATGTTTCCAAGTTCCAACTGTATTCTATTCTCTTGGACTAGCTTCTTCACCCCTGCTCATCCATTAAAATGCGAAAATCCTTGCCTATTTCGCATCACACCCGGCATCGATGTGGCACGTTCCGTTGCTTGGAGGGAACACCCTAGTCAACCCTTCTCGACTTATCACTACACCAGGGCTCCAATACACTACATTGAAAATAAGTAATGCCCCAACAAAAGAATTTTTAGGATTTGTATTCATAAAGGTGTGACTATAAGTTTTACATTGGTTACTAATTGGACACAACCCTCCTTGTTTATCTAGTCTTGTGACCAGCTTTGTCAAAAAAAGACACAGGATTGAATTATAAAAATATAGTAACAAAATAGAATGAGAAGAATAATATCTCAAACAAGGTTTTGGGGCATTTGCAATGGGGGTGTCACTAACTTATAGAAATTTTCCTTTTCATTTCAATTCTGCTACAGACATAGAAGCCGTTTATAAAATACACAAATGGATAACATTTTATAGGATTTGTTAGTGGGGTTCACTTTGAAAAATCTTATCCGTCGATATAAATTTTGTCCGGTTTTGTGTCCGTAGACTTATTCTTTTCGTTTAGTATCAATTTTTGACGTTATTGGAAATTGATCTTCTGCAATTACATTTTACCGTGTAAATTTCAGAACAGAAGCATTGATGGTGAATTGAAGGTTGTCTGTAGAGGGGCTAAAGAATTCATGATAGCTCAACGTCTGAGGGACTTACTCAAAGAATTTGTGGAACACCAACAGCGACTTCACAAGAGGTTAACTTTGGAGGAGAAAAAGATCTTGCAGCCCGCTGTTTAGCTACAAGCAACTTCTCAGGCTCATGGCAAATGTGTTAATACATTAAGGTAAGGTAATCATTCAATTTTCTATTTTATTTTTCCTGTTACCAATAGGAGAATTTATTTATTGATGGCACTAGTGCGATAAATCCGGGGATGAGACATGGTAACAAGTGTTCCTATGTTGTACATTTGTAGATTCTTCTAGGAGATCCCTATTCTTCTCGAGGTTGGGTTCACTTTGTGTTGAAATTTTGAAAGTTCTGGTGGCTATGTAAAGAAATTGATTGATGCTGCTGTTTTTTAGATTCACAACCCAGATTTCTCCTCATCAGTCCTTAGTATATATTATCAGTATATATCACCATTAATGCCTATGTTTTCCTCTTATAGGTTGATCAACTTCTTTGTTCCAAGGACTTCATGTCTCTGATTTATAAAAGTTTGCTTTCAGCCAGCAACAGAGCTGCACTAGTGAACCAGTTTCTTCTTGTGCTGTTTCAGGCAACAAAAGTCTCCATCTCATCATAGCCATTTTGTACATTGACAAACTACCATTTCAGAAATGTTTATGTTTATGTACCCAGATTCAAATGTGTGAATCAGATTCATTCTAAATGAGTTTTGAATAGTTTTCTTAAGTATTTTTTGTAGGCACGTAGCAATGCTACTATTTTTTGTAGAAATGTTGTTAACCTTAGATGCCTATACCTACACCTTTTGTATAGTGCTTTCAGGCCATGTTTGATTCACAACACTAATAGTGAGGTATTAATAATCCTATCAAATTAGTGTGGTATTAACGATCTCACCCCTACCCCATTACTAATAATCCTACAAATTTGTTGGATTAATTATCCATTGGATTAATAATCCTAAACCAAAGTGTCAAAACAAACATAGGATGATTGGGCCCACGGATTAATAATCCTAATCCCATGCTTTAATCCTTCCAATCAAACATACTCTCAGTGTTGTTGCAGCTTATATATATGGCATGAGGATTGAGGGTTTTTGTATGTATAATATATTGTTTGTGTCAAGATCCACCTTGTCTGTAAATACAAGCACCTGGTTTTCAGCCTTTCTTTGAGACTGCATTGTCTCTGAGCTGTTCAAGGGCATAATTGTGACTTTTTTGGTGGTTCAATGTGCCAATTTATGTACCTTAAAAATAAATTATCCTAACATTTCTTCAAAGATGTATGGTCACGTTCCTTCGGTTACATATGTTGCTACTATTTTCTTTCCCTTCCCTTTCCAGCTGATGGGCGATCTTTAAATAAAAATTTAATAATTAAAATAGAAATGCAAGTATTTGTGCCTTTAAGTCCGTTTCAAACTATAATTTGTTCAATTCAGGAAGCATAATATTAATTTTTAGGCTTGTGGATGAAAAAATTTATGCGTCTAATGATTTTAGACCCCTTTGAATGGTCAGTTGAGCAACGGGAATGGGCATCTGTTTGTACCAAAAATAATAACCAAGTGTGGAGGGTTAATAATCGCGTGATGCCACGTCGAACTGACACAGAGACTTTTTACCTAGTCAGAATTTTGATATTCATTAAGCCCTTGTAACAAATTAAAAAGACCTTGCAGCAAAGTATAATCCCCATTGTGCCATGACATGAATTTAGTCATAACTCATTTCTGTTCATGGTTTTGGGGCATAGGCTATCTCATCAGCGTGATCAACCAAATAAAGCTTGCAAGTATAGAAAGGGGAAGGGACAGTGGCAAACAGATTACATAATAGGTAATACAATCAAATATTTCATCGACACATACAAAGGATTGACGAAGCAAAACCAAGAAAATGACACCCACAATCAAACAAGAAGCACAATTATCATCAAGTTTAAATCATATCGAAACATATTCCAGCATGATCCATCACAGCTCCACTACAGCTCCAGTCTACTGGAAGAATATATGGTGGGGGCAGGGCATTGATGAAGAATGCTTTGCTGTCAAAGCCCCTCTCACCAGCTCAAGAGCTTCAAGCTTCCGCATAGGTAGATTGCATGCAGCAAAACCATTTTTTCTGCAAAGAACGCAGTCGTAATGTCAAAAGAGAGCAAATATATCAGGTAAAAAGTGTAGTCCCATCAAACTACCCCAAAATAGTCTTGGTAAGCAAACTCACAGAGGCAGTGCAACGGTGGTTCTGGTAATTGAAAGGGTATCTTGCTAATTATTACCATTCAGTACCCTCAAAAGTTGATATATTTATTGTCCCTATGCAGCTCGCAGAAGTGGCAATCATCCCAACTAGTTTAATATTTGGGCTATCGCAAACCTAAGTATTCTTTAAAATGACTTGGAGTCCCACATAACTCAGCCATCTGAACATTGAAAATTTCAACATTCAGGCGCTACCAAGTATGCAATTTAACAAGATATGTCCAAAATTGATGTGAAAGTGAGAGGTGTTGTGCTTCATGCTTATTATAGAGTACAAAGAAATTTTGAAACAGAAATGCTAGAGACCCAAATTTTAAGTCCCACAATTCACCAACAATGACACAGCAAGGGAGTTTTTCTTTTTTTCTTTTTAGAATGTCATAGCAAGGGAGTTGAGCCTTATATAATTGAGTCAAAAGTTGACACATAACGTGTCATGTCATTAAATTGTGGGTCTCAATCTTTTTCCAATATTTATAGGATAAAATTTAGCTCACAATTCTCAGAGGTGAAAATGGCCAAGGGTAGGACCTTGAGAAACAAACAGACTCTCGATCATTGCATTACTAAAAAGCAAAACAGGGCAATCACTTTTTTCCAATAGATGATAGTATCATGATCGATATTCTCTAATGTAACATCATGTTCATTAAACCAAAATATTAGCTTAACTACTAAGACTTCATTCTAAGTATTACAGGTTAACTATAAGAATATTTTCACCATACAACTCATCTGAGGCCATATCTTCTATTCCCCAGTATCTGCTCACAAGTTATCGTACTCATTAAGTAAAGCTTCAATTGCTAGCTTTCTTAAAGAAACCCTTCTAAAAATAGGGAAAGAAAACAGATATATGGATAACATTCAAGTTTCAAAGCAAACCAAAGCGGGCAAGTAAGACTAAGGAAGAAGTAAAGCCAGCCAAAACTTACAGACTGAGGCTTTCCAAGAGTTGCCCCATGCTTAAATGCAGTTTCCTCCTTTGTTGGTGATTCGGGCTTGCCTCCTGTCTTTTTCTCATTCCTAGCCTTGTTGAAAATTACTGTGAATCCCTCAGCTGACGCTGGGTCATTGACATCCCATTCACCAAACTTGGGCAATGGTCCACCTTTTTCCTGTGGAATTGAAGATTTTACTTTTTTGTAGTTGTCTCAAGACAGAAAAAAGCCACAAATAAAAACATTCATATATTATTAAATGCATAATCCTTCGAACAAGAAACCAATAGTCTCAGAGATTACACAAGCTTGGTGTATGATCAAATATGACTTGTGAACAGCTACAGGGAAACATGATACAATAAAGACTACATATTGGATATGGATGGATAACATTACGAATCACCTCAAAGGCAGCAATTTCACATAACAAAAAAGAAGGCAATACAATTAATTTAAGCGGCTAAGACACTGTAGCACTTCAAAAATAGTCCACAAATCCCAATAAGCAAACTTACAATCACAAAGCACAGTTGGCATAAAGAACATTATTTGTGTGATAAAAAATCAATTGACAGGAAAGGTACAACATCTGTCTTAGAAGGAAAAATTCAAAACTATTCTCGATACCAGGGTCACCAATTCTGGCAAAATATTTCAACCATGATTAACTTCATAATCAAACAAAAATGTTCAAGCACAGTGAAACTGTGGGAAATGGTCCATATACAACATCTAAACAGAACAGTGAGTGCAAAAACTGAATTCAAACGGGAAAATCACTTTGATCCATCAGTCCGATAAAAGGCACATATAGAAAACAGTTCCGTACCATGCTCTGGCAGAAAGATTTTGTGCACGCATACATATATAAGGGTTTCTCTCTGGCTATTTAGCTGTCAACAAATATCAGATTAGAAAACCTTTTCATTATATACTTGGAAGTGACATAATTTGTTGGTCATCCATAATATTTGTATAACAGAAGTGCCACTTTCAACCATATGAGTAGTGGAACACAATCTGAAAGAAACAGAGAAAATAGAAAGGAAAAGAAAAAGGGCAGATGCTACTGACCCCTTTCAAATAAATCTCAACCTCTCTCTCTCTCTCTCTCTCTCTTCTGTATGTTTATTTGTTGCCGTGATCTATAAGAAACAACAGCAATTGACTGCATCTTGTGGTAATGCCAGTTTCTTAAGTTCCACCAACATGCTGAGAGGTTTTTCATGTGATTTCTAACTCTTTTTTTTTTTTTTTTTTTAGAAGCAACAAAAGATATATATTAATAAGGAAAAACAGTAACATAGGGAGGCCAAGATGTCCTCAAACAGAAATGAAAACAACAAAATAACAGAGCAAATAAATAGACATCCCTAAGACTAAGACCGACAAATGGTATTTTTTTTTTTGAGAAGCAACAAAAGATATATATTAAAAACCCTAAACCCTATTTCTAACTCAATCATCCAAGACTCCTAATCCATTTTGAGTTCTGTTGGATACTCATGGGTCTAGTTGTAAAGACATAACTTAGTAAACAACAATTTGGCAACATCGGCTGATAGTTACTCTATTTTATTACACTTCATATAAATATTTACCTAAAAAACAAAAACACAAATCCATTTTCAACAGAGTGAGCCGAAATTCCACAAAGCACACAAGATGACATGAGACAAATTAGATGAGATATCAATTAGCAAAGTTTAAAATGCACCAAAAAAAAAAAGGGGGCTCTTATATGACGTAAAACTATACGACACGTAACCTCTGCAGAGGTGACCCTGCTTCATAATAGTTAGAAGCAAAAAATTGAACGCTAGCCTCTTGGGCCAGCTTTCTTAGACAGCCTCCATGAAATGGGCTACAGCTCTTAGGTAAATATAATCCTCAATGGGTATATGAAACCCACACATTCATAACTAAAAGCACAGTACTTTTACCCATGTGAAATTAAAATGCCAAAAAATAAAAAAATTATACATTACAAATGAAATTAGCATTGTTGCATATGAAATGTACCAAAAAGAGAGTCACGATGAATAAAACCATTCTTTATAAAACTACGAGAGCCCCTAAAGCGAGAGACATGAGAAAATATCTGCAAAATCCCACAGCCAAAAAATCCAAAATCCACACTTGAAAAAGACAACAAAAACATCATCAGACAATGAATTTTAATTACCAAATTAAGTTCAATCTCTCATCGCTATCATTTTTCGTTATTCCACACTGTCAATAGCACAATACTCAGTTAAACCCTAATTAAATAAATTCATATCTTTTTTCAAAATCGCATTTTTCGTGTCCCCTAATATTTTCTAATACACCTGCGCATATGTGAATAACGATCATAGATAGAGCTAATCACAAAAACCAACCAAAAAGAAGCAAGAAACTCATATGAACCTCAAATCAAATCGAATTGAAAGAAATCTACTATTCCAAAATAAAAAATGGATACAGAACACACACACACACACATATGTATATATATATGTAAAAGTGATTCATTTCGTTTTCGTACCGCCATGTCTTCTCGCAGAGAAAAAAGCGAGTTCAAAAATTGAATTGTGTGCCTCTTCGTTTGTCTTCTTCTTCTTCTAACTCAACAGAAGAGTCGATAGATAGATTCCATAGACAGCTGGATCGAGAGAGAGGTGGGGCTTGACACCAGGTACGCCATGTGAGAGAGAAGAGGAAAGTGGGACCGATCACGATGATCGAACGGCCATCATCATCAACCATAAATGAAGTAGAAATCTCCTGCACTCGGATTCACCTAAGGAGCCTGAGGAGCCCTAAGGTCAACCAACCCACAAGACGTGCTTATATATATAGATTGACCTAATTTGTTAAAGTGTCTACACAAAATTATCGTATATTTGGTTAATTAATTATAAGGCACATTCACTTTTATTTACATTGCATTTTTTTTGTTCTTTAAGTTATTAATTATTTAGTATATTGATTTATGAAAATAATTTTGAATAATTTATGTTGAGATTTAGAAATAATAATTTTTTTTGTTTGTTGAAATTATGAAAAAAAATTATATATAGTTGTATATTTGTACGGAGACAAAATATTCGTCGCTCTCAGTACTCCTCGTGTCCAAGCTCCACGCTGCTCCGAACAACGTCGTTTAACTTGAGAATAAAGCGACGGTGACCTGCCTAGCGGGTGTGATGCAAAAAAACTCCTCCGACGATCAAGTTAGCACCCTTAGAGAGATAAAGAGAGAGAGAAGACAAAAGAGAGATAGAGCTCTGGGTCGTCAGAAGTTCAGACCTGTGTGTGGAGGCACCGCTCAGTCTATATAGCCTTCACGCACTACTCTACTCGTCATTTCCTAGACGCGTGGCTGTATTGTTCTCTCTATTATTTACACGTGTACTCGTCAATATTGCCAAACAAAATTGGCCAATCTGCCAAACGGTATTGACGCATACCGTTGGCGGGCTTCTTTTCTCGCACTCCAATTGGACCACTTGGCAATTTCCACCGAGTTAGGTATAGCCCGGTCAATTCCAGCCCCAATTCTGGCCGACCTTCAAGGTCAAGCTTAATAACTAACTTGGTTTGCCTAACTCCGTTCGTTCTCACTGACCTTGCTCGGCCTTGGACCATTGCTTTACCTAGCCCGGCTTAGCTCGATCCAACTTCCGGACCTTGGGCTAACTCAGTCGCATGATTTATAGCCTTAGCCAACTGCCCTCGGCTATGCTAACTCGGTCACGTAATCCAACGGCAAGGCCCAAGTCATAATTAGCTCGCCCCATTTGCTTGGCGCAAACTCCACTCTCAATGTTCATTGAAGTTTATTTCGAAGGATATATTTTTCTATCATCTAATTTTAACACATTCTCAATCTTTAAATCATGTGAAAATTTAAAGACATATGAATCTCAAGACATAATTTAATGATTAAAGTATATTGAGACATAGATATGAAGATAGAGGATTATGTGCTTTCTTTTCCATTATTTATTTCTAACCCTCCCAATTTGTTAGTTTGATCTCACCAAAATATACAACTGGGAGTCGCCAATTTTGAAGATGGGCACTTGGATGTAGGGCTACGAATGAATAGAATCGTTTGTGGATAGACTCGAACTCGGCTCGTTAATTTTTTTTTGTGTTCGAGCTTGAGCTCGAGCTCTTTAAATTTTTAATAAATAAGCCTAAATATTCTAAAACTCGGCTCGTTAGCTGACTCGTTTAATATTTGTTATTTATATACTAAATAATGTAAAAATATGTATAAAAAATAAAATCAATATGTTATTTACATATTCAAAAAATATAAATGTAAATAATAGTTAACTATATATAGTACATTTATATAATAATTGTAGTAGATATTATTATTTTGATAAAATATTGACTTTTTTTTAAAAAATATTTATATATATTGTATATATAATTATATAATTAAAATTTTAATTGTAACTTTAGTCTCATATACAAATATAAATTTTTAAATTTTTTGACTCGTTAAGACTAGAGAATAGGCTCGACTCGAACTCGAGTCAAGTTTAAACCAACTCGGCTCGAGTTCAATTCGTTAAATTTTTATTAAGTTTGAGTTCATTAAAACCTTAATAAACAAACCCAAACATACTAAACCTCAGCTTGACTCAGCTCATTTACAACCCTTGATGGGTTGAAAAATTCTCATCCGATGCTCAACTTGAAAGGATACATACTATTTTAAATTTATTGACAAGTATCCATCCAAATTACTATTGTTTCTACATAGGAGAAAAAGATCACACAAATTCAAGAAAATAAAAAGGTTATGATTATACTTAATTTTTTTTTTATAAATGGTGTACACAAATTTTTTTATATAATAAACTGTTTAAATCGTTAAAACGAGAAGTCTCACATGTTCGTCAAATTCTTTAGTTTAGATTTAAAAACTCAAACCATAATTAAGAGATAATTCTTTTTTTCCTTTTAGGTTGTGTTTTTTTATGCTCATCTATCTATCTATCTATACTATATATATAATCAAATGTAGTGGTTTTGTCAAAAATCTGTAAATATTCATTCTTAAATTCTCATAATTTTAAAAAACGATAACGTCAAACTCCCAAGGTTCTAACTTAAAATCTTCAACAATTTAAGGGAAGTAAAAAGAAATGTGTGTGGGTTGTGATGATCTTAACATGTTTTCAGGCATTTACATTTTGGATGATTTAAACTGTTTTGATGACTAAGAATCATATTTCAATGATTTAAATCTTCACAATTCGAATTTTTGATCGACGAGACTATCATCAACGACAAGAACATGAACTTCATGAGAATTGGAAGGCGATACGTCGACGTCGTCAAAGCTTTCTCTGATCATCTCCGACGATCTCTTCCACTGCGAAACCTATGCGCCATTCAAAGAAAATTCTCTGCAACTGAGAGTGATTTAGGTATATTCACAGTTTTGGTTGAAATCACGAGAGCTTCGAACGAATCCAATCCAAACCCTAGGAATGGAAGAGAGAAGGAAAAAAGAGAATTTGTTTGTGCGTTTGCTTGGTTAAGGCTTCGATCATGTTCCACCGCCTTGAGGAAGACATCGGCGATGGTGTATGAACCGCCGGAGAGTGATCGAAAAACTGAATCGGTGTAGGAGGAGATCGAAGAATGTTGAGAATCATAACAAAGAGCTCGTAAAAGAGCAAAGAAGGTGGGGAGAGAGTGGGTAAAGAAGGTGAGGAAATTTAGTTGAGGGTATAATAGTCTAATAAAATATTTAAATAATAAATTTTGTCCTTTATGCAAAATTTTATAATTATGAGGAGGTTTAGAAAATATAATTTTTTTCTTAGTCCCTTTAACAATGAAAGGAAGGTAAAGGGGGTTTATAGCTAAATTTCCCTTGTATATATAATTATATAATCAAAATTTTAATTGCAACTTTAGTCTCATATGCAAATATAAATTTATAAATTTTTTGACTCGTTAAGGCTAGTGAATAGGCTCGACTCGAACTCGAGTCAAGCTTAAACCAACTCGGCTCGAGTTCAGTTCGTTAAATTTTTATTGACTTTGAGTTTGAGTTCGTTAAAACCTTAATAAACAAACCCAAACATACTAAAGCTCAACTCGACTCAGCTCATTTACAACCCTTGATGGGTTGAAAAATTCTCGTCCGATGCTCAAGTTGAAAGGATACATAACTATTTTAAATTTATTGACAAGTATCCATCCAAATTACTGTTGTTTCTACATAGGAGAAAAAGATTACACAAATTCAAGAAAATAAAAAGGTTATGATTACACTTAATTTTTATTTTTATTAATGGTGTACACAAATTTTTTTATACAATAAACGATTTAAATCGTTAAAACGAGAAGTCTCACATGTTCGTCAAATTATTTAGTTTAGATTTAAAAACTCAAACCATACTTAGGATTGGTTTGGGAAGTGGGTTGGCTTTTTAACTTTTTTTAGCTATTTTAACCTAGGCTAAAAAGCTTGGTTTGAGAAGGACTTTTCGGCTTTTTGATTTTTTTGACTTTTTTTGTGAGAGAAGAGTGTAATGATTATGGATTGGATGTAATGTTTTATTTTTTGTGGCTAAAATAGCCAAAAAAAACCTCAACCAAGGCTTCCCAAACGAAGCCTTAAGGGATAATTCTTTTTTTCTTTTTAGGTTGTGTTTTTTTATGCTCATAGAAACATTATAAATATGGTTGATGTCAGCATTAGGTGAATCTATAGCTACTCCCCAGCAAGACTCCAATGGCTTTTTAAATTTTTATACAAAAAAAAGTCACAAAAAATTACAAAAAAAGTCACCAAAAAGTCAAAAAATAAAAAAATCAACTTTTTACCAACTTTTCAAAACACCACTTTTAGGTACAAACTTTGCAACCCAACTTTCAATAAATACGGTTGATTATACAATTCAAATGCTTCTACATGGGAGAAGAGGATCACACAACTTTTAATCCAAGGTACGTATACAATTCAAATCCTTCTACTAGTTTGATTAATAAAGCCTTTTGTACAAAAATTAATCAAAAAATAAAATAAAAGGGAAACAAATTGCTTCTGATCATCCACACACGCATCTCTGTTATTAATAATTGGGTTTTGGTGAGAATTGCTCAATAAACAGAAACACAGTGACTTTGAAGAGCCCATTAATGTGTATCTCTGTTATTAATAATTGGGTTTTGGTGAGAATTGCTCAATAAACAGAACCACAGTGACTTTGAAGAGCCCATTAATCAGGTCAAGCCGAGTAATAATTTATTCAAATATGACTTATATACCGTAACGAGTTGCAGATCGAATCCCCAAACACTGATCCTAGTCCCATGTTTTGTTCTGTTATGTGTACTCCAATCCAGCCTCAGGAGGAGCCAGGGAGTTCAAGCCAACATTTTTTGCAACACAAGACACTCTTAATAAACCTGTTTGAATCTCAAATTTGTGACGGTAAAAAACAAGAACAAAAAATATGCAAAAAGAAAATTAGCTTATAATTTCATTCACATTCTGTTTCACAAATCTTTACCCAATTTTAAGATTCAAGCATAGCCTAAGGCATGCAGGAAAGCCGATCATAGGATTTCATTGATTAGTAAAGAATAAACATGATCCTAAATAAGAGAGAGAGAGAGAGACAGAGAGAGAGAGACTTCAGGGAAAGTATTGGAATTATATTCTTATTCTTTAATCTGACTACATCTTTCATTTATTGGAGAAAGAAAACAAAAATCGATAAGAAATGGAGCGAAAATTGCACATCATCTACCTTCGAAAACGATAGAGATTAATCTTTTGCGAGCTCTACCGTCATAATTGGCCTGCACAAGAAACAAACCATCAGTTGCACAATACTAGGCTATTTAATGCTTACATTAACACAAAGCGTTTAACGCTGTATTTAGTTAGGAGATTTAAGGAAGGATTTGAAAATAAAAATGAAAATGGAAATGAAAAAGGTAAATAAAATGTGAATAAAACATATTTATATTTCACTTAGTTTCACACACATTTTTCCTTTTCCTTTTTTCTTTCCAAATCCCAACCAAACACGACATAAATATTCACACTCCACGAGGTTGGAAAAACTAGTACCAAAGAGGACTTTTGAAACAGCTTTCCTTAAAATAAAAATAAAAAGAAAAAAGAAAAGCCATTACAATCTAACAATTTTGACTAGTCCACAAGATTCCAATGTTGAAAGTCATTGTCTGTTACCATCAGCATCAATCTCAGGTGTTATTTGTTTCTAAGAAACCACTTCTTGCAAGTCACCTACTAAAAACATTTCTCTTGTTTATCATGAGAACATTGGTTTTCCATCAATTAAAAAAAAGGTTGCTCTCGCAAAGGAGACATCAGCCAGAAAACTTTCGTGTGCCTGCCCGTTACCATAATCCACAAGCTTACCACTGTCTGATTATGTCTTTGATTTTGGAAGAAATGATTTCTTATACTTTGGCCCTGTTTGGTAGGGACTTATTTCCAGCTTATTTCAACTTTTAGCTTAATTTAAGCTATTTTGATGTGTTTAGTTCAGCTTAACAATACAGCTTATAGCTTTTTGTAAGTCAAAATCAACTATTCTTTGAGTGGGGAAAGAGAAGCTTCATTTATAAGTAAAAAATCAGCTTATATTCACAGTTATAAACTATAAGCTGTTAGGTTATAAGTTATAATCACTTTCTTACAGCTCTACCAAACGGGGTGAAACAAAGCCTAAGGATGCTAAGCCACTCTTGACCATAATTATCAACATATGAGGAGTGATAGATACGAATACTAATTGAAATATACTATTAATGAGACTTACCAAACATAAAAAAGAATTACAGGAGCTCCACAACCAGGGCTGATGCACCTCCTCCTCCATTGCAAACACCGCCAACTCCATATTTGCCATTCTTCTGCTTCAGTACCTAAAACATTACACTTCAAATTAACGCAAAGCCACAGGGAAAACCCTTCATCCGAAGAATTAATAGTCACACAGCAAGAATAGCTATGCAGTATATATTTACATAACATAAAACAGTAATACAGTAGAAATATACCCCCAAAAGCGTGACCAAGATACGGGCACCACTGCAACCGAGAGGATGGCCCAAAGATACAGCTCCACCATGTACATTTACTTTTTCCTACAATCAACATTAAAAAGGCGATTAACAAAACAGGATATGGCCAACCCTCGTGCCCACGAAATTCTGAAGGCAAAGGGTAGTAATAACGAAAGAAGAGCTACACAAAACAAATTCTGAGCAAAAAGTTCAAACAAGATCATTGACCAAAGATTAATAGACTCACTGGATTAAGTCCCAGAAGTTTCATATTTGAAAGGGAGACAACCTGCACAGACCACATGATAAATAAGATTT
Organism: Camellia sinensis; assembly: GCF_004153795.1. NCBI lineage: Eukaryota > Viridiplantae > Streptophyta > Magnoliopsida > Ericales > Theaceae > Camellia > Camellia sinensis. The sequence goes on along the minus strand of NW_021024977.1, from coordinate 1,650,291 downwards.
TAATTAACTCATATTTGACAAATTAGTTGCTAGGTCCATATTATCAATTAGGCATGAAAGCTTACTGCAAAGGCTTCATTAATTTCATAATAATCAACTTGAGAAGCCTCCAAGCCAGCATTTGAAATAGCTTTTGGTATTGCAAGGGCTGGAGCAGTTGTAAATAGTTCTGGTGCCTGCATGGCATATCTCATATCAGCCCCAAGAACATAAAACCCAAAAGATAATAGAAATGAAAATGAGCAACAGAAGAACAATTATTTTTCTTTTTTATGTTCACAGAAGCCTCTAGCATTTATTTAGTCTGCTATATATTGGATAAGTACCTGGGCAGCATCAGCATATCCTGTGATCTTTCCAATCACATGCAACCCAAGCTTAAGTGCTGTCTCTCCACTCACTAAGACTAAAGCAGCAGCACCATCACTGTCAACGTAAAAAATTTTACTTTTAGTAAAGTGTTGCTGTTCAGTTTTTTATAAGACTTGCACAAGAAAATGAATACCACGGTACCACTTCAATGTAACTAAGAAACAGAGCAACTATATCCATCCCAAAAAAGTGCAACCAATTATATTATCAACTTTAACTATTAGTAGGAAAATCAGATAATAAATTGATGGAGAACAGCACCCTATAACTCCAAGTATGATCATGTACAAGAGTAAGGTTCTTCTAAAATCAATGAGATGCTTTGGAAGGAAATACAGTGAAATAAGTACTATAAGTGAAAAGAAGCCCGTTATACATTGTTCAATCAGGCAAATTGAAAATAAAAAATAAATAACGATTGGAAGGAAATACAGCGAAATAAGCACTATAAGTGAAAAGAAGCCCCTTATACGTTGTTTAATCAGGCAAATTGAAAATAAAAAATAATTAACGATCAAAATGTGGAAGAACAAGCAATAAACCTTATGCTAGAAGCATTGCCAGCAGTGACAGAACCTCCAGTCTCCTTGAAACTCGGTCGGAGCTTCCTCAACTTTCCAGCATCAAACTGGCAACACAGAAAAGCAACAATTGGTAACATTATCAACAACCAGGTATTGAGGCAAATAGAACTAACTGATTCCACATAAATTTTCTTTTTATTTATGTACTTATTTTACTGGGGAAGAGGGGAGGGGGCATTACTACATGTAGACATATTGATAAAATAATTCACCTTTCCAAGACCCTCATCCTTATCAACAATTGTTGACGGTTTTCCTCTTCCTCCAGAAACTTCAACCTGCACATCACCAAATTATGGTTTACATACTGATTTACAACAAAATTTCATTGGCTTCACTAGAAACTTAGAACTAGTTATCTGACCGGAACTATTTCCCATGCAAAGGCACCAGAATCTTGAGCTGCAATACCACGCTCAAAGCTCTGAACGGCATAATCATCCTGCACAAGTCATCCAGATATAAGTAATGCAACTTTTATGCAAGAAAAAAAACAAAATTCATGCAAGATGATTCTTGTGAGGGGGAATGAAAGAGAGTGATTAATTACAAATGGAGAATTTCATCATTATAAATTTGAGTTACTCGAAAATAGACCAAATGACCAAGAAATGTTACATCAACATCTCAATAGGTAGGTTTATAACCAACCTGCTCTTCTCTTGTTACTTTATGTTGTTCTGCACATAATTCAGCACAAACTCCCATTCCATAATCGTTATAAACATCCCACAATCCATCTTTCAACATACCATCAACAAGAGAATCATGTCCAAGTCGAGATCCCTTCCTGCAATTAAATAAAAATTTCAGCACAAATTGCAACATAGGAGGTTCTTCATTAATAGGACTAACTAGGATATTGAAGCAATAAAGACAATAATAGCAGATCAGGAAGTCCAATATTCCAATATCATCCTAAAGGAATCAATAAGAGAAGCAATACTTTGAAAACTATTTAAAAAGTATGGAGGTTGAGAATTTGATATGATTTCAAAGATGTTCAAATCAACAAGAATGAAAGTTTAGAATCTGCAGAAATACATAGTACATGAAAGTAAATAATAAATTAGATAACAGTAGACAGCAACATGTCATGTGGATTGTATTTTATATGCATGACCAGAGTCCATGATGTTTAAAACCAATATATCAGCCATTTGAAAACTTTATATACGTCCTAAAATAATGCTATGCTGTGGCAGATCAAAATATTGATGACAAAATAAAGAAAGTTTATGGGTGTTGTACAAGACTTAATGGAGCAGTAATGTCAGAAACATGTTCGATATGAATTCGATATAGGTATTGGTGGAACATCAGTGGCTCAATCTAACACAACTAAGAACCCAAATATCTAGAAAGATGTGATTATTTGTTTCCCAAATTTCTCTTGAGTTATCCATTTAAAAACGCAAAGAAAAAAATTAATTTATTCAACACACCAAACCCCAAAGAAAGCTTGCCACTCAACCAAAAAAAGTGCAGCATTACCAAATCAAGTTAATCTGTTTGATGTGCCTCTTATGCTCACAAGACATATATAAAATCATTTTTTATAAAAAGTCCATAGGTCCAATATGATTCAAGGTAGACAAAAGTCAGCTTTAATCTGTTTATATATAAATATATATATCATCTAACTGTCCTGTTGACAATCAGAATTGAAAGAGATTGACAATTTACAATTTACAATTCATTTCTTTACGTAAAATTTATATCTATAGGATGCATCCCATCATTTGCTTTGAAAAATGACAGAATCCTGCCCAATACAGAGTTCAACTTGAGTTAGATGAGAAGATATAAAGTAAATCTATTTTGAGCTAGAGGGGGACATAAACCTTGCTTCCGCTAGGTATTTAGGGACATTGGACATGCTTTCCATGCCGCCAGCTACAACAACATCATTGATGCCCAACTGGATACTCTGTGCTGCAAGCATAGTTGCTGCAATGACCCAAAAAATATCAATGTTATATCCAAAAAAAAAAAAAAAACAAACAAACAAACAAACAAAGAATAATGCACACAAATTGATTAGAGCAAACCAAAATAAATAAATAAATTGATTAGAGCTAATAATAATGAGTTTTTCAAATAATAAAACCAGAGCATCTACCTTTAGGCTTTACAGAATCTGCAGATGCTGTTGCTGATGCTGGAGCCATGATGATATATGTAAATGAATATCTGTTCCATTCAGATATGTCAATTTAGAAAACAACACGATTGATAACATATGTGATCAAGCTTAATGTGTGAGCCCAATAAAATAGCGACTCTGGTGCATAAAAAACGTTGCACAGCGAAAGCGTGACGAGCTTTGACTTCAAAACAAAGACACAGCTACGAGAGATCTTCTCACCTCACTTCACTGACCCTACTCGAGGTTCAAGTAAAAATTGAGAAAAGAAAACGACGCTTTCCAATCAATTTTCTCCCCTTGTCTCACAGATTTTTCCGAGAAACAAACAAAACACAATCATTTGAAGTTTTTTTTAAACCAAAAATAGAAATTTACTCTAGAAAAACGTATCTCAAGCAAATAGTTATATCTCGTCGAAATAAGAAATTAATACAATAATGAGGAAAGGAATATAGGCGTATGTATGTATGTGTGTATGTATATGTATGTATACATAAACATATATATATATATATATATATATAGAGAGAGAGAGAGAGATCTAACGTGACAAAGTAATTAGGAAATTATATTTTTATCTCATCCTTGATCGATAACAAAGATCGAAGCTAATATAGATCTTATAAAGCAAATAAGTTTCTTATGCGAGAAATTAGATCCGTGGAAATGCCGAGAAACAGCAAGAAAATTTAGAAAGATGTTGTTGATGCATGTGTTAGCTTGAAGAATGAAGACGAGAGAGTCTACCTGAGAAAGAGTTGAATCCACACAGCAATACAGAGAGAGATGGTCAGCAAGAAATCGAACTGAGGTGCGATATATAGAGAGGGGTAGCGCTAGACAATGGCCGAGCACGGGGAACACGCAGACATGTAAAATTACAGGTGTGCCCTCCTAGACCGCCTTTATTGACTCACTTGTCCACAATTAAACTCTTTTAATTAGCGTGAATTTTTTTGCGTTCCGTGATATTAAGATGATTTTATAAGATTTTGGCATATATTAAAAAAATTAAAAAGTTACTATATTATTTAAATCACGTAATCTTATTTAAGTCATATTACCTCTCCACCACATCACTTTAAACTCAATTCATATTTCATAAAAAGTCAAAAAATTCACTTATTTAGAACATCCAAACAACTCCTAAGATAAATGATATATAAGATATTTTTATAATAGTTAAGATTTCTTAATATTTTTATAAAAAAAATTTGATTTAGAAAAATTTTACTTAATTCAGAGAAATTTTAATTTTCACATATGAGTCGGATCTGAAATTTCTTTAAGTCCGACGAAATTTCTCTGAATCAAATTTTTCCTGTAAAAATATTAAAAAACCTTCACTAATAAAAAAGAAACATTTTAAGTTAAAGAAGATATTTTAATAATTTTCCCTTTAATTAAACTTCAAAGGTTATCATGAGAATAAATAAATAAAATTTTTAGCTACTGCCAAACCAAATGTAAATTATGCTACTGAATATTAGCCTTGATTAGTTTTGTTTGATTTTTTAAAAAAATTAAAAATTTTATTTTTGCTTATTTTTTTTTAATAAATAATGATTAACTCTATTAACCCATGAATATGATTAATCAAAAGAAAAATAAATAAAAATATAATAATGTAAATGAGAATTTCTAAATCCACTCTAAAAAACACTTAAACCTCCCCATGCAAATGGTTACATGAATGGTCAAATAAGAACAGAAAATGATATAGACCTTAAGTAATTTATCAATTTTTTTTTATCAAATCTCTTAGTATGGGATCTACATGAACTCACATATATGTAAGTCTTATAAAAAGTTTGATAAAAAATTTAATAAATTATTTGAAATTCCTATCCTCACTAAATAAAAACAGCAATAAGGGTATTCAAAATAACTACTGTAAACCATTAAAGAGGAGGAGCCATTATTAAATGCTCACATGGACAGTTTTGATAGTTTACAACAACCATGAGTGGTTGGTAAATTAGAGATTTTAGGCCAGGTTTGTTTTGCAGCTTGAGTAGTCAAATTGGATTATCATGGCTGTGTGTTTGGTAGTGAAATGGGGAAGTAAATTGATAATTCAAGAGGCTTAGTAATCTCTTTCAGTAGATGGATTAGTTTAGCTAAATTTTAGATTGAATTAGAAAAATAGTAAGGGGATTGAATCTATTTTATATAAAAAAAATTATTTTTTTAATTTTATTTATTTTTACCAAGTACACCTGTATGTTTTAATATTTATTTTAGTTTTTTTTAATATAAAAATAATTTATTTATTCATTTTATATAAAAAAAATTTAATAATCACATTACTAACTATTACCCATACTATCATCAAAATAAGCACACTTTTACTTAATCCATTCACTAACAATCCTCACATTAGCAGTCTCTTCATTAACCATCATCTCATTAACAATCTCATCCAACTTAATCCGCCAAACAAACGTGGCTTATAGTATGGGTCGATATTACTTTGACTTAACTATTTAGAAAGAAATTATTTAGAATTATCATTTTGTAATTTAGATTTATTTTACATATGAATTTCACACTACCCAAATCATCATTCGTGATAAATTCAAAATAGATAAGAGTGGGTTCATAGACTTTCTAATTTTCATATTCTTTATTTTAATGCACTTTTTATTTTTAAGAAGGTGTTTAGAAAGTGACTATTTAGTTACTTGTTTGATTTTTTTTATGAAAAAATGTGTACAAAAATAAAGAGCGGTGTGATTGGCTATTTTGATTTTTCTACTATTTTAACCCAGAAATTAACACTCCAAACAAAGCCTAAATTATGTTTTAAGATTTATATAGTTTAAATTTTTTAAATAATTTAATAGTTGAAAAACATTTAAAAAATTGAAAAGAGAGACACTATGATCAATTGTAAAATACGAAATTTAATTAGTTCAAAACTATAATATTTTCATCTAAAATTGTAAAAATTCTTTATTTTAAACTAATTAAAATTTATATTTTATTTACTCATTTTGATAATATACTAAGAAAATCAAACTCCAAGCCTCTTATGTGCCATGTGGTTGGTAAATTAAAGACTCTATGATTTGCAATATTGTCATTAAACTGCAACATAAATTATAAATTATATTAGGATTTGCGTCCCTCCTTTCCTTAAGGGGAAAATAAATTAATAAAAAAAAAAATAGTGATAAGATTTGCGTTATCCCAACCCTCGATTTTAGCGACAAATTTGCACTAATTGTTGTCTTTTATTGCTCATCTTGATTAGTTGTGCATAGTGGTGTAAATTTGGTTCGGTCTGGACTCGGTCCAGCCCATGTCGGGTCTCACGGGTTTTTGTTAAATTTTGGGCCGGGTCAGGCCACGGGTCAAAACATTAGACCCAGACCTAAGGGGAATTCGGGCCTTGGACGGGCGAGTGGGTCTGGGCCTGGGTTCAGACTTGAACGGGACTGAACATATTTTTTTGTTTTTTTTATTTTTTTCTATCAAAATTTTATTATTTTTTATTGACAAAAAAAAATTGGATTTCGGACGGGTCAGGCCTTAAGTGGGCCCATAGGCCAAGCCGAGCCGGACTTCAAAATTATGGGCCAGGCCCTTGGCCAGGGTCTCGGACTGGGCTTGGGCCTGGACCCAAACGGGCCTAAACCGGTCAAACTCACTTCGAACCACAAGCAGACTTCGAGTCGCCCACGGCCACAAGCAATTTTTACACTCATACTTGTGCAACATTTTTGCTTGTCCCACGTTATAGTGACTCAAATTTCCTCTTATTTATTTATTTTATTTTTATTTTTTTGAGCTTAGAAATTTTAAAAATAAAATTTTAGTGTGGCCAATGGCCATGGCCCTCTGCCCCCAACAAAATTTCATTGCGAGTTTAAACTATCCGAAGTACCATTCTGTTTAGTTTAGTTTAGTTTTTTATAATCTATTTTATAAAAATATTCAAAATTTAATTTGATAAATTAAAAAAATCATTTTTTAATATGATTTTTAAAATTTTAAATTATATATATATAAATATTTGTAGTGTTTATTTTTTATCAAACCAATTTCTAATTTTAAAAAAATTCAAAAAACTAATTATAAAAACTCAACCATATTACCATTTGTAAGAGGAGCTAATTTAAGCCCACTAAATTATTTAGGCCCAATAGCCCAAGATTAGTGGGCCCGAATTTATCTCAAGTCCAAGATTGGTGGGCTTGGATTTATCGCCGTTAAACGGGCTGAATGGCTCTAAGCCTCGAAAGGGTTCGGATCCACGAACCTAGAGACTTACTCGGGCCCGGACTCGAAAGGGTATTAAGCAAGCCTAGAGATCCGAGGCACTCGGACTCGAAAGGATTCGGATCCACGAATCTAGAGATCCGAAGTACTTGGCTTCGAACGGATTCAGACGCAATCTAGAAGTCGCTCCGTTAATGAGTCCCAGAACACTTGCGGGCTCGGAGCTTTCCGGGATCTACGCACCAGAACCATGGGCGTAATGGAGTCCGAACAAAGGACCCGATCCCGAAGACGGTGAGTGGAGATAAATTCACTCTTCGGTTAAACTAGCCTATACCCAATGAAAGTTTAGAATCTACAGAAATACATAGTACATGAAAGTAAATAATAAATTAGATAACAGTAGACAGCAACATGTCATGTGGATTGTATTTTATATGCATGCCCAAAGTCCATGATGTTTAAAACCAATATGTCAGCCATTTGAAAACTTTATATATGTCCTGAAATAATGCTATGCTGTGGCAGATCAAAATATTTATGACAAAATAAAGAAAGTTTATGGGTATTGTACAAGACTTAATGGAGCGGTAATGTCAGAAACATGTTCAATATGAATTCGATATAGGTATTGGTGGAACATCAGTGGCTCAATCTAACACAATTAAGAACCCAAATATCTAGAAAGATGTGATCATTTGTTTCCCAAATTTCCCTTGAGTTATCCATTTAAAAATGCAAAGAAAAAAATTAATTTATTCAACAAGCTAAACCCCAAAGAAAGCTTGCCACTCAACCAAAAAAAGTGCAGCACTGCCAAATCAAGTTAATCTGTTTGATGTGCCTCTTATCCTCACAAGACATATATAAAATCATTTTTTATAAAAAGTCCATTGGCCCAATATGATTCAACGTAGACAAAAGTCAGCTTTAATTTGTTTATATATAAATATATATATCATCTAACTGTCCTTTTGACAATCAGAATTGAAAGAGATTGACAATTTACAATTCATCTCTTTATGTAAAATTTATATCTATAGGACGCATCCCATCATTTGCTCTGAAAAATGAAAGAATCCTGCCCAATACAGAGTTCAACTTGAGTTTGATGAGAAAATATAAAGTAAATCTATTTTGAGCTAGAGGGGGACATAAACCTTGCTTCCGCTAGGTATTTAGGGACATTGGACATGCTTTCCATGCCACCAGCTACAACTACATCATTGATGCCCAACTGGATACTCTGTGCTGCAAGCATAGTTGCTGCAATGACCCAAAAAAAATACTGATATTACAGTCCAATATCGCTTTAGTAGAAAAGAAAATACTGGTTTCAAGATTGAGGTCACACCTTTCATCCCTGATGCACAAACTTTGTTAATGGTGGTACAAACCACTGAATTAGGTATTCCTGCACCTAATGCCGCTTGCCTAGCTGGAGCCTGCCCCAAATTGGCACTGAGGACATTCCCAAAGAAAACTTCTTGGACAAGTGACGGATCAACATGAGCCCTTTTAAGAGCACCTACACGTTGATATTTCAAGAACAGTTGAAATTACACAAAAAAACAAAAATAAAAATAGAAATTTCAAAGTAAACAGAGAATAAAATTGGGGATAGAAAAGAAGTTGTAATCTTACTGCCAATAGCTATAGATCCAAGCTTGGTGGCTGGTAAAGACGAAAGAGAACCAAGAAATCCACCCATTGGTGTACGTGCAACACCCACAATACAAACATCTGCAAATATAAACCAAGAAAGCTGAGCTAAACGGTAGAAAGGTTCTTCCAAATTCAAAACTCAAACAATCATGCATCTCTTAATTGTAAAATATGAGGTAATAAATGTATCACTCAAAAACAAGGAAGCTACTGATTTTCAGTTTTCGAATACTTCAGTAGCCAACTTAAAATTTATTAAGTGGATCTAACATGCTTACGAGTGGCATACCAAAACATTGAATCACAAGATCAAAGGCTGTGTAAAATGTTTTTAAAAGATTTAAATACACACTATATACAGATATTTGTGGATGCATGTACATAGGAACAAAACATATCGAACTCCACTATAGACTGATTTTAACATGCATCCAATGACTAACAAACAGTATTCCTCCGTCCTACAAGATCTCCTTTCAAAATAAGTTGCACTTCAAGCATAATTAGGGAAATTAATCAAATCAAAACTCATTATTAGTACTTCAAGCACAGTCAATTAGTGATGAACTATCAATATTATATCCAAAAAAATAAATAAATAAATAAAACAATGCACACAAATTGATTAGAGCAAGCCAAAATAAATAAATAAATTGATTACAGCTAATAATAATGAATTTTTCAAATAATAAAACCAGAGCATCTACCTCTAGGCTTTACAGAATCTGCAGATGCTGTTGCTGCTGCTGGAGCCATGATGATATATGTAAATGAATATCTGTTCCATTCAGACATATCGATTTAGAAAACAACACGATTGATAACATATGTGATCAAGCTTAATGTGTGAGCCCAATAAAATAGCGACTCTGGTGCCTAAAAAACGTTGCATAACGAAAGCATGATGAGCTTTGACTTCAAAACAAAGACACAGCTACGAGAGATCTTCTCACCTCACTTCACTGACCCTACTCAGGTTCAAGTAAAAATTGAGAAAAGAAAACGACGCTTTCCAATCAATTTTCTCCCCTTTTCTCACAGATTTTTCCGAGAAACAAACAAAACACAATCATTTGAAGTTTTTTTAAACCAAAAATAGAAATTTACGCTAGAAAAACGTATCTCAAGCAAATAGTTATATCTCGTCGAAATAAGAAATTAATACAATAATGAGGAAAGGAATATAGGCGTATGTATGTATGTATATGTACGTATACCTAAACACACACACACACACACATATATATATATAGAGAGAGAGAGAGAGAGAGAGGGAGCTAGATCTAACGTGACAAAGTAATTAGGAAATGATATTTTTATCTCATCCCTGATCGATAACAAAGATCGAAGCTAATATAGATCTTATAAAGCAAATAAGTTTCTTAGGCGAGAAATTAGATCGGTGGAAATGCCGAGAAACAGCAAGAAAATTTAGAAAGATGTTGTTGATGCATGTGTTTGCTTGAAGAATGAAGACGAGAGAGTCTACCTGAGAGAGAGTTGAATCCCCACAGCAGTACAGAGAGAGATGGTCAGCAAGGAATCGAACTGAGGTGCCATATATAGAGCGAGGTAGAGCTAGACAACGGCCGAGCACGGGGAACACGCAGACATGTAAAATTACAAGCGTGCCCTCTTAGACCGCCTTTTTTGACTCACTTGTCCATAGTTAAACTCCTAATTAGCGTGAATTTTTTTGCGTTGCCTGATATTAAAGATAATTTTATAAGATAAATGATATATAAGATATTTTTATAAAAATTAATATTTTTTAATATTTTTATAAAAAGAATTTGATTTAGAAAAATTTTATTCAACAGAGAAATTTTAATTTTCACATATGAGTAGGATTCGAAATTTCTTTGAGTCGTTTGAATTTTTTCTATTAAAATATTAAAAAAACTTCACTAATAAAAAAAAAAAACATTTTAAATCTCTCCTACTACACAAAGTTAGAAATGAATATTTCACTAATTTTTCTTAAAAATATATATATAATGGTTTCTCTTATAAAAGAAAATATTATAATAAGTTAATAATCACCCCGATTATCCTTTTCATTTCATTTCTAATCTCTCAATTTTAATGAGGTGTTATCTGGTGTTGTTTTCATTTATTTTCTAATTTCTCTATTTTGAAGGAGGCGTTATATGGTGTTATTCACGACGCAGACAGGTGATGCCCCATGTCACTTGTAATTAGTCGAAGAAGTAAGCCTATAATTTTGTGTTGAATGATAAGAAAGAAGTCTAAGACATAATGATCTTATTTGTTATAACTTAAATGAGTTAATTATAATTTATTTTAATTTAAAAGTATCTGTCAGATTGTTTAGTACAAGTTCTACTCACAACTTATTAAGTTATTTT
>NW_021024977.1:1520814-1638733 GCF_004153795.1 Camellia sinensis | reverse complement strand
GAGAGCAAGAGAGAAGTCTTGAGAGGGAGAGGAAGGAAGAGGAGAGCAATCTTGTTCAACTTGGCCTAGCCTAGCAAGTAAGCCACAACACAACTCTCTCTTTCATTTTCTTTTTTCAAATACATGCTCTTAAGGGTTCTAAACATTGTTTTTAGATGTGTTTTAATGTTTTCCTTGTGTTAAAAATGAAAGGAGTTGAGCCATGATTCTACCCTTCCTGTATTTCTCTTAATCGGTATAAGACTAAATTTTTCCATATCAAACTCTCAAAATTTCCAAAGGCACACCTTCACCTTAAGTTTCTGAGTTTAATACATATTATTTAGCAAGTTCTCATCACAAGATAAGCGGAAAATATCTTTTAGTTGACCTCTTTTCTCAATAATCACATTACTAACCATCACTTATACTATTATCAAAATAAACACACTTTTACTTAATACACTGACTAACAATCTCCAAATTAACAATTATCACATTAACAATTTCTTCATTAACCATCATCTCATTAACAATCTCATCCAACTTAATTTGCCAAACAAACATGGCTTATAGTATGGGTCGATATTACTTAGACTTAACTATTTAGAAATAAATTATTTGGAATTATCATTTTGTAATTTAGATATATTTTACACATGAATTTCACACTACACAAATTCAATTCTAACCACACATCATCATTCGGGATAAATTCAAAATAGATAAGGGTAGGTTCATACACTTATTCTAATTTTCATATTCTTTATTTTAATGCACTTTTTAGCATTAAGAAAGTGTTTAGAAAGTGACTATTTAGTTAGTTGTTTGATTTTTTTTATGAAAAGATATGTACAAAAATGGAAAGCGGTGTGATTGGCTATTTAGATTTTTTTACTATTTTAACCAAAAAAATAACACTCCAAACAGAGCCTAAATTATGTTTTAAGATTTATATAGTTTAAATTTTTTAAATAATTTAATAGTTGAAAAACATTTAAAAAATTGAAAAGAGAGACTCTATGATCAATTGTAAAATACGGAATTTAATTAGTTCAAAACTATAATATTTTCATCTAAAATTGTAAAAATTATTTATTTTAAACTAATTAAAATTTATATTTTATTTACTCATTTTGATAATACACTAAGAAAATCAAACTCCAAGCCTCATATGTGCCATGTGGTTGGTAAATTAAAGACTATGATTTGCAATATTGTTATTAAACTGCAACATAAGTTATAAATTATAGTAGGACTTGCGTCCCTCTTTCTCTTAACGGGAAAATAAATTAATAATAAAAAAAAAATAGTGGTAAGATTTGCGTTATCCCAACCCTCGATTTTAGCGACAAATTTATACTAATTGTTGTCTTTTATTGCTCATCTTGTGTAGTTGTCCATAGGGATGTAAATTTGACTCGGTCTTGTTTCGATCCAGTTCATGTTGAGTCTCGCAAGCTCCCATCAAAATTCGGGCCGAGTTAGGCTACGAACTAAAACATTAGGTGCAAGCCTAGGGGAAATTCGGGCCTTGGGCAAGCCAGTAGGCTTGGGCTTGGGTTCAGGCTTGGGCGGGCCTGAACACATTTTTTTGTTTTTTTATTTTTTCTACCAAAATTTTATTAATTTTCACTAAAAAAATACTAGATTTTAGATGGGTTGGGTCTTGAGTGTGCCTTAAGTGGGCCCATAGGGCAGGCCGGGCCGACTTCAAAATGATGGGTCAAGCCTTGGGCGAGAGTCTCGAACTGGACTTGGGCCCGGACCCAAACAGGTTAGACTCACTCCGAACCACGAGTGAATTTCGAGTCACTCACGGCCACGAGCAATTTTTACACTCGTACTTGTGCACCATTTTTGCTAGTCCCACCTTATAGTGACTCAAATTTCCTCTTATTTATTTATTTTATTTTTTATTTTTTTGAGCTTAGAAATTTTAAAAATAAAATTTTAGTGTGGCCAATGGCCATGGCCCTCTGCCCCCAAGAAAATATCATTGCGAGTTTAAACTATTCCAAGTACCATTCTGTTTAGTTTAGTTTTTATAATCTATTTTATAAGAACATTCAAAATTTAATTTGATAAATAAAAAAATCATTATTTTAATATGATTTTTAACTTTTTAAATTATATATATATTTGTAGTGTGTATTTTTTATCAAACCAATTTCTAATTTAAAAAAAATTCAAAAAACTAATTATAAAAACTCAACCATATGACCATTGAACTAGGGGTGTAATTTTAGCCCGTGACCCGCGGGCGGCCCGAAGCCCGCTCGCTGTCCGAGGTGAGCCCAGCTCGTTTAGGCACGAGTCCAAGCCCAGCTTGAGGCCTTGGGCCTGGGCCTGGGCCATCGTTTTGAAGCCCGGCCCGACCCATTGGCCGGCTCAAGGCCCGTCCAAAAGCCCGGTCCGGCTGATGCTCAGTGTTATTTTTAATGAAAAATAATAAAATTTTGGTGAAAAAAGTTAAAAAAAATTGTTTAGGCCTGCCCAAAACCCGAGCTCAACCCAAGCCCGAGGCCCGGCCCAAAGCCCGAATACCCCTGGACTAGGGTCTGGGCCTAGTTTTTTGGCTTGTGGCCCGGCTCGGCCTGATTTTTGAGGGAAGCCCGCAAGGCCCGACGTGGGCTCGGCTCGAGCCCAGATGGGTCAGGCCAAAATTGCATCCCTACATTGAACATTAAATTTTTATTTTTTCATAAATTTGAGCTGCAAGTTATTGAAATTTCTCTCAGATGGACTTCCTCAAAATTTCTTTGCTCGTACAAAAATTAGTTCTGAAGGACTTCTATGGTGGTGAGGAAGGACTTTCAAAAGTGACACCAAACACCACCTTAGTAAATGAAGTCTTGGCTCAAAAGAAATATATAAAATCATCTATAAGAAATGAAAATTTTCTTGTCAAAATTTTGGTTCATCTTACATAAAATCTTGGGTTTGCGTCCAAAAAAAATATGTAAAATTCATTTAGTAATATAAAATATCCTCCAGTCCAAAACATATATATACCTACTCTCTTAGTTTGGTGCTAATAAAATAAACATTGTTGGAAAGTTTCAGTATTTGTTCATCTCAGACAAAAATTTAGCTTGTTATGTGACATAGGTAAGCCCATGAAGATTATAGCCCACTACTTAGGGCCCAATACATATCTCAAATACTACTACAAGAATTAACACTTTTGCCGACCAAAAAATTGGTCGCTAAAAGCCCATTTTTGGTCGGTAAAAGTTATCCGCGACCAATTTTTTTGGTCGCTACTTTGGTCGCCAATTGAGGGTCGGCAAAAGTAATTCGCGACCAAAATTTTGGTTGGTCGGGAAAAGTTGGATTTGCCGACCAAATTTTTAGTCGCGAAATATATCATTACCGTGACTAATTCATTTAGTCGCTAAAACACTTTGGTCGCGAAAAGTGAAATTTTCCCGACCAAAAAGTTTGGTCGCCAATTATCACATTCAACGACCAAAAATTTTGGTCGCCAATCGTGACATTCCGTGACCAAAAAGTTTGGTCGCCAATTGTGACATTCCACGACCAAAAAAGGTTTTGGTCGCCATTTGTTACTTTTCGCGACCAAAACTTTTGATCGGAAAAAGTGAGTTTCCACGACCAAGAACTGTTTTGGTCGGCAATAGATGTATTTTTTGCGACCAAAACTCTTGGTCGGCAATTGTCATTTTTTGCGACCAAAACCCTTGGTCGGCAATTATCATTTTTTGTGAAAAAAAATTATTTTGGATGCCGCGACTAATAAATTGGTCGCCAAAGCAGAAAAATAATACACCTATATATTTAGCGAATTCATAATCAAAACAGGTCTTATTATAAAATTTTCTATATCCAAGTTTCAACACATAACTCAGCAGCAGCAACATTGATTCCAAAAACAAGGAACGATTCACAAAACCCTATTCTAAATTCATTAACATTCGACACAATACAACTCTAAATTGAAGCATTAACATTCAAACACATTTATTAACAACACAACACAATACAACGTCAGGGCGAGCAAAACTACTTGATCCTCTGCGGGCTGTAGCTTCAGCTGAGTGAGAAGCATCATTACCTCCTGAAAGACAACCAAATGTTCAATTCACAGCACATCCTATTTGGTTTGCTCAATCAAACAATGTCAGAATACTCAAATTTGAAAAGAAATAAAAATACTTCAGCTTTCTTCATGATCTAATAAGGGATTTAGGGGGCAAGGCTTTCATGGATTAATCAAATTATGTGAAAAACAATGTGCCATGAAATTCAAACACATCTTGCCCAGATTAAAAAATAAATAAATAAATAAAAATTACGAAGGTAGGGGACAGAGCTACTGTAATTACTCCTACAACTAGTTCTCGAGCAATTTTTTCATTGATTTCTGATGAATCCCCAACTAAGTAGATTGATGTTCCTTCCAAGAGCTACATAACTCCTACAGTGAGGGACTCCCAGGACTCGATGATATCAGGCCATTTTAAATCTGGGTCTTGTTTCTTCAAATTAACTACCAGTTAATCATCATCCATATACCTGAGGAACAAATAGACTTCAATTCAAACGTGTAATGATTGGTGACTAAGAACACCCATATATGATTGATTGCACAAACCATATTGTTTCAGCAGGCTTAATCTTCTCGTACAGACAAGTAGTTTCCATCAGAGTCTTGAGAGACCCAAGTGCTGTACTCTGATTGTTAAAGAGCTCTCTTCCGCATCCACAAATATATCTCTAGAACTTTGGATATCATGGCCCCCAAGTCTAGTCTCAACTCCACCTCAGTGGGACCATCCAAAAACTGCATCAAACATCACAATTTAACCGTCTTTTTGAGAATAAATCCAATTTGGTAAAGAAATTGATATACCAAAGCAGAAAATGGAATGATAGATGAAACAAGACCCTTATTTCCCACATCTTCTTTTGATAAGTGAGATACCAGAAACAGAAACCATACAAGTTTAATGCTGCTCACGACCGTAAAATAAGTAGTTACCAAGTCTGCCAAGCATCACTGGTTTTGAAAAGTACGAGTGGAACGCCAACTCTTGTGAAATGTGTATACATGCACATTGCAGCAGAGTTTGTTTAAGTACTTTCAGCAGCAATCATAGCTGATGGTTCTTTAAAATAAAAATTACTAAGAATGTAACTGAATCATGAAATTGGTCTAAGAAGATCATCAATACATGTATTAATAACAAAACTTATATTCTTTATTAAAAAAAAAATCGATATGGTATATAATGTTAGAATTTTTTTATAAAATAGTAGTTTCAGTATATACACATAGGAAACATAATTAAAACTCAACTAACAAACAAATCGATAAGGTCTCACTTTGAAGCTAAGTTCTATGCATTTATCCTAAATTTTGTAGTTTTCTCAGTATTTTATAGGCACACACGACCATTACCATCAAAACAAAAGCTCAAAAATCACTCAGTAAAGTTTTTATGCAAAGAGAAAAACATTATGGCCAATCATGACAATATTCAATTGTAAGATGTCAAGTGGACTCATTTTGACATTATAAAATAGTACAATATTTATTTATTTACTATTTTATAATGGATAAATAATGGATACGAGGACTCTGGAGGTACTACTAATTGAGTTGAGGAATCAAAGTATATCAATTGCTTTCTAGGTTGTATTGTGATGCGTTTTTAACTATTTAACATTTTTATAATAATTACAGTAGCACTCTTCATGTTCCAGCCTCACCTACGTACATATATACATATATATACAGAAGCAAACTTCAAATAATACAATTCCAACTCCTAAAGCAATTAAGCTTGGCAATCAAAAACAAAAACTCCTATGGCATTTAAATAAGTATGTAGGCTTGTGTTGCAATTGAAATCATCGGCAATAAATTCTCATTAATTGAAAATCAAATCTGTTGATTCGGCATAAAACCGAACAAATAATACACATATGAACGCCTTTTTTCGCACCTTTGTCCTACAAGAAACTGCAAATCTATAAATCTAATATACAAATGAAGAGTTGTACCAGTAGATGAAGAGGAGTAGCATTGGAATGTAGCTCTGCGGCGGCGGCCGAAAAGTAGGGTCGGTAAAGCGGCGGTGCGTGGACATCCGGAAGATGAGAGGGAGAGCTCTCACCAGCGGTAATGGGAGATGAGTCGCACCAAGATGGAGAGGGAGAGCTGCGGTAATAACAGGGTAGAGGATAAAGAAAGAAATACAAGAGAATGCGAATAGTGAGATGATTATCTTCGTAGTATGCATTTTGTATGTAACAAGAAGAAGCACATTATTTACCTCAAAACAACTAAACATATTCAAACGCTCCCCATGTCAATGCATAAATATCACATAAGAGTAACTAGTTTAGTGCATTTAAAAAAAACAAACATTTTAGTCCAGCCCACCCATCAAAAGGAAATATTTACCACCATACAATTGACTTAAATCATGTAAGAGATTATATCACGTGGTCATCAATGCACACCTAGGCAACCAACAAGACTATCAACTAGGTATTTTCAGCACCGGGAACACGCATGAATCTATGCTTAAAATATGAATCTAGCATTGCTTTAATTATATGATAAAAACTTTGAGGGATCACTTATATTACTTACCTCCTGACCTGGCTCTAGTTTAATTTTCAATAGTTTGTGGCCAGCTTCCTCAAAATCAACGCTAGACATAATTGTTAGATAAATTGTCCTCCGAAGGTTTACAGGATTTGTCCCTGTCTCATCTTTTATTTCCATCTTCTCTTCATCCTCTTCATCAGATTCTTCATCATCCTCATCATCTGAGCCTGCATCTGAATCTACATCAGCATCATCCTTGGACCCTTCACCAAGTGTGGTCTTTTTCACTTCTTCATAGCGCTTCTCATTCTCCAAGAACTGTGCATCCGGCTTGAAAATATCTGGATGTGGGCAATAACAAGCATTAGAATGATATATAACCAAAGTTAAAACGGATAAAGGATATACATATACCTAAAGCAAATTCGTAGGTTTGCCCCTAATTCCAACCATTAATTGAATAAGATAAACACAATAAAGCTACTTCTGAAATAGCCATAGAAGCACTAATACTATCAGTTACTCAAAAACATCATTATGATTCAAGAAGAAAATAATGAAAATAAGACATAGGTGGACCTAACCTAATACTTCATTTAGCTTTAAGTATTTGGAAATACCAACAAGTAGTTGGAGTTTTGATCTAATAGCTTTAAGTATAAGGCAAACTTAAGAGGGTAAGGAGTATATCAAATATATAAGCACAAACAAAACAATAGTCAAACAAGCAAACAAAACAGGATTGTGGGAATCTAACATTTGCCCCCCAAAGCATAAATATAAGCAGAGAGAAGAAGTTTAGTAGATGCAATTTCTCAGGACACAAAATTAACACAAAATGAGAAGAAGTTTAGCAGATGCAATTTGCTCGGATTTGATTGACAGTGTAAAAAGTAAAAAAGTTTCATAAGGAACTCCTCATCAATAAACTTGAAAATCTACTTCAGATCAGTACCTTCGAGACTTGTTCTAACCTATGTTGACTAAATTCTAGTAGTGACTTGAGAATCAGTTTATCTAAATAAGAAGCTGAGAATAAATTAAACACATCAATGATATTAATCCCAGAAGAAAAACAGAGCAATAACAATGAAGAATGGGTAAGCCTAACCACACTTCGAACAGGACAATATGAACAACCCAAACCAAGTATTTAACATTGCTAATAGAAAACTCAGCAGCAGTGCAAAAACAATGTCATCTTGACATTGACCAGGCAAAAATAGGCTCGAAACCTTTTGGTTGAGTACACTGCTGTGCAGTGTTGGTATCTAACTTCCTATCTAAAAAAAGAAAACAAAAACTTCCATAACCCCACCTGCTGAGAACTGAGAAGAAAAAACAACCCCTTTCTCAATATGATGGTGATTGTAATTGGACACAATATGTCAAGCACAGGAAACTACTAATCAACCCACATTTAGTCTTACATACACAGGGAGGATTTTATCTAAAAACGTTTTTTTGAGTGTTTTCCAAAAACATGCAATAGCAATGTTGACAAACACATCAAAAAGATGTCGCCATGTCATGCACAACATGAAAAGGAACGAGTCTAAGATGTGTTAGATCCACATACTATCAGGTGTATAAAGCAACACGAGTGCTCAGCAAATGGAATAAAAAGTAAAACCTCAAAATGAAGGAAAAAAGGAGATCCATTCTGAGATCTTCCCAAGGTAAAACAAATCAAACTCAAAAAGAATTGCAAATTGAATAATAATGCAGGTGAAAATCAAACATTCTGAATCGGCTCTAATCAGCCAAACAAATCAAATCTCACATCTCATGATTCAATAAGGAAAATCCCAAAGCCAATCATCAAAAAAGGCTTCATAGAATCATTACAGCTTTCAATAGATGAGCACTCGGATCTAATCGAAATCTCAACAATTCATAAAATCAGCAAAGGCAATTGGCGATCAACACTTTTACGAGCAGATCGATGAAAAAGCAATGGAAATCAAACACATTATAATTAAATAATAAATTAGAAAGACAGATCTATGGAGAACCTAGGGGAAAGAAGCGCTCTGAGCTCAGACACTGCCGTCGTGGCCGAGGATGGCGGTGGATGTGAGGTGATTGCCCTCGATGTCGTACATCAAGTGATCAAACGGAGTCCTATAAAGAGATCGATCGATTCTAAAAGGTGAAGGTCGATTGAAGCTGAAGATCAGTACAAAGATCGATTCTGATATGAGGTGAAAATCGATTCTGATAAGAGGCGACACAAGGATCGATCCGGATTGAAGATGAACATCAATCGACGCCGATTTTGTTATGAGGTGAAGATGATTGAAGTTGAAGATGATTCTGATAAGAAGCAGAAGATCGATTGAAGTTGAAGACAAAGCTGAGATCAATTGACACACGCAAGAGGATGATTTTATTTGGTCCGTTCAACCTTTAGAAACCAAATAAATTGGTCTCCAGCTTTTACCTACCTCACACACGCGGTGGTCGCAGACTGTGTGTATGAGAGAGAGAACAAAAGGAGGTGTAAACTTAAACAGGGCACCAATATTAAACAGGGCGCTAAATTTGAAATGTCAAATATTTTAGTTCTTTTGGCAACCAAAACTATTTAGTCGCTAAAAATAAATGTTTGGTGACTAAATTTCTAATCGCCAAAGATAAAAAAATAAATTTTTATGTTTTATTCGGCGACAACATATTTTAGTAACCAAAATTAACTATATAGCAACTAAAATATTTATTTGTTGCTGAAAATAATTTTGTGGCTACCAAACTGTTGGTCGCCAAGTATTGAAAGTAAATTTTTATTTTTCATT
The DNA here is from genome assembly GCF_004153795.1 of Camellia sinensis. Taxonomy (NCBI): domain Eukaryota; kingdom Viridiplantae; phylum Streptophyta; class Magnoliopsida; order Ericales; family Theaceae; genus Camellia; species Camellia sinensis. Next base: position 1,629,376 of record NW_021024977.1, on the reverse strand, counting down.
CAACGACTAAATAATTTTAGTAGTAAAAAATAACTGTATGATGACTAAAAGATATTTTAATTCCCGCCTCCACGTTTCAAATTTCCCTCCCAAACTTTTGGAGACCAAAAGACCAGATTAGTCGCAGAAAAGGTACCTTCGCCGACAAACTGTTTTAGTTGCCAAATCTCAATCAACGGGACTAAAATATTTGTTGCTAAAAGTACTAATTTGGCGACTAAATTTTTTTTGGTTGCTGAAAGTAAGTTTTTGGCGACCAAAGTTTTGGTCGCCAAAGAAAAAAAAAAATTATTTTTCATTTGGCGACTAAATTGTTTTAGTAGGATGTCGACTAAATTATTTTCATTTGGCGACTAAATTGCTTTAGCCAAAACTCAATATACGCCGACAAACTAGATGTTAGATCCTCGTCAACTGATATTCACTGGAGAGAGATGAGAGAGATGGAGAGAAAGAGGGGGGTAGGATGTCGACTATGACAGACCGATCGACAACAAGAAGAGAGAAAGTGAAGGGGATCGGCGACGAGAAAAGACCCCTAGTGATAGTCCCTTTTTCATCGAAGAGAATAATGGAGAGAGAGAGACTCTCACCGTCGTTGATGAGAGAGAGTGAGGGGGTCGGTGATGAGAAGCTTCTGGATCGGGAGAGCACAAATGAAGGAGAGATGAGAGAATGAAAAGGATAGAGAGAGAGAGAGAGACCAAGTGGTCTGATGATCCCAAAAAAAATAATTTTTAAGTTATTATTTTTTTCAAACAATAATCTTAAGTGATTTTTATTTTTTTAATGGTGGAGTGAATTATATATATATATATTTTAATTTTAAATTTTTGTTTAGTTAGGTATAATATAAATATTTAATTATTTTCATAAAAAAAAATTTAAAACTCAAAAAAAAAAAAAAGAGTGACGTCATTTAACAATCGGCGACCAATTTTTTTTTGTCACAAAAAAATTTCAATTCCCGTCCCCGCATTTCAAATTTCCCTCCCAAACTTTTGGTGACCAAAAGACCAGATTAGTCGCAGAAAATGTGCCTTCGCCGACAAACTTTTTTAGTCGCCAAATCTCAATCAACGGCAACTAAAATGTTAGTCGCTAAAAGTACTAATTTGGTGACTACATTTTTTTTGGTTGCTGAAAATAAGTTTTTGGCAACCAAAGTTTTAGTCGCCAAAGAAAGAACAAATTTATTTTCTATTTGGCGACTAAATTGTTTTAGTAGCCAAAACTCAATATACGGCTAAAAATAAGTTTTTTGGCGACCAAAATTTTGGTCGCCAAAAGATAAAAAATAGTTTTTTATTTTTCATTCGGCGACTACATTGTTTTAGTAGTCAAAACTCAATATACGGTGACTAAAATATTTTTTGTTGCTAAAAATAAGTTTTTGGCGACCAAAAGTTTGGTCGCCAATTTCACAACCAACTTATTTTTGATCTTTCGCGACCAACTTATTTTTTGGTCGCCAAAATGTGACCTTCCGCGACCAAATTTGTAGTTGGTCGCCAAAATATGACCTTTTGCGACTAACTCATATTTGGTCGCCAAAAATAATGATCATTCACGACTAATTAATATTTGGTCGCCAAAAGGTAACTTTTAGCTACCAACTTTTATATTGGTCGCGGAAAGTGGTCGCTAAAAGTGCAGATTCTTGTAGTGTACTAAAGCCCAGCACTCACGTAGCAATGAGAACCAATAGCACCAAGACACATGGCAAGAGAAGGGCAAGCTACATCAGCAGACAAATATCTGCAAAGTTATTGCCACTGCACATCGCCATTTAATGAAGCCCCTTACAGCATTTATTGCGACAAGCCTTCTCCGTCGAGACAGATCGCCTTCACCATGAACAAGGTAAGTTAGAGCATAGACTTTCGGCCAAGGTGACAGGTCGGAAGGGACAACGAAATGATTACCAGAGGATATAAGCAGACGTCGAAGACAGAAAGAAGGTTAAGCTTTTCTATCTCTAATCTATTTCTACAATCCAATTCTCTTTCTAACTTGCTCGTCGGAGGGTTCGCTGGGGACTCCCCGTTTCCCGTTGAACTCTTGTGCAAGTTTTCGAGTGGGCTTAATCACTCGGATACCGGTTGGAGAAGCGTGGATTAGTCCGACCTGTCCAAGCCTCCTGTAGTATCATCATTATGTAGTGCCTAACACCTTATTAAGAGATTAGAGATTCTAGTCTTTCTATTTATGTGTAAGTTTTATTCATTATATATTTATTTAAGATTTTCTATCTTATTTTAAAAATTTGTTTATATTAATTATATGCCACTTCTAATAATTACTCCTGTTATGAAATCTATTGAATTCATTATAACATGATACATTAATGCATGGATTAAAAAAATGTTTCTATTTTTGTTTTAATTTTTATCAACTTAAAGTTGAATATAAAACTGACATCATTTAGCATCACATTCGTTTTTAAAATTTTTGTCTAGTGATTTTTTTCAAATTTGTGTTGAATTTTTTTACTTTTCCAATACTTCTGGTGTTAAAAAAAAAAAGAAAAAATAAAAAAATTTACTAAAGATGATATAAAAATAAAAAAACACTAAAAAATCATCCCAAACGACCTTTTTTGCGTAGTATTTGCCAATTTTGTATGGGCTTTTGGTGAGAGAGACGACAAACGTAAATTCAAGAAGTTTTTTTAGTCAAAGTCATCCACTCAATTATGTATATATTGATAGATATTACTGCATAACTAAGGGCTCATAAGAGAGGACCAAATTATTCACAGAGTCACATAGTTGGGAGCCTTTATTGACTCTATTGCGTAGTTACTACAAATTTATGTCACAAATTAATATCAATTCTTCTCCTTTCAAATATAGAAATCAATTATAAAATTAGATATAATCCTTTTACATGGAGATCAATTGAGATTGATTAATTTTGGACATACATAATATTTTATTTTTATGATACTACTCTATAGTATATACACACAGGATCTATTGAGGTTAGATTTAGTTATGTGTTCCTAAACTTTTACAATTAATATTACGCGCTGTGATAGAATTTTGATATTTAAAACGAGACTCACTAAAATAATATGATATGAGCAACATTAGTTTGTAATTTTGTTTATTTCAACATAATTTCTTTCACTTTTTTTAGTCAATTTTGGAGTGAAAAACACTATACATATGTGTTTGGCAAGTGGGTTTGCAGGTTTTTTTGGCTATTTTAGTCACAAAAAATAAAATAGGCTATTTTAACCATAACAAACAAAACATCACATCCAACCCATAATCATTACATTCTTCTCTCACAAAAAAACTCAAAAAAGCCAAAAAGCCAAAAAGCCCTTCTCAAACCAAGCTTTTAAGCCCAGGCCAAAATAGCTAAAAAAATCAAAAAGTCAAAAAACCAACCCACTTCCCAAACGGAGTATATATATAAGCCTGTGTTTGGCAAGGGCTTTTTCAGGCTTTTTTGGCTATTTTAGTCACAAAAAACAAAATAGACTATTTTAGCCATAACAAACAAAACATCACATCCAACCTATAATCATTACATTCTTCTCTCACAAAAAAAGTCAAAAAAGTCAAAAAGTCAAAAAGTCCTTCCCAAACCAAACTTTTTAGCCCAGGTTAAAATAGCCAAAAAAGTCAAAAAGCTAAAAAGCCAACCCACTTCCCAAACGGAGGCTAAATGTGAAATTGCAACAAGTCGTTGGTGGGAATGTGGAGTCAAATAGTAGTATTCAAGTTATTAAAATGAGCTAAACTGGTGATGGAGGCTGGTAGTGGGCATCATTGTTGGACCACAAAGTTTGCTGTTCTCAAAGTCTTAAGTCAAGAAGTCCCATTTTAAGGGTCTTATTCTTATATATACATCTATGCTTTAGTCTACATTGTCATGCCTTGTAAACTTGTTTCTCTGTTATGTTATGGTTGTATTATGGCTGCAATTCAATGGTTTCGGTCAAATTGAAAGAATTATACAAGCTTAATTCAAAATGTAAATTACTTATTCAAGTCTAACCTGATCATAACTTGATATTCCATAATTCAAGGATTTTTTTTTTTAGAAAAAAAATCCCCAATGTTAGTCAAGCCTAATTAATGACAATATGTGTATAGAGCGACGTCTGTCAAAAACACATTTCTTATTTAACAATTTAAACTTTCACCAAATTGAGTTTTAAAAATAAAAAAAATCTTATCAAAATAAACCAAGCAATATCCTCTCTCTCTCTCCAAAAAAATATTATTTCATATTTTTTATTGACAATTCTTAAAACTGTCATTAGCACCATCCATATATATATATATATATATTTGTTAGCACCATAAATCTGTAATTTTTATTATTATTTATTATTTATATAATTGCAGGATATGTGACATCCTCCTACTCATTTGGAGATTATGAGAAGTTATGAAGGCATAGAGGGTTATGTCGCATTATGGGAATGAAGATGGAAGAGTGGGTAGTTTTAGGTGGTTATTAGGTAGTTATTGCTGGAAGTTTTTTCCTACCAGTATTTGTCTATAAATAGTCATTCATGGCTACATTGTAAAAGATCCAGAATTCAAATCAAAGGCAATCGATTTCAATATTTCTTGTCATTTTTCTTATCTTAGGAGTAGTTTAACATAGATTTATATTTCAAAGTATTTATTTTCAGCATTTCCTTTTCGAAACATTTTATGTACTTCATTTTCGAAGCATAGGAGTAGAGGTAAGTAATTATTACTTTGATTGTTCACTCAATCATCTTTCTCCGTCTCCCTCATTCTTCTTTTAATTTTTCTTTTCTCTACACTTGACAATTTTAAAGTCCTCTTTATTGAGGCAAAAGAACCGCCAACGCAATCGCTTGATAATTGGCTTGAATTTAATCTGTAAGAATTTTTCAATCCTTACTGATACGCTCGCATTTATGATATTTTCCTTCGTAAGAAAAATAAGCCAACAATATTACATAGTGCAGTGGAACTAGCTCTAGTACCCAACAACCACCTATGACATCAAATATGTTTGGAAGTGCCATTGTGATAATTATTCAGTCATAACAGTTCAAGATTGGTGGGTCTTAAAAAACTAATGAAGTTGCCTTGTTTGACATTTTCCCTTCCAATAATACATAATAAATGCTGGGATGTTTGGTTGACTATGTTTGTTGGTTATCAAACGTACACTTATTTAGTAAAATATGCCATTTAATTTGTATATCATTTTGATTTGTTGGTTTAATTTTTGAATTTTTTAAAATTACAGAATAAGATGCGTATATTATATTTTTATTAATCTGTTTTAATAGGTGTCTTGTATATGTCTTATTTACATATGCTTATGCAATGTATTTTTACTTGTAAAGGTCGTGCTAGATAATTTTTTTTTTTTTTATTATTTTATAATATAGGCCTAGTTTCATGTATAGTCTACGATTAGTGTTTTATATGAGATGAGCTGAGAAGTTGAGGGTGAGTTTGGGATCAGCATAAAAAAATCACATTTTTTTTAATACTTGAACATTTGTATCTTTAGTGACTTTTTATTTATTTATTTAAAGTTTGTATCAAAAAATGTTACATTTCAAGTTTGTCTAATGTAGTAGAATCTAAAAAGTAAAAGGCAACTTTTTGTTATTTTTTTATAAACTTTTTTGGTTTGTCTAATCATGTAAAACCTAAAAGCATAATTTTTTTTTTCAATTTTAATAAAAGTATAGCCAATAAAAAAAGGCTTGTTTTGTGTTGACATTTGAAAATATTTTCCATTGATTTTTATTTTTCATTATACCAAACAACAAAAAATATAAAAATCATCTTTCAAAAAATATTTTCTGCTAAAACAAATGGTTAGTTTTTGAGCTAATCTCAAACAGTGTGAATAAACAATTCGAGTAAGTTGGAATCATTCTCATAAGAAATAGGTTTCTAATTATATCCTCAACTCACGCCAATCCAAGCATGCAAAATACTTTGCAAATGTACAATAAAGTGACTTGCACAAAGTTGATTCTCTCTTTTGTTTGTTTTGTTTATAATTATCGACAAGAAAAATGCTTTTTGACATTCAAATAATTTTATTATTCAATTTTTGGTACAAATAAAACATTAAATATTTGGGAAGGGAATATGTTAATGTCAATAGGGTTGAACTCCAAATCCAATTAAGCGGCTATTAAAACCCTTTTTTTAACATGAATTTTAAGGATTTGTTTGGATTTTGAATTTATGAAGAATAAAAAATTTAAAAAAAGGAAAATTGGGAAAAATAAATAAATAAATTTCACTTTATTTCCATTTTAAAAATTTGGGCAAATTACCAATACCTCTTGAGATTTGACTAAAATAGGGATTCCGTCCTAAGGTTTGAGAAATTACATCTCACCCCCTGAGATTTATATTTGCATAACAAATTGCCTCATAAAGTTTATATTTGCATAACAAATGAGAGGGCAATTTGTTATACAAATATAAACTTCAGGGATAATTTGTAATTTTTCAAATCTTAGGAAAAAATTTATATTTTAATCAAATCTCGAGGGGTGTTGGTAATTTGCCCTAAAATTTTTTACAAATCTTTTCACAAATTCAAAATCCAAACAGAAAGTAAGAGACTTTATTTTTTTTTTAATAATGTTTTTGTTGTTTTTTTATTGGGCCACCAAGACATTGCGACGGGAAACGAATCCCCAGTGAGTGATGCATGAAAAGCCTAACTGGCCCACATGAATAATTGGTCTTAATAGCAACAAAAAAGCAATGAAAGCCCAAGAAGACAGACCAAGAAAAAGCCCAAAATCACCCCGATGGGGCCCAAAAATTTCAACTGGGTCAGAAAATTGTGAAGAATGGTGGCAAATTTGTAATTTAATCCTACCCTAGGGTTAATCCTTGCCCACTTCTCTCTGCAAACAGCGAGTGAGAGAAAGATCAATCACTCTCTCTCTCTCTCTCTCTCTCCTCCTCTGCTGTAGAGAGAGAAACCCAACACACCAGCCAGTGATCCAAACATGTGGAGACTCTCACAAAGAAAGTCCCATCTTCTCACTCCAAAGACCAGACTATCCTCACTAGCTTTCCAACAACAACAACAAAACCAAGACTTGATCGATGAAATCACCACGGTACTCAAGCGCAACAATTGGATCCACCTCTTGGAATCATCAGAAATACCCAAGAAACTAAACCCAGATGTGGTTCGAACCGTTCTCCACCAAAACCAGGTGGGTCTTGATTCCACACGCCTCCTCAATTTCTTCCGCTGGTACGAACACAAACTGGGTTCAATCAAAGATTTAGATACCATGTCGATTCTAGTCGTTAATCTCTGTAACTCTCACTGTTATGGAGCTTCTAGTGGTGTAATTGAACGAATGATTAGGTCTTGTTGTTCTTCTTCTTCCCCACTTGTTGTTTTGGGTTCAATCCTGAGGTTTTACAAAAACTCTAATAATGGGTCTGTTTCGAATCAGAAAGTGTTTGATATTCTGACTGATAAGTATAGGAAAATGGGTCTCTTGGATGAGGCTGTTGGGATTGTTTTAGGTGCTAAAGATGTTGACTTTGTTCCTAGTTCGTTACTTTTCAATTCTTTGTTGAGTGATTTGTTGAAGACTAGAAAGTTGAAGTTGTTTTGGAAGGTTTGTGATGCAATGTCTGAAGCAAATATGCGTTTTGATGTTTATAGTTATACCAATATGATCAATGCTCATTGTACGGTTGGGAATGTTAAGGAGGCTAGAAAATTGCTTCTTGAAATGAGGGAAAAGGGTTGCGAACCAAATGTGGTTACATACAATGTGGTCCTTGGAGGGTTGTGTAGAGCTGGGCTTCTCGATGAGGCTATCGAAATGAAGAAATCTATGGTTGAGAAGGGGATACTCCTTGATAATTACACTTATGCTACTCTTATCAATGGGTTTTGTGCACAAAAGAGATTGAAAGAGGCGAAAATGGTATTAGTGGAGATGACTGATTTGGGTCGAACGCCTGACTTAATAACATATAATGCTTTAATTGATGGGTTAATGAAACAAGGTGATATAGAAGAGGCTTTTAGGATTAGGGATGAGATAGATGATCATGGTATTCGAGAAGATTTGCTTATATACAACACGCTTCTTAACGGGGTTTGTAAGGCTGGTAGGATGGACCAGGCAGAAGAACTCATGAATAAGATGAGTAGAAGGGGCACGACATTTGATTCCAGAACTTATACTTGGTTGATTGAGGGTTATTGTCGAGAGGGCAATATGATTAGAGCTTTTGAAGTGCTTGAAACGATGAAGAGTATTAATTTGGCACCCACGGTGATGACTTACAGTGTGATAATTAATGGCCTTTGCCGTAATGGAAATCTCCAACAGGTAAGTGAGGTTCTTGGGGAAATGGTTGCAAATGGTTTGAAACCAAATGCTGTAGTCTACACGACTCTGATGACAGCTCATTCTCGAGAAGGTAGATTTGAAGAATCAAGAAACCTTTTTGATGAAATGACGAAGCAAGGAATCATGCCAGATGTATTTTGCTATAATTCTGTTATATTCTGCCTTTCCAGAGCTCAAAAGATGGAAGAAGCAAGGAGTTGCTTGGTTGAAATGTTGGGGAGAGGTTTAAAGGCCAACGCTTATACTTATGGAGTTTTCATTGATGGATATAGCAAGCTAGGGGAAATGCAAATTGCTGATAGGTATTTTGATGAGATGCTCGGTTGTGGTCTAAAGCCAAATGTTGTAATTTACACTACATTGATTGATGGGCACTGCAAAAGGGGGAATATTACAGAAGCCTTCTCGGTATTTAGATGTATGCTTGCACGAAGGGTTCTCCCGGATTTTCAAACTTACAGTGTGCTCATCCAAGGCCTCTCAAGGAATGGAAAACTGCAAGAAGCTATTGAGATCTTTTCCGAACTCTGTGAGAGGGGTTTGGTTCCTGATGTTTTTATTTACAACTCTCTCATCTCTGGGTTGTGTAAACAAAGTGATTTAGAGAAGGCTTTTCAACTTCATGAAGAGATGTCTGCGAAAGGGGTTACTACAAACATTGTTACTTACAACATCTTAATCAATGGGCTTCTTAAGGCAGGTGAAACCGAAAGAGCTAAAATATTGTTTGATGGCATTTCACAAGAAGGTTTGACACCAAACACGGTAACATATACTACAATGATAGATGGTTGTTGCAAATCTGGGAGTGTAGACGTGGCATTCAGATTATTGGATGAGATGCAACAGAGGGGTATCTCACTAGATGGGTTTGTCTACAATGCCCTTCTAGATGGCTACTGCAATGAAGGAAAACTGGAAAAAGCTCTGGACTTATTTCAACAAATGTTGCAGAAGGGCTTTGCTTCTACTCCATCTTTCAACACATTGATTGATGGGTTTTGTAAGAGTGAAAAGCTTCAAGAAGCAAAACGACTGTTTGAAGAAATGATAGAAAAACAGGTGGTGCCTAATCATGTCACATACACGATTCTCATTGATCGGCATTGTAAGGAGGGAATGATGCAGGAAGCAAGAGGGCTCTTTTTAGAGATGCAGGAGAGGAATCTAAACCCTACCACCATAACTTATACGACACTTCTTCATGGTTACAACATGGTAGGTGATAGAAAAGAGGTTTTTGCATTATTTCAGGATATGGTGGATAAGGGAATTAAGCCTGATAAAATCACCTATTATGTAATGTTGGATGCTCACTGTAAAGAAGGGAATTCAGTGGAGGCATTTGCGTTAAGGGCCGAGATGTCAGAGAAGGGCATACAGATGAGTGCAAAAGCTTATAAAGCTTTAATACAAGCCCTGTGCAAAAAAGAAGACTACTCTAAGGCACTGAGTCTGCTTGATGAAATGATAGCCAGTGGGCATAGGCCCAGCGTTGCTACGTTTAGTGTTGTAGTTCGCGGTCTTCAAATGGGTGGTGAGATTGATAAGGCTACAAAGGTTTTGGAGAGTATGATGAGGTGGGGATGGGTTTCAGACTCTTTTAGTTTATCTGACCTAGTTGATGGTAACCTGACTGATGTCGGGCTTCTAGATGCTTCCAGAAACCAGAATAATGCAAATTCTGAGGACACAGTTGATCTTTTGAAGCAAATGGCCTAGGGACTTGCCTGCTAGGCCCATCGTTCACTAAGGAGAACTAATTTAGGGCTCCTTTCTGCTGCTTCATCTGATCCATTCAATGGTTTTGAGCGTTTCTGAAGCCAACATACAAGATGGGTGTTCTGGAGAATCAATGCTCAAGAGTAAAGCATCTCCAGAATTGCTGGGAAGAGCGAGGTCAAAAGTATGATTCTGTACCCGTATAAGCCATCTGGTAATGGAGCGTGGCAGCATAGGTAAGTACTAACTTGTGTAGCTCCACCAATTTGGAGTTGAAGTTTTGGTATTGAAAGAGGTTAATTGCTTGCCTGATTTTTATTCACGGACACTAATAAGATCGAACACATTGATCACTCACTCTGAATGTCATTTGTTTTTTCTCTACCCTCATGTAGTCTTGTAGATATGACACATCGTAGTTGGGGGATAACACTTGAATATCTTTGTTCTGTCTTTAGTCTTCTCCCTGTAAATGTTATTATTAATGAGAGAGGTGCATGAGAGAGGTGCACTTTAATTCTGTTACTTTAATTCTGTTACTGAAAATGTGAATTTGACTCTTGTTCATCCAATAATGCATTGTAGCCTTGATTATCACTTTTAAATGAATTTGGCACTCAATTTACTGGTTGAAATTTGAATCAATCTCGGTATCAATGCGTTGAACCATAAAACTTTATATATAAATTTCTGTGAAATACAAGGGTAATAATCATGCCCCTATGTTTGTGTTAACTGTACAAATCATATAGCTATTGGACAAATGGACCAAAAAAGAAAAGAAATCCGAATTCAATAACCAATAAATCGGGAGACAATTTGTTGCGACTTTGTGCTGTGTGTTTAATCATATCATGTTCTCAAATTTATCAAGCTTCTTCACCCTTTGCATGGACCTCATAAGCAGCATAAAAAAAACACCTGCAATTTGATGAATGAAAATAGTGAAACTGATGTCTTTTGCTCTTTTAGCTCCAGAACAAGTTTAAAAAGTAAATGCAAGCATGAAAATGAACTGTTTGGGTGTAAGAATTTCAGGGATAACCTGCACCAATAAATGATCCGTTTGCAATTACTTGAGTGCCTTGATTTCCCAATGTGACCCCGAGGTTTAGTAGTGTACCTCCTAGAACTGTATACATTGTTGCCATTTGCAGTATTGTTGCCTTCCGAGCTGCGCGTTCAGACTGTTGAATGCAATTCATGCAGTTTCACACACCGAAGAATATTAATTAACGAAGACATTTTCAAGTACAAATGCTTAGTTTATTATATACACTAAACAGAAAAAGTTAAGATCATCAAGTATTTGTATAGGCTACTTGTGAATTTTCACAAAAATTTAAGCGATGGAATACCTCGAGGACCCGGACTCGGAGTTTCAAGTCTCCTGACTCGAGTTGTTTCACAATCTCTTCTATCTGTTGGACTCTGTATGGCATGGACATGGTGTATGATCTGGCCTGAAATTCATAGACAAAATTAAAAATGTAAGTGTATACTATAGATATATCATCATCTGAAAAAAATAGCTTTCAACTGAGTTATGAAGGAAACAATGTTATCAATTTGACAAGAGTCAAAATACAGTAGTACATCATCAGCTTGTTTCCGTATTTCCTGAACAAGTTGAGTTCCAGTGCGCTGCTTCTGCTTTAAGTCCAACAGCTCCTGTAGGTATTCAAACAATTTTAGAGCTATACCTAGATGGAAGTTACTGGTGTTTTTTTTTTCTGTTTTGTTTTGTTTTTTGAAAGCATTAAGAGAATTTCACAATCAACTTTAAGCATTGTCAATCTATCAGGGAAACATATAGAACCTGGGCATAAGGTGCAGCAATCTTTACGAACGAGAAATCTGGGTCGAGCGTGTAGCCAACACCTACAAGATAACAGTCATGATTAGAAGAGAACAATGAAACAAATGCTACGGTGCTCATTTAATATCATATTTAGCTTCTGTGAAATTTGAAGGCTAACAAATGAATAATCTTGCAAATTAGTTATTCAATCATCAAACATCCATATGATTAAATGACACCCATATGATCCAAAACTACCACGACTAACACATATACCTGATAAACTTATTGGTTCTACATTGATCAGTAATACAAAAAACAAACTCTATTTACAAGAGAAGAATGCCTTGTGTTCAATTAAGTGCATCAGATTTAATGGTCCACTTGTGATCCAAATCATCCAAAAACTGACATTGTAAAATGAATTATAAGATGAAGTCAGTCCAACCCAACATTACTATCAGAAAGAAAGGTATTGAATGATCACAAAACTTTTTAGACTCAAAGCAGTTTTTTGTGACTTTCATTTCAAAGTAATTTTACGGTATCACTTTTGTGTGAAATTGTATGCCCATGACCACAATCGCATGTGTGTACAAGTGTGTTGTGTGTGTGTGTGTGAGAGAGAGAGAGAGAGAGAACCTTCAAGTGTTGAAAATGCCCTTAACACAAAGGTAAAGGTGGATGGAAACCGGAATGGCTGATCTTGTGCTATAGCAAACAAATCCTGCGAAGAAATTCCTTGCACTTTTACTGATTATAATCATTGAAGGGTCATTTGAAACAACCTAGTGAAGAGGGTAATCATCTACCGTAGTTTGGTGAAGAATATGCATTTTGGTTGAATATGGGAAGTTTTGAAGGAGTGCCTTACTACAAGCGAAGGATATCACGAGGAGAGCTAAATGACATTAATATCCTCCCTCGTTTCCTTTGGTAATCCTAATTTCTCTGAAGTAATGACATGCGCCAAGTTATCAGATTTAATTAGACTAGCATCTTTACTCTTTCTTTTCATAGGTAAATTTTTTTTTTTTGGGCATGTGTGTGTGGAAACAAATAGATTAAGGATTTGTTTCAATGTTTGTGGAAAATGAATAGGCTTCACGTCTTTTAGTTAGCATTTAAAGGAAGAGTAATGATATACAATGATGTCGACTTTTTGTAATCTTTTCATTTCATATCAAAACACTCATTCTAGATGGTTTTCTATATATAATTTTGTTTGTGGATAGTTTTGTTTTAAGTCAAATCATTGTGAATGGGGTTATTTGAAAGAAAAAGGGAGCCATCACCAACTATTGAATATTTAATCGAAGTATTTGAAGTATTTTAATTGAATATTGCATACCTCACCAATTGCAGACAAAGTCTGCTGTTGGTCTGGCCTCTGACTCAACAAATTATCCAAGAAATACTGCACGGATCTCCTAACCTAGGAGTATAAAATACGATCAGAACTGACAACAAAAAGGCCTATACGGAGCAAATGTTTCACTGAGTGACATTTTATGTTAACTGGTGTATACTCTGATAACATACCGATGCCAGGTCTCCTGTCGGCTGAAGTGCTCCAAGATCTATGAGACTGCGCATAACCTGCATAGTAGTGGGTTGACAAATTAAGCTATTGAAGCCAGATCAATATGTCAAAACAAATTCAAGTTCTTAAATTTCTTTGTATTTGCAGTGTATTTACATCCCAGTGCCAGTTCAAACTTCCCCTCAAAGGAAATTCAAACTGGAAATCAGAAAATTGTATCACAGTGTTACAGATACTGTTATCAAAGTTCAATATAGTGGTTATCAAAGTTCAACATAGTGTTTAAATAACATGTATTGTTACACTACATCTGATATACAAGATTGATAAATCCACACCCTTCATCGATGGATCCACCACTTGTGGTGTGGCCTACTAAGTGAGAGGGAGGGTTGTAATCAATTTTGGGGATATATAAATGGCCAATGCATCAATGACAATCACTTCCAAAATACTACCTAAAAAGAAGCGACAATGATGTGGTTGTGCATAGAAATTTGTTTTGTAAATTCTATTGGTCAACAAACTGCTAGATAAATGCTGAAATATATAATTAAAGGAAAAAAGCAGACCTTTTTTGCATCTTTCTCATAAACTGCATAAAAGAGATCAAGCAATCTCTCACGTGTAAAAGACTTAATCTCTCCCATCATACCAAAATCATAATAAATTAGTGATTCATCCACGTCAATAGCAAGATTTCCAGGATGAGGATCAGCATGAAAGAAACCAGTTTTCAGAATCTGAAGTGGTTACCAAGATGCAGCAAAATCATCAGTTCAAGTTAGCAAGTTTCACAGCATGAGACTTGTAACCAGCTAGATGGTTCAATCTGACCAAGATAAGTAGGTAAGGTTTTTAACCTGAATTAAGTATGCTTCAATAGAACGTGAGGAAATTTGAGATCGACTATAACCCCGTGCATCTATCATTTCCAAATAATTTATCTTGACACCTGCTCACAGAACTCACAATATCAAATCATAGGATATATGCTCTTTCGCTTTAAACATTGATCTTAGGATTTGATGATTCACAATATTCAATACAAAGTAACACAGTGGTTCAGATTGAAACCTGGAACGTACTCCAATGTTAATACCTTCGTTGCGGTATAATCCCAAATCACCAGCTACAGAAGATAAAAAAGAAAACCAAAAAGGATTTCCAAGTAAGAATCAGCAAGTACTGTTTTATCTTCTTCTTTTTTTATTTTTATTTCTCTATTTTTTTAATATAAGTGATTTACTGATGAGTTCAAGTTCCCGATAAAAAAGGGGAGAAAAAAAAGAACCGAAAGGGAAGGGAAAAAAAATCAAATTCTTCATAGAGCCTGTTTGGCAAAACTTATTTGCAGCTTAAAAAAAGTAAAAAAAGCTAGCTTAAAAAAAGCATCTCAAACCCAGCTTAGTTGAGCTTTTCAGGTTTTGGAGATAAAAGGATAATGCATAGAACTTGGTGGGTAATAGAAATCTCCTCATTGCAAAGCATCTGGAAATGAAAAAAAGCGTATGAACTAAACAAGAAGCAACTTGCAGTCTTTTAGCAAGAAACATACAGGTACTCGAACCCACTTGACATTTCGAAAATCCCGGCGGAATCTATCAGCGTTCTTCCCTTCATTTATATAATCAATTTCTTCGTACAAAATCCTGAAATTCCCACAAATGCAATAATGACTAGCTAATACACAAAGATACACCACTGATGTAGGAGAAGGAGGGGGCGATTATAAGTCAAATCTTTTGCCAGAGTTTTTCATGAATTTTATATTGAAAGCCAATAAATAAAAAATCCATGAACATGTGAACCAAATAACTGTTCCACTAACGCTATGTAGACAAATGTTAGCTAGCGGTGTCCTCAATATTATATAGAAAATCATAAAAATGCTTGAAAGAAAATGGACAGAATAGCAACTGACAACTGACATGAAAGTAAGCAGAATATGCATCTATAGAAAACCAGACATTCAGAAACTATTACCCCTAGCAAGGTGACCATATGCAGCTGCATGAAAAAAATTGGAAGTCTACTGATCCAAATTGATCTGGATCTGATTGCATATGGACTTGTGTGAACGAATTAGGTATGTTGTTTTAATAGTTATGGCCCAATAATTTTGGTCAAGAAGAAACAAGTTACTGAAAATGCTTACAATAAATTCCTATCTAAAAGTAGGCCATGGTGTTGCCCTAAAAAATATCCTCCAGATATTATACATACATTTTTTATGAGGGGCTGTTAGACTATGAATTAAATCATTGACCTCGCCATCAGCATGAATAATGAAGGAGAAATAATTTGGAAAAATTCTCGTACAAAATACTTTTGACAATGAGGGGGCTTTCGTACACAGGTCAAGTAGTTCAAACAATATAACAGAACCATGATGCTTAAATGCTAATCTATCCACCA
Organism: Camellia sinensis; assembly: GCF_004153795.1. Classification (NCBI taxonomy): domain Eukaryota; kingdom Viridiplantae; phylum Streptophyta; class Magnoliopsida; order Ericales; family Theaceae; genus Camellia; species Camellia sinensis. Next base: position 1,613,521 of record NW_021024977.1, on the reverse strand, counting down.
GGCTTGTGTAACATGAACCATTGTTACTTCACAGTTAAATACAAAGCAACCACTAAAAATATATTGGGAACAAAAAAAGAAAGGAAGCATGATAGGAGTTTTAAAAAAACTGATCAATGCTAATTCTTTACTTGGCACATTCTTCATATATTCCAATCCAATCCCTGGTTGGACCACCAAGTGTTTCGCTTTTTTGAAAGTATTCAGCAATTAGCTTTAAATTTCCTGGAAGAAAGGTGCATAATTGAGAGAAATAACCAAAACTATACAAAATGAATTGAACCAAGAAAATAAATAAGAACACATGTTTCTATGATCATTAATTACCACCAAGTGAAAATGGTCCACATACGTGCACTACTTACGTAAATCAATATCAAAGAGTTTCTTGAGGCCAGGTCTTTGAACTTTCACAACAACTTTCTCTCCATTATGTAATACAGCCCGATGCACCTAAAGGAAAAACTCTTCAAAACTCGATCAGAGAATGGACAGAAGTAGCAAGAAAAGAGTAAATGACATGTGAAGAAAAAGGTCACTCTCCTAGTCTAACTTTACTGCTATCTTCTGCTCATACACTAATAAGCCAGAAATTGGATGAAATATAAAATTCAAATTTGATCCAAGCATCCATTAGTCTTCCAGATCTTGTCATTTGTTGTTTAGCAAGAGAACAAGACAAGCACCTTTACAAATATTTAAATGTATTGTCGTTAACTTTCTATGTTCCCCATGCATGTTCATATTAATCAAATGATTGCGTTAGTTATTATGTCAGATTGCACACACACAAAAAAAGTGTCTAACATGAATGACTTTAAGACACTACAACTCTCAAGGCTGCATTTGATAGCACAGTTTATGTTTCAAGAAGGTTATACACTAAACAGAAAAAGTTAAGATCACACAAACGTATCGACACAAAAACAATATGATAGTGATGGTGGTGTGGTGGTGGTTTGGACGATAAATATAACAATTAACAACAATAAATCATAAATATAGTAAAAACTATTGAGTGACTACAAGTATATGAAACTAAATGGGTCTTTGTAAAGTCTCATAAATTTAAATGAAGGCTTAACATATGTACATGGAACAAACACCTGACCAAGGCTAGCAGCTGCAATTGGCTGGTCTTCAAACTCTTTAAATAATATGTCAACTGGAGCTCCCAATTCATTTGCAATGAAGGCTTTTGCTTTCTTTGGTGAGAACGCAGGTACCTTATCCTGAACCATATATCAAGCAATTTCCATCAACAAAATAAGCATATGCTTTCTTTATCTAGAAAAAAATTAAACAAATGTTTGCATTTTCGCACGATTTAATGAGATTTTGTTTTCAAGGCCAAACAAGAGTACCTGCAACTTGGCTAGCTCGTCCACAAACTCACGTGGAAAAAGATCAGACCTTGTCGAGGATAACTGTCCAAGTTTGATAAAAGTTGGACCAAGTTGCAATACACATTCTCGTAACCATGAGGCAGTTTTTCTTCTTCTGTTTTTCTGAATACAATTAGAATTTTGTAAGTAAAAAACACTAATAGAAGATACTGCTAACTCACTCACCAATTGTCCCAAAAGCTTAAGCCGTTAGGAAATAGGCCTAACAATGTATGTCAAGTTATTCAACAGACACAACTCTCCATAGTAAAGAAAGTAATTAGAGATTTTGTTAGCCGTGGCATATGTAGCAAGTGATTGATTAAGAATCAATCAGGCAACATCAAATAACATCTTTTTAGATTTCCAATTTTACCTGCTTATCTTCAGTGAAGCCTCCAATGTATGCCCATTTTGCATTGTCGAACATAACACGAACACGTAAAGAAAGCACGAAAGACCACACATCTATAGTTCTTTGAACCGAATTATAATTCTCACTGGCCCAACTGAAACCTTCATCTGAGGGAAGAACCTTTAGGCCTTCGATCGGTGGAAGCTCTTTAGAGCCCCTAATTTTTGTGGTCTTAACCAGGGCAGAAGAAGCATCTCTCTTAACAATGCTTGCTCCATTAACAGCTCCATTAACAACCCGCTTCGAACCATTCACTACCTCTGCATTACCAACTGATTGAGTTTTCTTTTTCATTACCTCACTGGTAGGTACCATTTTAATAGGTCTACCATTCGAACCCAATTTCCTAGGCGATTCAGTCTGTTGCATTTTGACTTGAAACCATAAGAATTTATCACTAGTGCATGAATTACTTGTTTGCCTCTCAAACTTTGGGAGTTGCTGAATTGAGATTGAGCTACAAAAACTGAGATTATCAACTCCTTTTCCATGATTCATCAAGTCCAAATCGCGGCAATAACAGCTATGGCTAGCCAATACTGAGGCCATTTAAGTTAATAGACACCTGCATATATGCGAATTAGATAATTAGGTTTTGGTAAACTATAAGAGGCCAAGCAATCAAACCCATCAAGATTTCATCATAAGGACCAATAATTGCTTGTCAAAATCCCTTGCTTCCCCTCCTCCCCAAACAACCCAAAATCAAAAAACAAGAAAACACATGATTTAGGGTTAAATAATCCCAACCAAGTAACGAAGAACTCCAACTTTATACTTAAAACCCAATTTCTTTAACCTTTTTATATGGCAAAAGAAAGAAAATTTGTTGAATTCCTACTTTATACTTCAAATGAATGCCTTATGTGTGTATATGTATATGAATAATGATTGAGGAAAGGGTGAATCAAATTTGCAATGAAAAAAGATTAATGGAATGCTTACAGAGTAGAGAGAGAGAGAGAGATTCAATGATGCAATTGAATCTTGATCTAAATGCTTAGACTACTAGAATACAGAGACTAGTAATGCTGTGTAATGGGTATGAGCAACATTTTAATAAGAAGAATTGTTTGACAGACAGACAGAGAGAGAAAGGAGAGGCAACGACCTTGATGGACGGGCTAATCGCGTGCACTCTTGTGGTAGTAGTTCTTGTTTATTACGCTTCCTTTCTTTCGTTTTTTTTTGAGCAGCTTCCTTTTTCCGGCTCTGTCGTGTGTGTGTGTGTGAGTGTGTGGAGTGTTGATTTTTGGGTTTCGGACAAAACTGAAATCAACAATGATTCATCCCACTAAAAACATCACCACTAATAACACTAATACATTAAAAAAGTAAAAAAAAATAAAAAAAAATACAACTCTAAAACCAAAACATCACATCATTAATGGCGGGACCCACTGCCACCTAATTAGTGGGAGCACTAATTAGTGCTCCCAAGCATTTTTCAAACTGAAATGGTGGGGGATATTTAACTGCCCTGCCAGTGCCACCATTCACAGTTTGCTTGGTTGGAATTGCGTTGATCTGCTGTCACCATTTGTGCCCAGTGCTCTACATATCCAACCTCGCTGCTTACGCGTCGATTTATTATTTGCCCTCTCTTGTTCGAACGCAGTTGCTGCACTGCAGGCGATTATTATTGGAGACGACTTGTCGTGTCCCTCAAATCATTTACCGTGTTCGGTCGTGTTCGGTGGTCGATAGATTTAGAAAGAAATTTAAAAAAAGAAATAAAAAAGATAAGTAAAATATCTATAAAATATAGAAAAATTTACCCATAAGTCTTAGTTTTTGAAAAGTTGAACCATTTAGTTTTAAAAGTTTTCTTATGCTCCATTTAGTCCCATTTGCATATCAATCTAATGTTCGAAACATTAATCTGATGTTCGAAATCTAATATTCGAAACATTAATATGATGTTCGAAATTTAATGTTCGAAACATTAATCTGATATTTGAAACATTGTAATGGGACCTTTCAGTCTATAAGAAAACTTTTAGGACTAAACAGTGTATAAGTTATTAATTTGGAATTTATTGGTGCATCCCCCTAAAATATATTCACTTTGTTTGTTTTATTTTTTAAAAAATATTTTTTAGAAAATTTTATTTTTTACTTTTTTGTTTTTTGTTTTTGTTTTTGTTTTTACAAATTTTTTTTTAATATTTTAAGCAATTTTTATTTTTTATTTTTTAGACATACCTAACATAAATATATCTAAAAAGTAAAAATTTGTGAAAAAACTTTTTAAAAATTTACTAAATACTAAAAATATAAAAAAAATACGAGAATTCAGTACATTTTTTTTTTAATATTTTCATGTATTTATTAATTTTTAAAATATTTTTTTACAATTTTTTTTATTTTTTAGATACATCTAAGTAAAGTACATCTAAAAAAGTAAAAAACTGTTTTAAATTTTAAAAATATTCACTAAAAATAAGAAAAACACGAAAACCAAAAAACTCAGTTTTCAAAAAACTTAATTCAAAAAACTCAAACCAAACACACTGATTTATATTTTGAAATTTTTTTATATGTTAATAGGGTATCACGTGACACTACCTTTCACTAATCACAAATATATATGCTTTCCAAAACATTCAACATAAATGTAATGGACTCTACTATCAAAGCCAATTATAATAGTAAAAGGTACCACATGACATATATCCTATCCATATACAAAAATTTCTCTTATATTTTATATAATTTTACATATTTTTATTCCTTTATTTTATAAGACTTTCTAAGGGATTGTTTGGGATGATCTAAATAAGTGTACTTTTTATCTTTTTATGAAAAGATGTGTAAAAAAATAAAAAAATAATATGATAAAAAAAGATAAAAACATAAAAAGATGAATTATGTTGGGGATGCCAAACCACCCTAAAATCTCCTAACCACTATTTTTTTACACTCCCAGGTACAATTTCCCATGGCTGTGGCTTGTCATATTCATATGTCTATTATCGGTCGTGTCGTTTGAGATGAGTTGAGTTGATTTTTGCTTATTTATTTATTAAATTAGTTAAAAAATTAAAAAATTAATAAAATAAATAATCACATTTCAATTATAATTATTTTATTATTTTTATAAAAATTTAAAAAATCAAAAAATTTAATCTAAACAAACTTTTTATTCTAAATTAAAATAGCCAAAAAGCGAATCCCACTTTCCAAATGAAGCATGTGTTTTATTAGAAAACTAGCGAATACCCGTGTCTGAAGACACGGTGTAAATAATATTGGGATTAGAATATAATTGCAATCCCAATACTATTTAATAAATTATCAATTATAAAGATGAAATTATACTTTCAACCTAAAAATTCCTATTTCTATGCCAAGAAAATGACATAGGCAAACAACCATTGTTGAACTTTGGTGACCCACCACGACATAAACTCAAAAATATCTATCTAAGTTCACAAAAGTTGTGGGAGTTTCCAATCAAATGAAGGGATTTGAAATTAAACTTTATAAAAACATATGTGAGTTTTCAAATGAAATTCAATGAACGCCCAAATAGTTTTATTTTAGTTAATGTGTTTATGCGATCTTTAAGTTGCTGTTATGTTATTTTATTTACAGTCAATAATAAAGCAAAAATTTTTGCGAGCAGGTAAAGAAGAAAGTTTTCTAATAATCAAAGTACATCTAAACTCAATGTTTGAACTTTCAAGGAAGGAGAAAAAAAGAAGCTTGAAAACAAAAACCTATTTGGTAAATTTTTGACAAATTTTCTACAGACTTAAAAGCCTAGAAATAAAACGTCCACTGTTTAATTGAAATTGAGATAGGCTCAACTCCAAAATACATTATTATTAACTCCAAAATTGGACATATCTCCATAAAGTTACATATCAAATAGAAGGCTGACTATTGCAAAAGGGAAGCACTGTGTGCTGTACATGAAATCTCAAAAGTAATACAAAATATTATCAACCAACAAATCCAAACAACAAATCCTTCAGGATTCAGAATTCAAACAACAAATCCAAACAACATAATCAACCAACAACAGCGATCAAGAGCAGAGAAAGGGAAATTCAAGAGACAATGTAAAATACCTCTATTTTGGTGTTGAACGATGGGTCTTGAAGCCACTGTTGGGAAATTAAAAAAACATTAAAAAAAATTTGAGTTATTAACATAGAATGGTAAAGTTAAAGGAGCCTCAAGAAGGTCTATTAGTGTGTCCCCAATTTGGGAGTCCTTTGCATTATATATAGGACAATTAGTAGTGATGGGTCATTACTCATGTCCATCTATGTGTGTCCATCTCTCACCTCACCTTTTGCCTTCTTCTATGCAAACATTTCAATTGTCATATTTGTAATCTCTCAATCTCCTTTTCTGTGTATCTTTGCTATTTTCATCTTACCCCTTCAAATGCCAACCACCAATCTTATCATTCTTTGTAATAATTTTTAGCGTAATAATCTTGTAATTTAAACACGTAATTAATTGTCTTTTGGGGTTTGAACTATCCTTAAATCACCCATGCAAGATTATTATACATTTTTTGTGTGTGCATAGAATCCTAGTATCTATATATACACACAGTGAATACATTGCTTGATTATTCATGATGACTTCAAATGAGGGCACGTCAAAAGATTGTTCACTAAATAATTTGACCATTTCTATAATGAAACCGCGATAGGATATGAGTTCCTTTTTTTGTGTGCTTCAATTACTTAACAATTTCTTGAAATTTTGTTATCTTGTATGTTATCTCATGAAAAGTGGATGAAGATTAGAGGATGATTAGTGGATGAAAAGTGGATGAATTTTGTTATCTTGTATGTTAATAGTTAGGTTGAAATTAATTCTTTTCTATTATACTAAAATTGTTGTAAATTAGAGGATGATTAGTCAGTTGCAGATTTCTGCATGGCAAAGCATAGGGTTGCCAACCAAAAAAAATATTGCAAATGAAGAGAGAAAAAAAGGTAAGTGTGTGCATGTTTGATTAGCAAGCCAAAAAAATTAGATACAGAGACACAGTTAGTAGAATTACTATTAAAGGGTTTTGACACATATGTATACAACTAACTAATGATGAGCTTGGAATGTGTCCTATGCATTCACGAACACTAGAATGTAGCCCATCTATAATAGAGAGAGAAGACCAGCAAGAAAAGTTTATGGGATGAAAAGTTTCTGCAGCAAGAAAAGTTTCTGGGCTGATAAGAAAAAAAAAAAATATTACCTGGGTTTCTTTGTAAGGCTATGTGCTTTGTTGCAGAGGAGGAGCTTCATTTAGAGTTTCAAATCTTGACTATATCACATTTACACAAACAGATTATCGTATCAAAACCCAAATAAAAATGCTAGATTCTCACACCCTCACATTTACACAAATCATATCACATTTTACACAAATAGAAAACCCAAATAAAACTCCTTGATTCTCACACCCTCTTCCAAAAAAAACCTAACCTAATTCAACTGAATAAAACTGATCTCAACCATTGAAATGTCCTAATAAAACTCTTTTCAACTATATTTAGGCTCTATTTGAAAATTGCTAACTTAGTTAATTTTCTAATTTTTGATCCAAAAAAAAAAATCTACAAAAAAATGATAAAATATTTTATAGTGATTTTTAAATTTTTAATTAAAAATTATAATATCGAAAAAGTCTTAAATTTTTTTTTTTTTTACACACCCACCCCAAAGAGTTCATTCACACACCCACCCCAAAGAGCTAAAGGGCCGAGTCGACTCAATTTTTTTTCACTCTCATTCAAACCATAAATCCCAAACGGGTTGCAAATCATAATTCGATTAGAAGCGGGTGAGTTTTTTTTCATCCGATCTTGTCAAGTCGGTTGACCAATTTATGGTAAAATTGAGCCTCAACTTGTGAACCATACATAACACAATACTATCTTAATTAAAAAAATGTTACATGAATCATCCAAAAGCACACAACATAGAAGAACTAAAGTAATGAAACCGAAGGATCTCAAAACTCAAAAACAGATTCTAATTGCTTCTTTGAAATCAATGTTAATGGGAAAATCTAACTCTAATTAAACCCAAGGTTCATTAAATAAAATTAACTATACTGTTTTTTTAAACAAAGATTACAACCAAATACTTAAGCATACATCCACATATATGAATGTTTCATAAAGGTAAAGTTTTGCCAAGATTTGGGATTAGCAGTTCAAATTATATAGAATTATAAGTGAGCAATCAAACAAACCCCTAAGAAGTGAGGCAGTGACTTGAAGAATAAAAAAAGGTTTCTAACAAATTGCTATCAAAATGGTGGGTTTTCTTACCTATCAAAATGATGTCATAATTTTTTTTCCCTCTCATTCAAACCATAAATCCCAAACGGGTTGCAAATCATAATTCGATTAGAAGCGGGTGAGTTTTTTTTCATCCGATCTTGTCAAGTCGGTTGACCAATTTATGGTAAAATTGAGCCTCAACTTGTGAACTATACATAACACAATACTATCTTAATTAAAAAAATGTTACATGAATCATCCAAAAGCACACAACATAGAAGAACCAAAGTAATGAAACCCAAGGATCTCAAAACTCAAAAACAGATTCTAATTGCTTCTTTGAAATCAATGTTAATGGGAAAATCTAACTCTAATTAAACCCAAGGTTCATTAAATAAAATTAACTATACTGTTTTTTTAAACAAAGATTACAACCAAATACTTAAGCAGATTTGGGATTAGCAGTTCAAATTATTCAGAATTAGAAGTGAGCAATCAAACAAACCCCTAAGAAGTGAGGCAGTGACTTGAAGAATAAAAAAAGGTTTCTAACAAATTGCTATCAAAATGGTGGGTTTTCTTACCTATCAAAATTATGTCGTAGTTTTTATTTTTTAGAGTTCCAAGAATTAAAAATCCATGTTACCTTTTTTGGGTAACAAAACAGAGCAGAAAGAGAAGGAGAAAGATATTACCTTGGTGAGAATCAGTTCAGTTCCTGCTCTAGAGTCAGAAATTTCTGTTTGGCAACTGGTAAAAACAATGAAATCAAAAATGAAAGAGCGAGGAATTTCAGAAATTAACAATTGTATATTGCAATGAGAGGAAAGAAAAATTTATATAATATCTTAAAACAGGTAAAACAATTCACACCTTAATTAAAAAAATAGAAAATAAACAAACCTCTATCATTAAAACAGGTAAAATAATCAAACAATAGATCATTGAAAAAGAAAATTCTTCTATCATTAAAACAAACATTGCAAAATCAATAAAACATTGTGAAGAGGAAAGAAAAATTTATATAATATCTCCTCTATGACATGAAAATATTCCTTTTAACCCCAATGACAACATTTTGAGATTAATGTTGGGATGATAGTTGCTATAAAATTGATGTTGGGATTAATCCCAATATCTCCAAACATTTTGTCCCAAGATTAATGTTGGGATGACAGTGTATACCTGTAATAAAACTGGACAGGAGAAGATTAATCCCAAGATTATTTCTCCTTTATTTTGTACTTTTGTAAGAAATCATCAATTACATTAACTAAGACAATTTTAAAAATGAAATTGTTGCCCTAAAAATTGGCCAAAGTTAAAAGGATTTGAAAGTCGTTCAATAGCCATTCTAGTATCGATGCCTGAAATTAAAAAAAATAAAAATTAAATTTGAAAAATAATAATAAAGTTAGATTAGATGGATTAAAGCAAAAATGTCTAATGTTCAGTATTTTCAAATCAACGTCACATAATATGTAATAAACTTTCTAACTGCTCAAAAGCTTCTATCATTTATCAAACACCACTTGCCATCACACACAGTCCAACTCACTTTTTTCACATATTTCCTTGTCTAGTTTTACTACCTTTATTATGTACTTGACAAAAAATGAAAACACTTGTTTTCCTTTACTAACTAAACCAGGCAAGAAGAACAATGGGACAACAAAAACTCTACACCACGATTTTGTTGTCCTCATATTCCAGGAGGTTAAAAAAGAGAAGGCATAAATAGAGAGGAAAAAAAACCCTACAACTTTAGTTTTGTCTTAAATAAAATGTAAATTTATAAATCCTGAAAAACCAATTTAGAAGACAATTAGACATCAATTTTTATTTTGACAATGGAAGATTCCAAAACTTAGCACAAAGTTATTTCCAAAGCAACTCAAAATTTACCAACGTATAGTCTTAAGAAAGACATTTTGTTACTAAGATTAGTTTGTGTTCACCAAAAAAAAAAAAAAAAAGAGAAGAGATTTATCTATGTTTATTTTCCTTTTTCTTTTCTTTTTCAAATTTTTCAATCCTCACTATGCACATTTTCTTTTTGGTTTAAATTTTCAACACATACTCTCAACAATCACCAAAATATGTAATGGCCAAGCCAACACTTTCTTATGGGGGAAAAAGAAATCTAGTGTACAGTGCATAGGTCATACTAATCCATTCAATTTCATTCCACTACTTTAACATTCATCAAAACCACTAACAGAAAAGCTACAAAGGCTACTACAACACCCTTTACTAAGCTCCATAAGAAAGAAAGAAAGATTAAGAAAAATAATCTAGTGGAAAAAGCAAATGAAAGCAAAAAATTTGAGCAATACTATTATTTTATTTTTTTTATCATGGTTTATTGCTCATTAGTCCCATTTTGCCTATCTTTTATGCAAATGGAAAGGGAGTTTTGTTTAAAACATAACTAAAAAAGTAACAAACCAAACAATTTAACTTTTATCAAAATTATATAAGTAATGAAACAGATGTAATAAAGAAAAATTGTGTGAGAGAGTTATACCTTTGATTATATTGAGAACCTAGAAATTGATGACCACTAGCACAAAAAACACAACACAATATGAAAATAGTAAAAAAAAACAAACTAAAATTTGGGGAAAAACTAATGATTAGAGGGAGAAAGGAAATGACATATTTATCAAAACTTTAATGAAAAATATTATGAAAGAAATTAAAAAAAAAAAATTGAATACCTTTAGCATTTAGAGAGAGAGGAAGCATAATTCTAGAGAGAGAAAGGAAGAGATTGAAGAAGAATTGAAGGCTATAGTTTGAATTGATCAAAGATTGTGCAAGTACCTAGCTAATTGAAGACTCTAGGTAAGGATTTAAGACTTAATTATGACTTTTAACCACCAAGTAGATCATTTCAAGAAGAAATTATGGTTGTGTACAAGAATTGGACCAACGATGTTGAATTTAGAGTTAATTCATGCATGTATGTACATTTTCTCACAAATTGAGCATGAACTCCAAGAATTCTCTCATGCATGTTTGAAATTCATCTTTTTTTGGGGAAAACATCAAGTTTCAAGTTGATTTGTGTTGTTTGATCATGTTTTGAGAAGTTTGATACAAGAAAAATTCATGCATGTTGTATTCATGAACATTCATCATGTTTTAAGTTGAAATTGTGAGTTTTTAACAAACTCTTGGGCCATGATTTTATGAAATAATTCTTAATTCATCATGTTTTACAAGTTTACTATGTTATCTCAAGTTTTGGGGCCCAAGAGATGTGTTTTGAAGGTTGGAATTCGAGTTTTGAGCTTGAAGGTGCAATCTGGAAATTCCAGAATTTGCATCTACGCTCGAGCGTGGGAGTTCACACTCGAGCGACCATTCTAAGTGCGTGCACTCCGCTCGAGCAACCAAAAGTCTGCTTGATTAAGGCCGAAATGTACGTCATTGAGGCCGTTAATTAGAAACTCTTAACTTCACTTGCTGGTTAAACTGTATATTTTATGTGTGTTGAGTGTCAATCAGGTTGTACATCGTCGGAGCATAAAATGAGCAAAAAGACAGAATTTGGGCAGAGTTGACTTTCCCGCACGTGCGTTGACTTTTTCCACACGTGTGTTGACTTTCCCGCACGTGCGTTGACTTTCTCGCACGCGCGTTGACTTTTCTGCACGCGCGTTGACTTTTTCTGGGAAAGTCAAATCGACGTTTTAAACTTGTTTGGACGAGATTGGAAGTATAAAAGGGCAAGTAAAAGGCTGAATTAGGGTTCTAAAATTGTTTGGACCTAAAGAGAGAGGCTAGGGTTTGAAAAAAGAGGAAGAAACAAGAAGCTTAAAAGATGTCTCCCATGGTGGTTCCTTCTCCATCTACCTCCTCCCACTCCTCTATGAGTGGCTAGTCTCATTTTCTAAGGTTTTGAAGAAACCCTAGCCATGTAATAGGTTTTTCTTTTTTGATTTTATATTATGTAAAGGTTTGAACCATTGTATGGTGTTTTAGAAATTCTTTATATATAATTTTCATTATCTTTTCAAATATTTGACTTTCTGTGATTGTTGAATATTATCCATACATGAGTTTTCTATTCCTTCACATTTAAGGTATGGGACGAACCATGCTACGAGGAACGAGTCGTATCACTACCCTAGTTTAGAGTGAACGATTCGTATTACTTGAGATGGTTCGTGCTCGTACATTGAATGTGATGATCTTCTTGTTAAATGCTTTGAGCTTGTAGTTGTGAAGCATTAATCCGTTCAAACCATAGCATAATTAATTTCAATTGGAAACCCTAATTATGTGGTTAGTGGTGAATTCTCTACCCTAGGATTTTTCCTCAATTCAGTAAACCTAAATTCAATTATTCTTGATAATTTAATTCATTAGTTTAATTTAGTCGTTATTAAATTAGGTTATAAACAACCAATCTTTTTATCAAAATTAATTTAGGAATTTGACAATTAAATTAGTTTAATTTCACAATAGTCCCTGTGGATCGATACCTGGACTTACCATTATTCTAATAGAATTTGGTATAGTTTAGTATTTAATTTTGGTGTGTTCAACGACCCATCACTGCTCGAGCGTGAATTGCAAGCTCCCAGAAGTTTCATGTCATTTATAGATCGCTCGAGCGAAGGAATGTGCGCTCGAGCGACCATTCACATTTTGCATGTCCGCTTGAGCGAGGAAAGCTACGCTCGAGCGTGGACCTTATTTTCAGAAATTCGACTAAGTGTTCCAAGACATTTTTGGCATCCTCATTGCATCTTAGGAATTCCTAATCCTTAATTAAGCCATAGTAATGAGGTTATGGATTAGAAATACACTACGAGAAGAATGTACTAAGTTCCGAGACTGCAAGTGTGTGTGATTAGTCAATGTGATAAGAAAGAACAAGAACCAACGTAATGAAAGTTAAGCCGTGTTGGCCACATAAATGTGTAATGATAAGACATTCTTGTGTTATGTATTTTGTGATTGTAGGTCATGACTCGAGGATTGATTGACCATTTACGGGAACCACTGTGAGTAACATTTCTGTAAAGATATGTTGATATAAATTATGTTCTAAATGAAATATGTTAAGCTGTGATTTCTGAAATGATATCTGTTTTCGTGAACGAATATTCCATGTTTGAAATCTATTATGGCATCCATAGATAGTCCCAAGTCATGGGGGACGACATGAAAATATGGGTCCATGACATACAAGTAATTACGAGATCCTGTTAGCCACTTCATTGAGGTGATATGTGTTTAATCGGTATCCGGAACCGATTACTCTAGTCGGAAGACGTTCTGTGATGTGTTCTATGGGATGTACCATTATTATATTCTTATATGAGAATGATTATGCTATGATTTGTTTTACACTTATGATATGTTTGGAATTCGTTCACTTACCCCTTTACCTTAATGTTATTCATTGGGCTTTAGCTCATTGTGTGTATATATATGTATAGGTGAGCATTCTGGAGCCCGAGCCTGAAGGCTTATGTCAGGATCTGTGTTCTGTTGTTAGCCAACCATTGTGCCTCACGTGGAGGTTCCCGAAGTGTCCTGTGTTCAAGTTCTGTTGGTTCTGTGTATATGTATAACTTGATTTAATTCTGTTGGCTGGACTTACTGTTATGTGTGTGGGTATAATGTATGTATGACTTTTGGTTATTGTATATAAAGTTTTTAAATATTCTGTTTCATATAAGTCAGCACAGCTCATTGGACAATTATATTTATGTATTTGCTTCCTCTAGCCCCTTAATCTTGTTAATCTGCTTAGAGGCCTTTGGTAGTTCAAGGATTACTGGCCGGTTACGATGCTAAACCTATAGGGACGGATTTGGGTCGTGACAGAGTGGTATCTGAGCACGAGTTATACCCCACACACATGTCCATATGAGCTATAGGATGTCCTAGAAATGAAATAGGGACATTGCATTATCATGTGTAAGTATGTGAACTATTATGAACACGTCCTTATTGAAAATACATTGAAATGAAACCTTCGTGCATGATCAAAGTAGATAAGTGGAATAGCATGTAATGTTAATTTCAATACCGAATGTGGAATCTATGTGAACGTGAACGTATGAAAGTAATGAATCATGTGACTGTATCTGAATTGAAATGAAAGTATAAACACGTCTGATATGAAATGAAATATGAGAACAGTGAGAAGTTTCCTTATATTAATAAGCACCCTGTTTGTGTGTAGCTAATGGAAAGGACAAGGAATGTAGACGAATCTGAATCTTCTGACGCTAGAATTAGCCGGTTAGAAAGAATGGTTGAAACCTTAACCGAAAATCTGAAACAACAGCAACAAGGGAAAATACATGTACCTGAACCAGCTAATTATGATATGATAACACCAACACAGAAATACAATAAGATGAAACCACAGAAATTTCAGGGGGGTATTGAACCGTTGAAAGCTGAGGCTTGGGTCTTAGAAACTGAGAAAATATTTGAGGTATTTCCGTGTATTGAGGCACATAAAGTTTTATTGGCAACATTCACGCTCAAAGAGGAGGCTAGGAGATGGTGGATGTTAGTACGAAATGATAATAAAGGAGTGACGTGGGAGAGGTTTAAAGAAATTTTCTTCGAAAAATACTTTCCCCAATGCATTCGGGATAGGAAAGTATCTGAATTTGAACAACTAAAACAAGGCAAAATGACGGTGGCCGAATATGAAACAAAATTTACCGAGTTAGCCCGATATGCACCCCACATGATAGACACTGACTACAAAAATGCTTGAAAATTTGAAGGTGGGCTCCACTTAGATGTGTTTGATCGAGTTTGCACCTTAAAATTGCCAAAATACGTGGATGTTCTTGATAAGGCCTTAATGTCCGAGGCAAACATAGCAGCCTTGAAAATATCAAAATCAACATCATCAACTGAATCAGAAAGAGCGAAGCAGAAGAAACAGAAAGTCGAAATGACTAGTAATTCGATAACTTCTGCGAATGAAAAATCTATGGCGAAAACTGTGAACAAAGAAAGCTGGGGAAGCAATGTGAACAATGGCATACCTAGTTGTAAAGAATGTGGGAAACAACATTGAGGCATTTGTCGTCGCCTATCAGGGGCTTGTTTTAGATGTGGTCAGAAGGGGCACTTGGCTAAATCTTGCCTGCGAACTCATCCGAACAACACTAGGCCTAATGCTAGTACGACTGGTTCTGTTCCTACACCCTAGTTCCAGAAAATGCTTGGAACACTGAAACAGCTGACACAAGTATTACCTTAATTATGTGCAATTGTTTATATGGGAATTTGTGTGGAAGTGTACATTTCTTAACTTGATATAGATTGTGGGTATGTTAATTGAACCAATTGAATTATTAGAATTTTGAACCCCTAGTTATTGACTGCCTTGAAAACTTGCTAATTTTATGTGAGATGCCCGAAGGCCTATAACGAATTACCTAAGCTTTGGGAATTGTTGAGACTTATGAACAACGAGAACTTGCTGGGTTAAATTCTTATACCGTATTGCAAAATTTAATATGAACTGTTAAGTATGACCTTTGAACTATGCTAGAACTATTGAATACGGGAACACATCATGATTGACTATAGTGGGGAAATCTGTACGATCATGACTTGAACTGAACTGTTATATATTGACTGACATCATCGAATGAGTAGACCCGTGATCTCGAATTATATACACGAATCAGCCACGTACGGAATTTCTGAAATCGAGAACCTATGTCAGTTTGGAAGAACGAACTTTTGCTTATGAATCGTGAACGAATGCCTAAATGATAATTGATTTTGGACTCGTACCTGTCTGTATGTTCCATGTTTGTAATACTATTAGAATTGATGGGATTGAATTATGGATAATGAACACTTAGAGACCTACTGCCTGATGTGAACTATGTGTTATGCTTTAGACCCTTTTGTTTAACAACTACCTATGATGAGGAACATGTTTGGACTTACTTATGCCTATACCTTTGCGTGGGATGTTAATTAATTGAACTCGACAGACTCTTTGTGTCCGCTGTATTTGTATCTAGACTGAGTAGACTTATGACTTATTGCCTTAACTATTGTATCTGGGGAAACTGTTTTGTGTTTATCTGTATATAGACTCATGAATCTGTATCGGGAAGGTTATTAGACTCTAGACATGTATATATATATATATATATATGACTGTACCTTTGCTCAGAATGATCGATATGTCATTTTTGTTGATAACTTGACCGTTGGGATTATGACTCTGGGATTGTGTGATTAAGTAAAGACCCCAAGCGATAAACTCTAAATTGTGAACTACGATTATTGAAAATTGACAAGACTGTTTGACTCGACTAGTGAGCCTATACTTTAGCGACTGTACGACCGATTTGAAACTTCTGTATAACAATCTGCTATTGTGTACCTTATGCTTACGTGAAAAACTCATTTGGGAAAAATTGCTATATTGACTGTAATGCTTACCTCTCGATGTGAATAACTGCATGCCTATGCATTTACCTGTAAAATTATTGGGAGGAAACACATTGTATATGACCTGAAACACTTTGACATGACCTACTATGATACATGACTCTGATGTGACTTTGAAAATTGATGAACTTAGAACTAAGGTACCTCGATTGGAGATGATAAAGATAGAACTTTTACTTGATCTAACCTGATAGAACCGTGGTTTGATGAGACCCTTGCTTAACTGATGGAACTTCTGTTTGATGACTCATGCTTGAACTTTGACTTGATATGACCTGGTTGAGCTTTCATTGATTTGATCTGAGGAGACCCTTATTGAGAGCTATTATTTGATTTAGTTATATTATGGGGGATTGTGAATTGCTTATGATTGAATAACAGGGCCGTGTTGCTAAGGAAACTAACCAAATGAGAATTAGAATCAATCTTGA
Source organism: Camellia sinensis (assembly GCF_004153795.1). Taxonomy (NCBI): domain Eukaryota; kingdom Viridiplantae; phylum Streptophyta; class Magnoliopsida; order Ericales; family Theaceae; genus Camellia; species Camellia sinensis. Next base: position 1,596,570 of record NW_021024977.1, on the reverse strand, counting down.
ACCCTTAGGAAGAATGTGAACCGTCAACAACAGACTATGTGATTACGAATAGCTTCTTACCATATGCCTGTAACCGATTAGGGAAAACATGTGAATGAGATTATGAAATTTGGTAACTTGTGCTTGGGGAATATTATACCGTATACATGACACGTGGTTAATTACTCTGGTATTACTACTATGAACTTGTTTGACTAAGAGGACAATTGCTTTTGTGTTACTGTACTTCAAAACTGATGGAATTTATTGACAGCAGACTAGTTCGATTATAAACTCTGATTACCTAGGAGGATATGCAATTAGTTTGACTGCTTCTGTATTGACACATAGTACGATTGAATCTGTGGAAACTGAGGCTGATGAATAGTATATGAATGATTACTTCGGAATTTCGTTTACTACTATAGGGTTAATGTACGAAATTGCCTCGTATTTCTGCTATACTTCAGAATGACCTGGATTAACTGTGATAAGATTACCGGATTGAAAACCAAGTTGAACAAAGACCAGATGAATGACTTGGAAATGAATAATCAAATTTCTGTAACTTAATGGGGGAAATTACTTATGGAAATGGAAACAGTGTGAATCTATGACGTCCCGATAAGTACTTGATATAAGTAATGAGAGTAATAACTTAATAAAGTTATGCCCAACTGTATTTATTTTCTGTGTGACAAAATAAGTTTTGTTTTCTGAAATGCTATATGTTGTATGCTGAATGATTGTCCAATTTATGATATGTATTTGTGGCATCCTTAGCATCTTATAATATGCGTCCCTTTATGGGTCATCAGGTCCCTTTATGGGTCATCGAATTTGTTATTGCTAATGAATGCACCACGTATGCTTAAGCAAGAATTGTGACATCTGCGTATGATCTGGACAAGAATGTGAATATGAACATGTATATGAATCTGTTTTTGATTAAAATCTGAATGAATATAAGACTCTGTTTTGATACGAACCCTAATATCTGTATATGATTTGTGATTCTGTTTCTGTGCGAAGCTAAGGTCGAGATTGGGTTATGAGCATATTTATGAATGTGGTTATGTTTTTGTTTTGTAAAGAATTGCAGTTATATTTTCGATGAACATCATTTCTTTTGATATAAGATAACTTGAGTTTAGAGGACCAAACTTTTTAAGGTGGGGAGACTGTAACAACCCCTATCCGTAATTAGCCACTAATCCGTATTTAATGATGCTAATTGAGTGGATCAAATGAATTATGGGATTAGTATGTAAATTGCATGATATTTGGCCTTTTATTTGTTACTTATAGAAATATATGTTTGGAATTCCACTTTAATATGTAAATTGAAAGTCTTATCGGCATCCGAAATCGAAATTGACTACACCGATACGTTATTTGGAATTTTTAGAACCATATGGCAAGTTTTATTAAAAAATTGATTCAGTCTGATTCATTAAGTCGCGTTTTGCAAGCCTTATGTTCTAATTAGTGTATTTTAACATCATAGCTTTATATGTGAGCCTTAAGCTCATTTTTGAGCTCAATCCTTTTGCCCCTTAGTGCTAAAATCTGGTGAAACATTTAGAGAGAGAGGGAGCACAATTCTAGAGAGAGAAAGGAAGAGATTGAAGAAGAATTGAAGGCTATAGTTTGAATTGATCAAAGATTGTGCAAGTACCTAGCTAATTGAAGACTCTAGGTAAGGATTTAAGACTTAATTATGACTTTTAACCATCAAGTAGATCATTTCAAGAAGAATTTGTGATTATGTACAAGAATTGGACCAAAGATGATGAATTTAGAGTTAATTCATACATGCATGCTTAGTTTAGTTTAATTTCATCATTTTGAACATGATTCATATCATCCATGTTTGAATTATCATGTTTTAAACCTTGAATTCATATTTTGAAAAGGGATTTCTTACATGCATGGACCTTATGGGCTCAATTTACAAGTTTCATGAGTTTTGGAGCAAAGAGATTGAAAAGTTTTGCATGCATGTACATTTTCTTACAAATTGAACATGATTTTTATGAACCCTCTCTTGCATGTTTGAAATTCATCTTCATTTGGGAAATCAGCAAGTTTCAGGTTGTTTTGTGGTGTTTGATCATATTTTGGGAAGCTCAAGACCAAGAAAACCCATGCATGTTGTGTTCATGAACATTCATCATGTTTTAAGTTGAAATTGTGAGTTTTTAACAAACTCTTGGGCCATGATTTTATGAAATAATTCTTAATTCATCATGTTTTACAAGTTTGCAATGTTATCTCAAGTTTTGGGGCCCGAGAGATGTGTTTTGAAGGTTGGAATTCGAGTTTTGAGCTTGAAGGTGCAATCTGAAAATTTTAGAATTTGCATCTACGCTCGAGCGTGGGAGTTCACGCTCGAGCGACCACTTTGAGTGCGTGCACTCCGCTCGAGCAACCAAAAGTCCGCTCGAGCGTGAATTTCAAGCTCCCAGAAGTTTCATGTCGTTTACAGATCGCTCGAGCGAAGAAATGTGCGCTCGAGCGACCATTCACATTTTGCATGTCCGCTTGAGCGAGGAAAGCTACGCTCGAGCGTGGACCTTATTTTCAGAAATTTGACTAAGTGTTCCAAGGCATTTTTTGGCATCCTCATTGCATCTTAGGAATTCCTAAGCCTTAATTATGCCATAGTAATGAGGTTATGGATTAAAAACACACTAAGAGAAGAATGTACTAAGTTCCGAGATTGCAAGTATGTGTGATTAGTCAATGTGATAAGAAAGAATAAGAACCAACGTAATGAAAGTTAAGCCGTGTTGGCCACATGAATGTGTAATGATAAGACATGCTTGCGTTATGTATTTTGTGATTGTAGGTCATGACTCGAGAATTGATTGACCATTTACGGGAGCCACTGTGAGTAACATTTCTGTAAAGATATGTTGATATAAATTATGTTCTAAATGAAATATGTTAAGCTTTGATTTCTGAAATGATATATGTTTTTGTGAACGAATATTCCATGTTTGAAATCTATTATGGCATCCATAGATAGTCCCAAGTCATGGGGGACGGCATGAAAATGCGGGTCCATGACATACAAGTAATTACAAGATCTCGTTAGTCACTTCATTGTGGTGATATGTGTTTAATTAGTATCCGGAACCGATTACTCTAGTCGGAAGACGTTCTGTGATGTGTTCTATGGGATGTACCATTATTATGTTCTGATATGAGAATGATTATGCTATGATCTGTTTTACACTTATGATATGTTCGGAATTCGTTCACTTACCCCTTTACCTTAATCTTATTCATTGGAATTTAGCTCATTGTATGTATATATATGCATAGGTGAGCATTCTGGAGCCCGAGCTTGAAGGCTTATGTCAGGATCTGTGTTCTGTTGTCAGCCAGCCATTGTGCCTCACGCGGAGGTTCCCGAAGTGTCCTGTGTTCAAATTCTGTTGGTTCTGTGTATATGTATACCTTGATTTAATTCTGTTGGCTGGACTTAAGTTACTATTATGTGTGTGGGTATAATGTATGTATGACTTTTGGTTATTGTATATAAAGTTTTTAAAAATTCTATTTCATATAAGTCAGCACAGCTCATTGGACAATTGTATTTATGTATTTGCTTCCGCTAGTCCCTTAATCTTGTTAATTTGCTCAGAGGCCTTCGGTAGTCCAAGGATTACTGGCCGGTTACGATGCTAAACCTATAGGGGTGGTTTTGGGTCGTGACATTGGCTCAGCTCCTGTAAAAAAATAACAAACAGTTTTCACCCAATGAAACAAAAATATATTGAGTTAAGAGTCACAGGAGTAAAGGGAAGAAGAAGAAAAAAATTGACTCTAACCCATCCAATCAAAAATTTAATTTATTATAACCACATTTTTTTTGTCACGTATATTTTAAAATGAATATACAATTGTGCCTACAGTGTCTAAGTTTTAAAATTAAAATTTTAATTGATTATAAGCACTGGTAGAGTTATTGGGTGTGAAAAAAGTAATAGGTAAAGTTATTCTATTGAATCAATGTAATCTAAATTTCTCTTCCACCCCCAAAATCACTTATCAAGAAGAAAAATTCCAATAAAAAGAAACTGAGCAAATAAACTTCTAAAATTGTGAAGGAAAAAAAAGGCTCACTTGTTAAATAGGTCGTTGTGCCATTGCTCTCCATTTCTTGAAACATTCACTAATAGACCCATACAACACATCCATTCATTGTCTAACTTGAATTTTTCAAGTCTAATAAAAACAAACTAAAACATCTTGTTTTGAAAAACAATAAAATCAATCATAAAGGCATTTTAAACAATGCTAATTTTTAAAATTACAGTAAAAATTATCACAATGATTATCATCAAAATAGTATGAAATTCAAAAATTAAAATAGAAGACCCAAATTATTAGCATAAAAAAATCAAGTACTCGCTCTTCTTGGTTCTTACTTCCCTACCGTCTCAAAACAAAAAACATAAACTACAACAAATAAAATGAAGCTTAGCAAGTAAAAATTTAAGATTCTTAAATTTCACAACATGTAAAATGAAGCCAAGTTAAACAATAGATAAGTAACAAATTATTGACAAAGGAAGGCAGGCCAATTACCTAATCAACCATTGTAGCAAACAAAGCCATAATAACTTTTTATGAGTTAATCAAACACCTTCAAGCCAAGACATATGTACCTGAAGCAAAATGAAGAATAAAAAATATAAGCAAGCAAGCTCCATTATCCATTATCTAAAATCAATTCCCTAAAAATTGCCCACTGTTTATTATTAAAAATAAGATTCAATTCCCATTGATTGATTCACCAATTTGAATATACCTATATTTTTGTTAACCTTACCAAATATCCAAGGAATGTATCATTCACTATATGGGGGGAATGTAGAATAAACTATGATGGATTCACTCACTATTTTTGTGTGTGTGTGCGTGTGTGTGTGGGGGGGGGAATGTAGAATAAACTATAAGATAACTTTGATCAATTAGGACATGCACATTACCATCACTAAGTGCATTCAAGCATGGTTAATCAAACTCTTTGTAGGAAAGGTTGTTTAGTCATTTACTTGGCTTGAAATGATGTCTATTCCTAACAAAGAAAAAATAAACACAACATTATTGTAACTTAAACCTAAACTTAGAAAACCCACATAGAAAAATCACAAAAAAATATTCCTTACTTATTAAGTGTTTGATAAAATGTTTCAATGGAATTTACACACAATAAATCCAGTTGATGGTATCTTCTTTCATATATTTTTGTTTTCGGTTTCATTTTGTGGAGAAATGGGAATCATCCCAATAATTTTTTAAATTACTTTTGGATAATGGGAATCATCTAACTACCAATATTATTCTTCTGGGTCTATATTCTGTTATTTTTGTGAATGGTTGTTACCAAAATCAAAGTAAATGGGTTTTGTGAAACCCAACCAACTTTTCATATGTGTGCATATATTATCTGTAATAGAAAAAAAAAATCTGTAAAAATTTGTAATCAATATATATACACACAAAGAAAACATTATCCATAAAAGTGCAACCAACTCTTCAATTGATGATCTCTGTGGTTTCAAAAAAAAAAAAAAAAAAAAATCTATAATCAATATATATACACACAAAGAAAACCTTACAAAAAAAAATCGGTTTCATTAAAAAACAAAGAGATGGTATGTGAAGCGCCAAAAATTTTTGGAGAACCTCATGAGGAATGAACAAATATAGTCAAGATTTTGGAGAACCTCACTGATTTGTTGCCGCAATGTCGTTCTACTTTAAGCATTTTTATTAATATATATGATTCTTCAAGCATACCATCCCTTTGTTATATTAATAGCAAGGCTAGCACCGATTATGGTATTTTTAAGAATACCATAATTTGGTATTTTTAATGATGAAATATGATTAATAATTTGGTTATGGTATATATTAAGGGAGAAGAGTACCATAATTTGGTCCAAATCATATATATTAATAATCCCTTTGTTATATTAATAGCAAGGCTAGCACCGATCGGTGGGTCCAAATCGGTGCTAGCCTTGCTTTAATATATATGTAATTAAACCTTTAGATACGGGCATATGCTAGAATGGCATTTAAAATACCTATGATTATTAATATCGTACTTGTAAAATTGTGGAATTTATCAAAATTAGAACGGCATTTTAGGTGAATCAGTGGGCCAATCTCCATCATTGCAACATTAATTTGTAACTCTGTTTTTGTTGTTTCAATTCTGTTTTTGTGTTCTTCAAACTATGATTCAATGATTAAAAAATAGTGATTGATCATTAGACAGCTTAGTAGGCTCACATTGTATTTTGCTAAGTTCAATTCAGTTTAGTTCTTAGTCCTCAGTTCAATTTTGTGTCCTTAAAAGACCATTGACTTAAATTATAACCATTGACTTAAAAAACCTCAAAGAGGATCAGACGATAATGATGACCAAACCACTTGATAAAATGCAGGTGACTCGTTGAATTTATGTTCCTTCTGGTTGCAAAAAATTATAAGCCTTTTGAATTTATGTTCCTTTTGGTTGCAAAAAATTATAATTCTTTTGCATCCTAGGTTTCTCATTACTTGGAATCCTAAATAATAAAAGACCTATAGTTTAGTAAAAACGCCAAACAGAATGAAAGGATCCAACAATTTAAAATACAATTCCATCTTGTTTTTCAATTTATTTTACTGTAGTCTACTAAATGAAAGGAACCATTTTTATATGAACAAAATCAAAACATGATGAAAGGAACCTTTTTAATGCAGGTGACTTGTTGAATTTATTTTAGTGCAGAATGAAAGGAACCCTTTCAATATGAACAAAATCAAGTGAAACCCATTTATACACTGGACTATACAAAATCAAGTGAAACCCATTTATACAATGGACTATCAAGTGAAACCCTTTTCAGGTTTCGGGTCTATATCACTGCTCGATTCGTTGTCCAATGCAGCAGAGAACAATGTCTCCATATCCGATTCAATATTCACCAGATCCTCCTAGCCTTAATACAAATGAAACCCATTTCAGACCCGAAACCCATTTATACACTGGACTATACAAAATCAAGTGAAACCCATTTATACAATGGACTACAAGTGAAACCCTTTTCAGGTTTCGGGTCTATTTCACTGCTCGATTCGTTGTCCAATGCAGCAGAGAACAATGTCTCCATATCCGATTCAATATTCACCAAATCCTCCTAGCCTTAATACAAATGAAACCCATTTCAGACCCAAAACTTTAAAAAAAATTAAATTTAAATCTATTTAAAAAACAAAACCTATTTCAAAAATGAAAACTCATTTCTCATTTCAAGATCAACCCAACCAAACAACCACATGTCAGAAATCAGAAACAATCAATCCCACAAAAGTTAGAAGTTCTAGTTTACCTTGCAAGAGGAGACAGCCAAAAGAGGAGGGTGAGAGGAGAGGAGAGGAGGCGGTCGGTGGTGTCGTCGAGAGAGGATGACACAAAGAGGAGAGGTGGTTGGTGGTCGTCAGCATTGCGATGGTCTGTGGTCGTCGCACGGTAGAGAAAGAGAGAGAGAGAGAGAGAGAGAGAGTTCAAAAATTGAAATTAGAGAGAGAGAAGATGAGTACCTGTGACAAAGAGGAGAGAGAGATTTCCTTTAATTTACATTTTGGACCATAAGATCTTGATGGTAATTGATCTCAACCGTTGATGCTCAAAGAGCATTTGGGCGGGAAATGAAGACATCCTAACCATTGAAATTTAGATGAGGCAATTTAAACCATTGGATCAAAATATATCTTTAAGACAAATTAGACATTTTCAAAAACTCTTCTCCCTTCTTATATAGATTATACAATAGTCTCGGAGTATTATGTGGTCTTACTCTCTCATTAATCACCATCCATTATATTCTCAGGTCCTTCAATCAACTAACACAAATAATGAATACTTCATTTTCTTTCACCAATCATATTACAATGAAATATCACGTGATCAAACTTCAAGACTACTGAATAATCACCCATGTTTAGTTAAAAGATTTCATAAGAGAAATAATAAATAAATAAATAAAACAAAGAAATACAATTTTATTTTTTATTTTTTGGATTCATTTAGACACTTTTTTTTTTCTCTATTCCTAACTCAACCAAACATAAATTGCAATACGAATCTTATCAACTCTTTTTTATTTTATTTTTTCTTTCCCTTGTCAAATCTTCCAACTAAACACAACTTTTAAAACATTATTATGGGTTAATTTTACTTTTTATTCTTATAATTTGATCTAAATTTCATTTTAGTTTTTATATTTTTAATTTGAACAATTTGATTTTCACACTGTAAATTTAATTTCAATTTAAATTTAATAATTTACAACACTTGTCAATTTTATAATATTTCAATTTATTTATTCCATCTAAATATGAAGTTAAATTTAATAATTTTTGGACATTTATAAGTGTGTATATATAGACAAAATTAATAAAAATTTAGATTGAATAAACAAATTTGAACTAAACTCAAAGTACAAAAATCAAATTATTTAAATTAAAATGATAAAAATTAGGACATTCACTTCATAAATTCAAAATTAGATTTCTCTTGGTCAAAAGTTCACCCGCTACACAATTATGTGGTGTTATGAGAAATTGGTAAAAAGTTAACTTTTTGATTATTTTAGCCTATTTTATCTTTTTGTGAGTAAAAAATATGAGAACTGATGTGACCCAAATAGATAAAAAGCTAAAAGTTGACTTTTTATTTTGTTCCCAAAAGACCTCTATGTCTATAAGGACATGATTTTACGAGATCACCAAACTACTCCTGTATACCCTACACGGAGGCGATACCGAAGTAAGAGAGAGGGATTTGAAAACCTAATCGGCTATTCTAGACGAGTAATGATACATATCTCTAATATTAGAATTCTAAATAGAACTTTAGAAAGGTGTAAGAGAAAAAGAGTAGAGAGAGATAAATAGAGGAGTATGAGATTTACTTTCACATAAATACTCTACACATCATTAAAATTAGGGTAAATTACATTGACACCCCTTGAGGTTTGGTCCAATTACTACCCACCCCCTGAAGTTTTGAAAATTGCATTCCTACCCCTGTGGTTAATAATTTAATTTCACAAACTCCCCTGCTTATATAAAAGGTAACAATTCCCAGTAGAAAAACAGAGGAAATTACATTAAAAAATAAATAAAGGAAAGATGAAAAAAAAGAGAAAGTAAAGCAAAGCAAAGAGAGAGAGAGAGTGCACGAGTTTAATGTTTTCATTTCGTCTAAATAATTACAATGATAGGGAGATTAGTGTAATTTCTCAAATGTCAATGGGTGATTTGTATTAAACTCAAATATCAGGGAGTGTAAGTGTAATTTACCCTTAAAATTATATTAGAACTCTCCAACATTATTCATTCCAGACGCACACTCTCTCTCAGGAAAATAACGCTTTCTCTCTTTCCTCTTTTGACTCTCTCTCTTACAGAAACCAGAGAATGGAGAAGCCAAATGTCGTTCCTTATCATCGCCGTACTCGTAACATGTCTCTGTATCCAAGTCAGATCAGGTATCTTCTATTCTCTCTCTCTCTCTCTCTCTCTCTCTCCTTCTCCTTCCTTCAACTCTCATAACACCCCTAGGGCTGGCCCTGAAGTGAGGCCACTGAGGCGGTTTTCTCGGGCCTCCAATTTTGAACAAAATTTAAGGCCCCTAATTAGGGAAGCGTATCATGTCGTGTTATTTCATAATTAGTTTAAAATTAGTTCAATTTATTTATTTTCATGCTGTTGTATGGTGTTATTTTGATTCGTGTCCGATTGATATTTAATATGAAAACTTTTACTTTTAGTTAAAAATAACTTAGCAAGTGTATGAAGAGATTAAAATTTTTCTCATAAGTTGAATTTTATAAAATGAATTTCTACTAAATGAAATTATTCATAGAATGTTTGATTTTAATTCAATTGTATTTTTCTAATTAAAAAAATTGTACCTTATTACTATATATTTTTTATTAGATTGACTCTAAAATAGGTAACAAAAAAATGCATATCTTAAATGAAAAAAAAGATATTAGTCTTAATTATTATTTTACATACTTTTTTATTCAGTTAGATGGAGTTAAATAAAAGATTAAAAAAATGTCATCGTATCCCTTAGTGAACATTAAAATATATAATTAATAATTCATATTATTGAATCGTGTCTGACATGGGTAATCCCATAAAGGATATGACCCACCACTTAAGGCCCAATCCACGATTCAAATACTAAAGCCCAACATTCCTAAAACCTAACGTTACACCAAACACTAATGACATCTAAACACTTGGCGAGTAAAGAGCCAACCACATCAGCAGACAAAGATCTTACAGAGTTATTGCACCACACATCAGCCATTAATGAACTTTCTTGCAGCATTTATTACGATAACCCTTTACGTCGGAACAAAGCAGCCTCACCGTGAACATGTCAAGCTAGAACATAGACTTTCGACCAACGTGTCAGCCTAGAGTGGACAAGGAAATGATGAGCAAATGATATAAGCAAGTTCCTAAGACAAAGAAAAGGTTAAGTTCTCTATCACCATTTCTGTCCCGACATTCGATCACTTTTTTTAAACTTGTTTGTCAGAGGGTTCGCTGAGAGACTCTCCATTCTCCGCTGAACTCTTGTACAGGTTTTGCTGTGAGCTAAACTCCTGAGTAACGGTTTAGAAATCATAGATCAGTCCGACCCGTTACATCTGGGCCCATCGTCCTTCTCCCCCTTACCACCGTCCTTCCAAATCTGGTCAGATTTGAGTCAGAAACCCTAAGTAAACCTGGACGGAGCTTCTGCGGCGGTGACTGAAAACAGTGTTGCGTCTTGAGCACTCAAATCTGTCATGCTGTATCAATGCTCTTCGAAAATGGAGCAGAGCTTGTTCCAGCCAATCGCCGACGTTCCTTTACCCACTTCGCTTCCGATCTGCTCTAATCTGTCTGTCTCTCTCTCTCTCTCTCTATATATATATATATATACATATTATATGCGGAGTCACCAAGAGCGATTGTTGTTTTGTGTGCTTGTGTTAATCCAAAGTGAAGAAAATTCAAACCTAATGTTCTTCGCTAGAGTGACTGATTTTGAGACAACAGTTGTAAAATTCTTGTTCTTCCACATTGTTCATGGTTGATTTACGATGACGATGATGATTACATACTTTAATCTCTCTCCTTTTTTTTTTGTGGTTTAGGGTTTCCATTAATTTTCTTTCTTCATCTCTGCACTTTCTATTTTCTTTGAGGAATGCATTATTAGTTTTTGTTTTTGTTTTTGGTTTTTTTGTCCAATCAGAATCCTGAATTGTTTAATGTAAAGAAAGAAAAGTAAACATTCAGAGCGTTTCTCAACAATCTCATTGTTAGATTATTATTATTATTGTTGTTGTTGTGGTAGATTGGGATATGTGGAGATCTCATATCATATCTTTTTTTTTTATTATTTTATTTTTAGTTGATTATTGTTGTTGTTTTGCAACATATAAATTTGGTCAAATATTTGAAGAATGGTAAAAAAATTAAACAAGTTGTTAAAAAATTTGGACAGATAAGTTTTTGTTGAATATATATGTTAGATCTGGTGTGTGAGTGTGTTGTTGTTATTGTTGTTGTTAATGATGATGTTGATGAACAGATATGATTTTTTTGTTGATGAACAAATAGGATGAACAGATAGGATTTGTTGTTATTGATAATGATTTTGAACAGATGAGTAAGAAATAGAGACACAGATAAAGAGAATAAATTTTTAAACAGATAGAATTTGGTTTGGCTTGATATTTTTAATCGATAGAAGAAAAAAATTAAACAGATAAAATTTAGAGAAAAAAAATTAAATAGATAGGAACAAAAAATTGAACTGAAAAGATCATAAAATTAAACAGATATGTAAAAAAATTGAACAGATGGGTATTAATTTGAACAGATAATCAATAGACAAAAAAAATTTTACAGATAAATTAAAGGTAAAATTGAAAACACAATGTTTTTATGGATTTCTCACTAAATTTTTTCACAAAAAATAAATTTCTCACTAACAAAAAATATTTACTAAATTTATGGTCTTAGACAATTGTTAGAGTGAATTTTTTTTTTTATCAATTTTCTCTAAAAACTGATGTTAAAAAAGTCAAAATAAAAAGGATACAAAGTATAATTAATTCAAAAATTATACATATAAACGCATTGGCGTAGTTTAGTTTCTTGCGCATATTATTGTAGGATAGGGTGATATTGAGCACTGGATGTATGATACGTGATCAAGAGCTTACCAATCATTGTGGAAAAAAGGCTTCTTTTATTAAGCATCTTATTTATTTATTGGGTAAATTATATTTTGCGATCTTATACTTTACATCAAATATTATTTTAGCCTATATATATAAAATTATGACAATCCATTCTTTATATTTTTTATCAAATTTCATTTTGATTTTTACATATAAAATTGTGACAGTCAATTTTCTATATTTTTGGTCAAATCTCACTTTGATGCTTATATAAATGTCAATATTTCCTTTTTGTTACTCAATTGTTTAAATATTTAACAGAATCTAATTATGTAATAAGAATTTTATTACGATATGAGAGTAAGAAATAAAAATTATCTATATTTTCTACCAACACACACTTTATTTCAAAATTTACATCAAAATATAACTGTATTAGGTTGTGAACAATTAAGAAGATGAACTAAGGTTTCTTATAAATTAGAATCATGAAATTCTATTTTTCATGGTAATATAGTCTTTTGTCTATTCATTTTTCTTTCTTTTTGATTTTTTTTGTAACATTTTTTTAAAATTTCAAAAGTTCTACTTTCTTACTTTTTCTTCTCAATTTTTACCATACAAACATATATATACATATATTATATTATATAACTTTTATATACTTATCACGTAGGACAAAATGTATTGGTAAGAAATATGAATGATTTTCCTCTCTTACTTTCATTTCATAGTCACATTTTTGTCACATAACTGTATTTTGTTAAAAATTTAAAAATAAAGTTACAGAAGAGGGATATTGACATTTGTATAGAGGCTAAAGTGAGATTTGAATAAAAGTGCAAAGGGTTGATTGTTACGATTTCATGTGTAACGAACGTAGTGAGATTTGACTAGAAATGTAAGGGATTGACTGTTATGATTTCATATGTAGAGGCTAAAGTAAAATTTGGTACAAATGCATAGGTACAAAGTATAATTTATCCTTATTTATGTATTTATTTTATTATTAGTTTGAAGAGAAATATAGCCTAATTATGGGTCTACATTTGTCTGATCAATATGTTATTTTTCATTAATAACTTAATTAAAAAAATTATATAATATAAATTATTTAAATTATTAAAATGAGATTTTGATGTTTCTATAAAAATCGAACAACACTTCAAAACCAACAAAAAGAAATATATGTTATTACTATTCACTGTGTTTGGTTTCAGTTTTCATAATTCACTTTTAAAAAAATTTTACTTTTTTATTATATATATATTTTTTTTGTTTTCACTGAATTTTTTTAATATTTTAAGTAATTTTTTTTTATTTTTTAAACACATTTAACATAAATATACTTAAAAAATATAATATTTGTGAATTTTTTATCCAAAAATACCAAAAATATCACTAAATACCAAAAATATATAAAAAAGTTTGAAAATTCAGTACATTTTTTAAATATTTATTAATTTTTTAAAATATTTTTTTACAAATATTTTACTATTTAGATACATCTAAGTAGGTTGAATCTAAAAAAGTAAAAAAAAAATTACTTACAATTTTAAAAATATTCACTAAAAATCAAAAAAAATAAAAAATAAAAAATTCAATTTTAAAAGATTAAATTTAAAAAATTAAAACCAAACATAATCAATGTGTTTGGTTTGAGTTTTTTGAATTAAGTTTTTTGAAAATTGAATTTTTTGGTTTTAGTATTTTTTTGTTTTTAGCAAATATTTTTTAAATTTTAAACATTTTTTTTACTTTTTTAGGTATTTTTTTATATTTTTGGTATTTAGTAAATTTTTAAAATTTTTTTTTTATTTTTTAAATATATTTATATTAAGTGTACCTAAAAAATAAAAAAAATTACTTAAAATATTAAAATAATTCAATAAAATAAAAAAATATAAAAAATAAAAAAAATATAATTTTTTGAAAAATATTTTTTAAAAAATATAAAAACAAGCAAGCTGAATATTACTATTCAACAGTGCCACTGCCACTGTCACGCCACGCCACCAACTACTGCCACAGCAGCCGCCCCTACAAGCACCGTTGACACTCACCACCATGACTGTTGCAATACCATATCTTTTTTCAGATCACAATTATTGAACATACATAAAAAGGTATTTGGTAGAACAACTGTGATAGAGATCACATGTATACATAACTCTTACAATTTTTATTTTTATCTTAACTACTCATAATATAAGACCCAAACATATATGAATACATCTTACACACACATTAAAAGTCAAAATCAAATTGCAAATCATGAAACCCCTAAAAAGAAGGTCCAAACATTTCTCTTTGCTAAAAATGTCACTAATAGTCATATTCACTAATAGTCATATTCAATTGTCAGGACAACTACATAAACCTAACTCAACACATGGAAGCCGCACAGTAAGGCCTGGTTTGCAAGTATAATGGGGTGTTTGGTTTGTATTTGTAAAGTAATTTTTGAGATAAAAAGTATGAAAACATATTTTATTTACCTTTTTTTAGTTTGCCTTTTTTCAGATATGGTTTTGGAAAATTATTTTGGGGAAAGAGTTTTAAAAAAAGTGATTGATTTGATGTGTACAAGAGACAGAGTGATTTTGGAAAGTAGCTAACCAAACAAAATTTTGAAATTTTTTTTGAAAAAATTTGTTTGGTTTGATTACTTTTAAAAATTTATTTGTAGAGAATTTTTCCCAAAATTTTTTCTGAAAAACAAACCAAACAAGGCCAATATTTTAGTATTTTTTTTTTAATTTTTGATAAAAAGATATATAAAAAAATAAAGTGCGTGATTTGATAATTTACAATAATTTTTAACTTTTAACTAAAATACATATTCTCCAAATGAAGCTTAAGTCATATTCAAGCTATCACACATAGCATCCGTTTGGGAAGTTGGGTTAAAATAGTCACAAAAAAATAAAATAGCCTTTTTAATATCAGGCTAAAAAATGTCACAACTAAATCATAATCATTTCATTTTTTTTTCACAAAAGTTAAAAAAAGTTGAAAATCTCATTCTAAACGAGGTTTCGTAAATGAGGTTTTATAACCCCAAACCAAAAAACTCAAAAAAATTAAAATATCAAAAAATCAATCCTCATCCCAAACAAAGCGATATTTGTAGACAACGTTAAATGTCAACTCAATAATTAAGAGGAGAAGGAATTGGATTTTCTGTGATCATTTTCTCAACTTGATTGTGTTGTTGAGTCTCAATAGATTACTTACTCAAAAAATTTTTTAACTTACCCAAAAAAGAGTCTCAATAGATCTATTATTTATTCATCTTGATGATTTAAATCGTTTATCATATAAGGTCTTCTGAATAGATTATACATATAAAAAAGTCGAATTGAATGGACAATTGTAGACAGAATCTTGATGGAGACCCCCAGCACCACTCCCACACACACGTGGGGGTTGGTTATTTGAAGAAGAAAAAAAAAAAGAAAAAATTATGGCCGATCAAACCCCACTGGGGGTCCTGGGGGTTACCCCCAGTGCGAGTCTGAAACATTGTTCTTGTAAACAAATGATTAGATTACATTTTTTTCTTCTTCAAGATAGTAAATTTGTTATCAAAATCATACTTGTCATTTATTTATTTTTGATAACAAATGTAATATGATTATATAGTTACGATTTTCTAATCAATATTATTTTTTTGTATGAATAACCTATTAAGAAGGTTACTATCTAAAAAAAAAGAAAAAAATCTATTAAGAAGGTTGCTCCAAAAAAAAAAAAAATTAATTAAAAAAGTATTACAAATAAATGATTTGAATTATTAACTAAAGTGTACTGAGATCCAATAACACGATCCAAGCCACTATAGAGGATCTTGCCCTCTAAAAAAAATTAAAAAACAAAGGCCATTTTGGCAACACGGTTAAAAGCTAACTTTTTTACTTTTAAAATAACATCACTTTTCTATTTTTTTTTGTATATTTTTTCAAACAAAAATTAAAAAATGTCAAAAAATCTACTTTTAACTTATTTCTCAGAGTAGGCCAAAGACGACCTATCATTAAATGGACACACAAGTACACTGAAAATTGCCCTACTTAATAATTTTTTGCAACCCTCAAATAAAAATAAAGATAAAATAAAATAGGACTGTAAACATGATAGAACTTGAGGAATACTACGGTTCTGTTTTAATAATTCGAACTATTCTTTTTGTAAAATCTTCATAACATGTTTGGTACGATTGATCAATGTAATCCACGAAAAAATTATACCGATCCAATAATATTAACCTTTTATTATATTTGTCTCTAAATAAATGGTTTAAAAAGTATAATCATTGTAGAGCACATTTTTGTGTTTTTTTGTTTTTGTTGTTGTGTTTTTTTGTGTTGTTGTGTTTTTTTTTTTTTTTTTTTTTTTCCCCCCCCCCCTTTTGTTTTTTTTTTTTTTTTTTTAGGGCCTTTTTTTTTTTTTTTTAATTAGACAAATTATCTGAATTTTTTTTTTCTTCCCATCAAAAAAACGTTTGAAGAACAAGAAAAATAATTAGGCATCCAAACAAACAAACAAACATGCTTAAAGCATTGAAGGCTAGACAGGCACATAACTTAATTCAAGATTGTACGCACCATGTATTCACGATTCACGATATTGATGTGGTTTTTGTTTAGTTATTATCATAGAAGCATAGCTTCTTCAAAATATGACAAATTATATTTTGTAACCCTTTAAGTAGTATTTCTTATTTCTCAACTTTGACTATTAAACTTTAGATTTTTTTCAATTTTGTAATTACTTTATAAAACTTTTAAAATAAATTACAAATATACTCCTGAGATTTGATAAAAATACGAATTACTTCATGTAATTCTGAAAATTACATTCTACTCTTGAGATTTCTAATTTTATAATAAATCGCCCATTTAATTAATAAATCATAAAGTCAATTAATAGTTTTTAATGACGTTAGAAATATGTTTCAATTAATAATTTAAATAATTTTTTTATTGTATATGAGAGGGTAATTTTTGTGAAAATTAGGCCGAGCTGGGAGATGGTCATTGTGGCCCATAATACGAAGGGCTGAGTAAAAAAGTCGTAAAGTTACTCCGGCCCAAGAGAGGTACAAAGTTACTCCGGCCCGAGATAAACGTAATGTTACTCCGGTCCGGAAGCGACTTGGAGTTAGGCCGGTCTCAGAGTTAGTCCGGTCATGGCGTATTGTGGTTAGAACGGTCAGAACCTTACTACTCGGTAGCTCGGTCTAAACACACCATGGTTCGTACATGAGAAAACCGAGATAAGGTGTAGCGAAAGGAAGAACTGAACTAAGGATAGTTCGGCCTACTCTGCGGCTCAGCATAGCCATGATTACGTCGGTCATGTTGGAGTTCGGCCATGGTGAAAACCATCTCACTTGGTTTAAGCAGTGAGGGGGGTGTTGAAGGATAAGCATTATCTTTCAGGAGTATGAATCCTAGGAGGACTCTGCATGGAGGAGTAGAAGTCCTACTAGGATTATGCCACACAAAACCTATAAAAGCTCACAAACATCACCTTGGGAGTGGTAATACACAACTTTGCTTTCTGAATACACAGAGTTTTTGTCTATTTGTCAAGCTTACTAACTTAGGCATCGGAGAGGTTTCCGGCACACACCCGCCGGCTAGCTCACGTTTGTGTTTTCAGGTGATAAAGCGACGACGTATAGAGGAGTGCAGACTTGATCAACAGGATTATACGAGAAGGTTATTTCTTTCCCGTACAATTGGCGCCGTCTGTGGGAAGGACAGACAGAACAAAACCTCTTGGTTAAGTTTCTCCTCTTTACAAACAATGGCGCACATTGAAGAATTGCCACATTCCGCCATCGACGGGCAAACTCCAGATGGGGGCGCAAGGCGTGAAGGATTACCTTCTATCCCTTCCATGGCGGACTTGGAGTCCCAACGACATAACCCCAGGAGAGATACTAGGGGAAGACGAATTCACAGCCCCCGTCAATCCCCTTCTCAAAGTCCTGACAAACAAAGGCGGAGGGTTGATCCTCAAGTTCTGGAGGACCGCGTCAAGGAGCAAGACGAATTAATAAGGAAGATGGCGGCGGACATGGAGGCCTTGAAATGCCAGATGAAGAGAAAAGAAGTGGCGACAGAAGAGGGGCACAAAAACAAGACGCCCCCTCGCCACTCAGAAAATCGTAGTAGGAATACCACACCCTCGCAAGGAGAGAGCAGAAGCCTCAGGACAGGCGATACTCAATCCAGGTCTTCCAGAACTCGTCACTCCAGGTCTGAGAGGACGAGATCTGAAAGATCATACACTGAAGGAAGCACGTATTGGCCCTCACATACGCACCAAACCAGATCTAGACAGACGGAGTTACCCAGATCATCCGACTTACGAACCGTGCTCGAAGAAAATGCACGATGCAAGGAGGATGCCAGAGCACGAGATCCGCACAGAGTTTCTGCTTTACAGCGGTTGGCTCCTCGGACGCATGGAAGCGTCGAGGTTGGAATGCCAATACCGCGCCTTGCCTACGAACCAACGGACAAAGCATTAGCAAGGTTGCACACTTCGCCGTTCGTTCCGGCAATCGAAAACGCGCCCCTACCGTCAAGCTTCCTGCAGCCCAAATTCACTACATATGAAGGGAAGATGGACCCCTACTCACACTTTCGCCACTTTCGCCAGGTCATGGCTATATACAGGCGAAACGAGGCTTTAATGTGCATACTCTTCCCATCTAGCCTTGGCGACCTAGGCTTAACTTGGTTCGAGAAACTTCCAGAGGGTAGCATAGCCTCTTGGGTGCAATTGGCAGAGGCGTTCGTAACAAGGTTTCGAACAAACCCTAAAACCCCGGTGGAGATCGACCAGTTACTCTCCATCAATATGGGCGATAAAGAGACCCTAAGATCCTACAATAGTCGCTACTGGGAGACATTCAATCAAATTAGGGACTGCCCCACCAATCTCGCCATCGCACAGTATAAAAGAGGCCTTCCAGTCGGGAACAGACTAAGGGACTCGATCACCATGGCACCACCCCTCACCATGGAAGCCCTGATGTGCATCAGCACATCAGGGTAGAAGAGGATGGCGCACGTGCCAAAGCAAAATCTGGGGCGACCACAGTACCAAAAAAGAAGACCTCAGCAAAGGTTAATACGGTAGATCGGCCGAACGGAAGCGGACGTGGCAGACGAGATAACGGAGAAGACCCAGATAAAAGATGGTTGAGAATCCGCACTGCCATAACCACGGTATTCAAAAAACCGATATATCGGATTCTGAGTGAAATAAGAGATGAGCCTTTCGTCAAGTGGCCAGCTAAATTGGGAGAAGCACAGAAAGACTACGACGAAAGATCGCGCTGCACCTTCCATAAAGAAAAGGGGCACCGCACTGAAAATTGCACGCCATTGAGACAGCACTTGGAGGAGTTGGTGGCAGCAGGTCACTTGGATAAATACATTAAAGGAGGGACGCAACCAGCCCCCCAAGACCATAATAACCCCAATGGGATGCCAATCGACGCCCCGCCCCAAGGCATTATCAATGTAATACATGGAGTCTTTGAACCTAAGCGTGTATGCGAGCTCAAAGGATCAATCAAAAAGGCTGAACACTTAAGAGAGGTGCTAAGTGCCCAACCTGCCATCAAGAAAGGGAAGACAGAGGCAACAAACGTCATGTCTTTTTCGGATAAAGACTTAGAACGGATATATTGCCCTCACAATGATGCCCTAGTCGTCACTCTCCGAATCAAGGATTTTGACGTCAAGCGGATTCTGATTGACCAGGGTAGTTCATGTGAAATCATGTACTACGAAACATTTAAACAACTGAAACTACAAGACAAAGACTTGGTGCCTGCTGTATCTCCCCTAATCGGATTCAACCCCATGCCAGAATGGCCCGTTTGCAAAATAATTCTTCCAGTCAGAGCAGGAAGCATAACAAAACAAGTGGAGTTCTGGGTATTGAAGGTCCCCTCCACTTACAACATCATCTTGGGCAGAACATGGCTGCATGCCATGCGATCAGTGGCGTCATCTTACTACCAAGTAATGCGGTTCCCAAACGACACTGGTGTAATTGAAGAGGTCTATGGAGATCAGATCATGTCGAAGTAATGCTTTGTCACTGTAAATGGCAGCCGCGCTGCCAAAGGATACGTTCATTCGGTGGAAGAACCTGAGAGCAATGAGCTATTCGCAGATGTCGGCAAAGCGGCGGATCAGAAAGCAGTGGAGGACTTGGTAGAGGTAAAAATAGATGAAAAGAACTCGGATAAGTTCTTTTTGCTCGGTTCGTCGTTGTCCAGCACTGAGAGATTAGAGGTCTTAAAATTCTTAACCTCCAACATCGAAGTGTTTGCCTGGACACCCTACGACATGCCAGGCATTGATCCAAACTTCATCAGTCACCAACTTAATGTCCACCCATCTGCCAGACCAATCATCCAACGAACACGCAGATTGACACTCCACCATGCTGAGATAGTGGCGGAAGAAGTAGGTAACCTGCTGGAGGCAGGAGCAATTAGAGAAGTGCACTACCCAAGATGGATCTCTAACATAGTTGTAGTGCCAAAAAAAATGGCAAGTGGCGTGTCTGCGTCGACTATAAAACAGTCAACAGGGCGTGCCCAAAAGACAGCTTTCCTCTACCACGGATAGATCAATTGGTAGACCTAACGGCAGGGCACAACCGACTTAGCTTTCTGGATGCATACAGAGGCTACCACCAAATCGCTATGCATGAACCAGACCAGGAGGTCCATCCTTTACAACTCCAAGAGGACTATACTGTTACAAGGTCATGCCCTTTGGCCTAAAGAACGCAGGGGCAATATTCCAACGGATGGTCATCAAGATGTTTGAACCATTGTTAGGAAGAACAATGGAGGCTTACATCGACGACATGGTGGTCAAAAGAAAGGATGAGAATGACCATCTCAAGGACCTAGGAGAGATGTTTGAGATCCTAAAGAAGCACAAGTTACGCCTCAATGCGTCCAAGTGTGCGCTCGGAGTAGGATCTGGCAAATTCCTAGGCTTCCTTGTGACCAACCGGGGTATAGAAGCGGACCCCTCCCAGATCAAAGCAATTCAGAATTTGGAGAGACCAAACTCAGTCAAAGAAATGCAGCATCTTACTGGCATGGCAGCCGCGCTCAATCGGTTCATAAGCCGGTCGTTAGACAGACTACGACCATTCTTTCAAGCTTTAAAATCCAAGTTTGAATGGGACGAAGAATGCGACCAAGCTCTGGAAAGCTTGAAAGAATACATGTCCTCTCCACCATTGCTGGTCACCCCAATACCAGGAGAAGAACTCTTCCTGTACCTGGCAGTCTCTCAGCACGCAATTAGCGTAGTATTGGTCCGTGCGGAAGGAATTCAACATCTGCCCATCTATTATGTTAGCAAGACATTACTGGGAGCCGAAACAAGGTATTTGCCACTAGAGAAACTGGCATCAGCCTTGATGATGGCCTCCAGGAAATTAGCGCACTACTTTCACGCCCACACCATAGTCGTCCTCACAGCTTTCCCACTAAAAGCTCTGTTTGAAAGGGCGAACTTTTCTGGGCGAATTTTAAAGTGGGCAGTAGAGTTGGGACAATTTGACATCAAGTTCCAACCCAGAACCGCAGTAAAGGCTCAATCTTTGGCAGACTTCGTCGCAGAGTTTACTCCTGGAAGTCATCATATCTGCCCAATCGACTTAACTGACACAACCAAACTAGGGATGGAAGTTGACGCAGGAATAGCGCAACCCCTAGTGCAGGATACTCAGTCAGACGCCAAGACACATCATAGCAAAGCGAGGAAGGAAGAGCCAAACCATGCTACACCAAATCAAGACTCACCAACAAATAAAGACTTGGTACAATCAGATAGCAAGGGGCAGACAGCAAGCATGGACCTTGAAGAAAACACCAGCGACATCCTTGATCCCACAACGTCATCTGATCCCTCCACTTGCTGGAAGTTGTTCGTTGGAGAGATGTGGAAGCTCTTCGTGGATGGAGCATCCAACCGGCATGGAGCAGGGCTCGGCATAGTACTCATCTCTTCAGACGGCCTAGTAGTAGAGCAGGCAATCAACCTTGGCTTCCCAGCATCAAACAACGAAGCAGAGTATGAAGCGCTTCTTGTAGGCCTCAAGTCAGCATTCTATATGAAGGCCACCGAACTAATGGTCTATAGCGACTCACAGCTGGTGGTAAACCAAATTTCTGGCGACTATGAAGCAAAGGATGACAGGATGGCCAAGTACCAAGAACTGGTCAGAATAGAGATCAAGAAATTCGAAGTAGTAAGGATAGAACAAATTGGCAGAGAGGAAAACAGCATAGCAGACGAACTGGCAGGCTTCGCCTCAATGGCAGATACCTCCATCCCTCATCCACTACTGATCGACTATCTACCTAGACCAAGCATTGAAGACCCCGAGGCAGAAGAGGTATGTTGCGCAGAACTAGGCCCCTCTTGGATGGATCCCATCATCCTGTTCTTAAAAGACGGCATCTTACCAAAAGAGAAAAAAGAAGCCAACAGAATAAGAGCGAAGTCGCAGCGATTTTGGCTCTCCCTTTCTTTGGCATTATACAAAAAGTCATTCTCAGGACCTTACCTAAAGTGTGTTTATCCCAGCAAAGTGGAAGCATTCTTGTTCGAAATACATGAAGGGGTGTGCGGAAGCCATCAAGGTGGAAGATCGCTAGCTTACAGGGCCATTTCACAGGGATACTGGTGGCCATACATGCAGGCAGACTCGGAGAAATATGTGAAGAAGTGTGAAAAATGCCAAAAATTCGCACACCAAATACATCAACCAGCTAGAGAACTCCTACCATTGACTAGCCCATGGCCTTTTGCAATGTGGGGCTTGGACATAGTAGGACCACTTCCACCAGCACCCGGAAACAGGAAGTTCTTTCTCGCAGCAACAGACTACTTCACAAAGTGGGTGGAAGCAGAAGCATTGGCATCAATCAAAGAAAAAGATGTGAAGAAGTTCGTTTGGCAGAATATCATCACTCGGTTTGGCATACCAAAAACCCTAATCTCAGACAACGGCACTCAGTTCGACGGCAAAATCTTCAGAAGCTTTTGTGAAGAGTACAAGATAGAATTCTACAATTCTACGCCGGCATATCCCCAAGCAAATGTTCAGGCAGAAGCATCAAACAAGGTAGTATTGGATGGACTAAAGAAACGGTTAGAAAAAGCCAAAGGCAAATGGGCGGAGGAACTCCCTCATGTTCTATGGGCTTACCGTACTACACCACGCCGATCAACTGGAGAAACACCATTCTCTTTAGCATATGGCATGGAAGCAGTGATCCCACTGGAAGTTGGTCTCCCCACAATTCGTAGCGAAAATTTTGATCCAGACTTAAACAGCGAAGCCATAGCCTTGGAACTCGACCTCGTGGAAGAAAGAAGAGAAAAAGCACTGGTTCACATTGCCTCATATCAACAAGAGTTATCCAGGAAATACAACAAAACAGTGCATCCAAGACAATTCAAAGTCGGAGATTGGGTATTGCGCAAAGTGATGGGAAACACCTTGATACCAGGAGATGGCAAGTTAGGGCCAAATTGGGAAGGTCCTTACAAAGTGGTTGGATTAGCAGGCAAAGGAGCATACCACCTAGAAGACAAGGATGACAAAGTAATCCCTAGGCCATGGAACACGGCCAATCTCAAGTTATTTTATTTTTAGCTTTCTTTCAAACATGTGTAATTTCTTTTTCCTCAATAAAACAATCGATTCTTTTCAGCATGAGTTGTTCTCTGTAAAAGTTAGCTTTAGTGAAGTTTAGGTACATTGCAAACATTTTATTCTAAGTTGGCTGGAAAAAACTAACTTAGAGGTTGGCTGGACTAAACCAACACCTCTCCTAAGCCCAGGATAAGGATCCAGGCTACAGGACGTTTGGTTGGAATAACCAGACATTTTATTCTAAGTTGACTGGAAAAACTAACTTAGAGGTTGGCTGGAATAAACCAACATCCCTCTTAAGCCCAGGATAAGGATCCAGGCTGCAGGACGTTTGGTCGGAACAGCCAAACATTTTATTCTAAGTTGGCTGGAAAAACTAACTTAGAGGTTGGCTGGACTAAACCAACACCCCTCCTAAGCCCAGGATAAGGATCCAAGCTGCAGGACGTTTGGTCGGAATAACCAAACATTCTTTTCTAAGTTGGCTGGAAAAACTAAACTTAAAGGTTGGCTGGATTAAACCAACTCTTAGAACTCTTTAGCCGAAGTAAAAACATCGGCTAAAGGAGTGGTTGGCTAGATAAAACCAACTCTTAGTGCTCTTTAGCGGAAGCAAGGACATCGGCTAAAAAAGTGGTTGGCTGGATTAAACCAACTCTTAGAACTCTTTAGCCGAAGTAAGGACATCGGCTAAAAGAGTGGTTAGCTGGATTAAACCAACTCTTAGAACTCTTTAGCCGAAGTAAAGACATCGGCTAAAGGAGTGGTTGGCTGGATAAAACCGACTCTTAGTACTCTTTAGCCGAAGCAAGGACATCGGCTGAAGGAGTGGTTGGCTGGATCAAACCAACTCTTAGAACTCTTTAGCCGAAGTAAGGACATCGGCTAAAGAGTGGTTGGCTAGGAAGCTCAATCAGATTGCTCAGTTGAGACCGGAATAAAGTATCTCGGCCATTCTACTATTAGAAAGCAAGAATTTAAATCGAGATAACAGTTGGAAGTGAAAAGATCATGGAAAATTCATTACAAGTACAAACATACAGATCAACCGAAATAAGAAAAAGGCATTTTTCATTCATCAAAGAGCAAATACAAATGGGGGTCCTTAGCCCGGTTACAAGTCCAAGAAAAAGAAAAAAAAATAAATAAATACAAAATTAGTCAAAAAGATCATCGAGATCGGCTTCAATTTCAACACTGATTCCGGTTTCAGAGGGACGAACAGTCTCAGTTGGAAGCATGGTCTCTGTTGGAAGCACATTTTCGGTCGTCAAGTCTTCGACTGCTGGCTCCAACCGAGCTAATTGATCGTTGACAGGCGCGTTGACAACCGGAGTCTCAGTTTCATCTTCTTCTTCATCATCAGACGCATCAAGAAATTGTTTCTGGAGGTCGGCAGCATACTCCGCCAGTGAGGCTGGAATGAAATACTGCGGAGCATTGTAGACATCGGTGTCAGGCCCACAACCGAGCTGCTCCATAACACCCCTCCAGCTGCATTTGAAGAACAAGTCCTTCGTAGCTTCACACTGTTGGATGTACGCAGCCTCGCCATCCTTGAAACCCTTCACCACGGCGTCCTCAGCCTTCTTCTTCAGAACTGTTATTTCGGCGTCTTTAGCGCCCTTAAGCTGTGCCATCTCCCACAAATATTTGTCTTTCACTTCGGTAATAGCTCGCTGTTTATCACTGCCAGCCGAGGTAACTAGTCCGGTTAGACGTGTTACCTCGGCCTCCAGTTCAGCCATCCTTTGTTGAGAGCGTTTTAGATCGGCAGTCTTGGCTTCGGCTTTCGCCATTGCCTGTCTCGTCGTTTTCCGGAGCTCCAGCACCTTTCTATGTGCAATGTTGTTCTTCTGAATGGCCTGCAAAATAGTAACTCTCTTTAGCCGGACTAACAGTTGGGAAAAAGTTAGACAAAGAAAACAGAGAGCCACCTACCAGGATCATTGATTTTGTTGATGACCGGATGGCCTTCAGCTCGGTGTTTAGTTGCTTGTCGTGGTGCTCCATATCTTTTGGAAGGCAAACACTCTTGGCTAGATTGAAAGCCATCAAGTGATCCTTCTCAGCAACAACCGAGTCAGTTTCCTGGATATTTCGATTTTGAAAGGTGAGAATTGGAGCCCATTTGAAGGAGTCAGCTCGGTCAGATTGCTCTGGTTGAAGGCTGGGTTGAGGGCTTGGTGGAAGGATGGACCCATCTTCGTCGACTAGGCGTTGCTCGGTTTGGCTTGTCTGGGCACGCTTGTTCGCCCGAGATGAGGATGGCTGCTGGGATGGAAGGGCTACCACGGTCTCAGTCGTCTGACTGGTTTATGGTACCTCGGGTCTGTTAGTTTCAGTTAGAAGCGCCCTTACTCTGTTCCTTTTAGCCATTTCTTCTTTAGCGGTTAGTGGGATTAATCGGATTTCTGGTAAGGTTGGGTCCGGTTCTGGGGCCTCCTCTAGCAGAAAGTCGGTCACTCTCGCTTTTCGGCGGCCGCTGTATCTGTAGGTCGGCTTGAACTTTAGCAGCTTGGCCCAACTACGTTCTGGATATCGTAGTGCGGCGCGCAAGGTCGCTAGATCGGGGTAGCTGTATAGAGAATGAAGGTGGGCAGAATCTGCGAAAGAAGACAACTGTTAGTTCGGCTGAAAGATTGAAAAACTGAAATATAGTAAAGCACGCAAGAAAATCGAAGTAAATATATCGGGTTCTCCTTTTTTCCAGTTTATACGTCGGCCAGGAATCTGGGCTTGATGATCTTCAAAGTTCCCAGACACCCAGAAAAAGTCGTCGTCGTTTAAGTCTTTATCCAGCGTATATTTTATTATCTTCTCTCGGCGACGGCGTATTCTTAAATAGTAGACCCACCCATCTTCTTTTGAACCAATGGAGTATTGGTGGAAGATTTCGGCCAGACCGAGGTTGAGACCGGCTTGGCGGTTTAGTTTGGCTATTCCCATTATGATACGGTATGAGTTGGTGGATAGTTGGGTCGGGCATAGTCTGGTTTGCCTAAGAAACTCACAAATTAAAGGTTGGACTGGAAATCGTAGTCCGGTTTCAATTATGGATAAAAGGGTGAAGAGGACAAAGCCTTCATTTCCCCAGGGTATGACATCTTTTTCGGCTAAATTCAAGTGGACGTCATCGGGTATATTGTAATCTTTTCGGAATTCGGCAAGACCGCCCGGAGTATTTACTAAATATCTATACTTCCCCATTTATTGTATAAATTATAAATAAATTAGTTCAGTACAAAAATTGTGTTCAGTAGCTCGGTTGAGCGCGCAGAGGAGTGCCTGGGCGACCTAAGTCTGCAAAGTGAAGAACAAAGGTGTTAAGCACAGATCATTGGGTTGTGCTACAAATTAAAAGCAAGGTAAAAAAGTCCTACTTCGGCTTTGAGGGATGTTACGGGCTCTATCTCGGTATTCTGCAAGGTGATGGGTAGCTCGGTTTGAGCAGGGTTTTTATTAGCTCGGCCTTGGCAAGCGTCTCGATATATCGGTTATAGAAACGATTTTGTTAGATCGGTTGGTCGTCTAGGGGCAGCTTTCTGAGTTCGGTCTAAAAAACTAAGAAAGCTGGTTTAGCCCCGAAGGCCTAAGATCTGTTGGAATTCAGGTATCTCAAGTATACTAAGTGCAAATTTAAGTTCGGTTTGTTACCTCGGCTAAGGTTTTTCAAGAAGTGGTTTTGACTTATTCAAAGCTACTGGTGTAAACATGAAGTGTTAGTCCGGTTGTAAGCTGACTAGACTTTTACCTAGCTTAAACAGTGTCCTAGTTCGGTTGCATCATGATTTTGGATCAAAAACTAGTTTTCTACAGGATATTTCATATACTCATGTGTTCTATGATGAAGTTTTTTCCATAAGAGTACAGAGCAAAGCAAAATGAAAAAAAAAAAAATGTTTTGCAAAAACACTGGAAACAGAACACAGAAAGCAAAATACAGTAAAGGTACAGTGCTTACCTGATGAAGAAGCAAAAACTGAAGATGGAAGCAAAATGCAGCAAAACACGAGCTCCGAAAATGAAGAAACAATGGAGGCTCAGAGAGAGAGAAGGTGCAAAGTGTGTCAAAATGAAGAGACTTGTTCTAGGTAAAGGAAAAAAGGCGGGACTGTTCAAATTTCACGAAGTACGAAGAATGGCGTGACAACCGTCCTCAGTCAATCAGTGCCTGCCACGTGTCATTGGAATAAGAAGCGATTCAGTTGCTGTGATTGAAGAGACGTTTTGACCGGATAAGCAGAGCCCGGTGTGAAATTATCTTGGCTGGAAAGGCTAAAGAATTTTTTTAGCTCGGCTGGAAAGGCTTAAAAACTTTAGCTCGGCTGATAGGCAGGTAATCCCTATCATGCTGTGCAGATGGAATTAAGGGGCAATTGAGAGGGTAATTTTTGTGAAAATTGGACCGAGCTGGGAGATGGTCATTGTGGCCCATAATACGAAGGGCTGAGTAAAAAGGTCGTAAAGTTACTCCGGCCCAAGAGAGGTACAAAGTCACTCCGCCCCGAGATAAACGTAATGTTACTCCGGTCCGGAAGCGACTTGGAGTTAGGTCGGTTTCAGAGTTAGTCCGGTCATGGCGTATTGTGGTTAGAACGGTTAGAACCTTGCTACTCGGTAGCTCGGTCTAAACACACCATGGTTCATACATGAGAAAACCGAGATAAGGTGTAGTGAAAGGAAGAACCGAACTAAGGATAGTTCGGCCTACTCTGCGGCTCAGCATAGCCATAATTACTTCGGTCATGTTGGAGTTCGGCCATGGTGAAAACCATCTCACTTGGTTTAACCGGTGAGGGGGGTGTTGAAGGATAAGCATTATCTTTCAGGAGTATGAATCCTAGGAGGACTCTGCATGGAGGAGTAGAAGTCCTACTAAGATTATGCCACACAAAACCTATAAAAGCTCACAAACATCACCTTGGGAGTGGTAATACACAACTTTGCTTTCTGAATACACAGAGCTTTTGTCTATTTGTCAAGCTTACTGACTTAGGCATCGGAGAGGTTTCCGGCACACACCCGCCGGCTAGCTCACGTTTGTGTTTTCAGGTGATAAAGCGACGACGTATAGAGGAGCGCAGACTTGATCAACAGGATTATACGAGAAGGTTTATTTCTTTCCCGTACAGTATATGAGAGCAATTATTAATTTTATTTTTTTAGTTAATTCTGTTAAATAAAAAATTCTAACAATAGAATATTTGTAATTTTCTAAATTACAGGAACAATTTGTACTTTAAACAAATCTTAAATAATGTATTTGTAAATTACCCAAATTTTTATCAATAACAACTGTCAAATTCCGATAACAGAAAATGCATGAAAAAGTTTATGTGCATCGTGACACTTTTTGGACAACATTTACTAATTGGACCACATTCACAAAAATCTAATAGTCAAGATACCAAATAAATAAAAAAAAAAAGAAAATTAAAAATTAAGAAACAAATTAAGATTTAAAGAGGCTATATATTCATATAACCACTCAATATTTTACTTAATACACGACAGCAAGTTTATGTATATCAGTAAGTACAGATATGCTATGCATCACTAACCTCTTGCCATTGGTTCATTTCAAGGTTGAATTTTTATTTATTTATTTATTTTTTTTTGTGTTTTCAGGAACAAAAACCACGGTACACACTACAAGAATCTGCACTTTTATGTTATGCATCACTAACCTCTTGTCACTAGTTCATTTCAAGGTTGAATTTTTATTTTTTTGTGTTTTCAGAAACAAAAACCGAGGGGGGGAGGGAAGTTAAACAACACTCTGGTGTCGTTTGGTAACACTTACGTTTTCAGTTTTCTGATTATATTTACAAAAATTTTAAAAACTTAAATAAAAACTTGTTTGGTAAAATTTTTGATTTATAAATCGGTGATCTCAGTTTATAAATTCGGCTAAAAAATGAAAACTCAAAAAATGTGTTTCCGTTTTGAGTTTTCAGTTTTTTTTTTTTACCACCCAATACTAGCCACCACCCGCCACTATTTTCTACCACCGTCTTCCGCCACCACTTGCACCCCACTCACTACCCACCTGCCACTACCACCACTTGCGCCACCGCCACCACCACCACCCTCCACCCACCTACCATCCACCCGCCACTACCATCCACCGGCCGCCACCTACTTGCCACCATCACTCACACCCACCTGCTACCACCATCCACCCCCACTCGCCACCTGCCACCCACCCGCACACCACCACCACCACCCACACCACCACCACCACACACACCACCAACCCACCTGCCACCACCACCATCACCCACACCACCACCACCACCACCACCACCCAACTCGTTACCACCTACACCTACCACCGCTACCCACCCACCCACCACCAAACCACCACCACCACCCGCCATTCGCCACACCCGCCATCCGCCATCCGCCACCACTACCCACTACCGTCACCCACCCACCGCCACACCTACCACCACCACCAGTCACCTGCCACCCATCCGCTACTACCACCCACCACCCACCACCCACCACCCACTAGCTACCACCTACACCCGCCATCGTCACCCACCCCACCGCCGCCACCACCACCACCACCACCACCCACTCGCTACCACCTACCACCTGCCACCCGTCACCCACCCACCCACACCCACTCGCCCATTCACCTGCCACCACTCACCACCACTCGCCACCACTACCACTACCACCACTTGCTACCACCCACCACCCGCCACCGTCACCCACCCACCCACCGCCACTACCCACTATCACCCGCCATCCGCCATCCACCCGCCACCACCACCACACCCGCACCACCACCCACTCGCTACCACCACCCACCACCACCCGCCACCACCCACTACCACCAAGCTACCCACACCCACCGTCACCATTTCACCACCGTCTTTCGCGCCACTTGCCACCACTCACTATTTTTTATATTTTAAATTTTTTTTAAACATTTTGTCAATTACCAAATGCGTTTGTAGTTTATGTTTTTCTAAAAATAAACAAAAATCAATTTATAAAATTTTTGTAAATATAAACTGAAAACGTAAACGTTACCAAACACCCCCTCTCCGTTTATATCGTTTTCAAAAAAATTTTCTACAGATAATTTTGAAAAATGCAAAAAGCAACCTAGAAGTAATTTAAAAAATGGATATTTTCAAATATAAAAAAAAAAAGGTTCAAACCTTCAGCTAAAAAGAATTCTTTTTCCACTAAAGAAGATAACCAACCAACACTAGAGCTGAAAGAAACCTTCTCCACTAAACAGATGCTCGGTTCATATTCACAGTTGAGGATGACAATGTTTGCATCCAAAAGTCACCATAACTCTAGATACGATTCATGCACATTTCACCTTCACACTTTGTAAGTCATCCTTAAGTCCCGATAAGTAATATCATCCCAAAAATCTACGTCATCCCTAAGGGCTAAAAGTCCTGTTTGGTAGAGTTGTAGGAAAGTGATTGTAAATTATAACTTAACAGATTATAACTTATAACTGTGAGCATAAGCTGGTAACTTGTTTGATGTAACTGTGTGATTATAAATTTAAGCAGCAGAGTAATATTTGGTAAATAAGCTGTAAAATAGCTTTTTGCTATGTAATTGTCATTTTTACCCTTATGAACAGAGAATTTGTAATTTTGTCATTTTTTTCTCTTTAAATTTTGAAAAAGTTATTTCATTAATGGAAGTTGATTAATTAGTACCTAATTTGGTACATTTCATTACCTCAAATTTATTTATTTATTTATTTTTTAATTTTATTTTTTTAATAATCTTGAGTTGACAAGGGAATAAAAAAATGTCATTGCAATAAAAATACAATAAATTACTGTAGACGTGCCCGAACGTCTCAGCTCCGCGCGTGAATGGCGCGAAATCCGTTTTGTTCGTTAGGTATTACAGTTTGGACTCAATGTCACGGTGTTGAATCTAATCTCGCAAAGTGCAATGCAAGACTGATAAATCACCAAAGAGTCCAAATCCGGCAAATCGTTTTGGAAAACTGATTTTTATAAAGAAGTGCCAAATAGGACTGTTTTGCCAGATACAGAGTCGCCACCTAAATATTTTATTTTTGAGAAATTTAAGAAACCCTGACTCATGCCTAAGGCCACGTGTCTGTCATCACCAAAGTTGCCTCGGCTCGGGAACTTGGGTACGAGAGGGGAAGGTCATGCAATGAGCACCCCCGTTCGCCCGATCAAAAATCGGCCTTTACTAACATGATATTTTGTTTTTGAAAACACATGTGTTCTTATTCCAGTTTATTAGCTAGCTTACTACGTGATGCGCATAGGATACAAGTATAGACTAGATCGCCTAAGTTGGAACAAAACATCTCATGTTTGTTTGAAAATGGTTTGATGGTGCTACTCGCAAGTAGGCTAAGATGTGGATTTGTCACTCTTAAGTGGGCTTAGAAAACATGATTTTGCCACTTTTAAGTGGGCTTAAAACTCGCATTTCAATGAATTGTTCCAATTCAAGCAATCCAACCTTCACCCACAAGCATTCAGGCAGTTACATCATTTAAGCAAATAGCCTCATGGCAAGCATGCTGTCATGGCAACACTCACGCTAGCGTAAAAGCTTACCTAGTACTCTGAGCTAAAACAAGAAGCTAGTTAGTAATTAATGCATGATCCTAGCTATGTCAACAATGCCTAATGCAACACATGCAAAATGCAACTAAGATAGGCTTGGCTATTCTAAGATGTCATAGGAAATGCAACTTGATAACATGTTAAACACGTATTCAAGTAAATGTATTTGAAATACAATGCAGTTAATATGATGCGCTGAGCCCGGTGCATGCAAGACAGATAAATGAATGCAAACATGCAAGCATAAGGATGCTAATCAAAACATGACCTAGAACTAACCATCAAAAGCTGGTAAGTAAAAGGAAGAAAGAAGTGGGGTTGGAAGACATTCACACACTCACGCACACTTATTACAAAATTCGTCCTCTTGATGGAGGGTCCGAATAAATCAACTAGCTAGCTACACTACACAAATTAATTACTACAAAACCTTAACTAATTGAGCAAATTAATTAAGTTACAAAACCAACTAAGTAAGAAAAGAAAGAAGCTGAATCAAGCTGCCACAGCTCTGCCTCGGAATAATGAATGATGCATGCTCGATCGCCTCGCTCGAAAATCCGTTACCATGCCTCATGTTGCCTCTATTTGCACTGTTTTAGACTTTTGAAAACTGTGCAAATCCCCAAAACACTTCTGATCCACCTTATGGATATGCTGAGAGGTCATCGACGATAATCCACATCGACCAATTTTAAGTCTATCGACCAAATATTGATAGCCGATCGGCACACTAGATAGCTGATTGACCATATCTTCCTGCAAACTCTCCTTTTTGCTGCAACAAAGCACAAACAGAGGCATGACAATGTATTTGCAAGAAAATGTGTGTGTAACTACACCTCTTATCATGTCTAAGGCTCAAAGGTGTATAGTACTCGGCTCTCGAGCCATCAATCACGCATCTCAATGCATGATGGCCAAAGAGGCCGAGATGCACAAATCAATGCCAAATGAATGCACAAAAACACATAAATGCCTTAACCTCTATCATGCATGATCAAGAGGATCGGCGATCCAGAATTGAGGCACGTTTCATCACTTCAAGTATGAAATGTCCCTCATTTCTCGTGTTTGGCTTAACACCAAAACCAAACACAATGCAAAGCACACAACATGGAAATGCAATGCAACTCAACAAAAGCATGCCAAATGCAATACAACTCAAGCATGCAACAACATGCAAACCACATACTCAATGGACTTAAACCGCATATGGATAGACCTCAACCATACCAAAAACAGTGGCCATAATGATGAAATGATGACATGAAAAGTGAGAAAAATGCATGCACATGCAATGGCCCATCAACTAGGCCTAAGAGCATAACTCTCAAACATGATCAAAAAATGACGAATATGGAAATATGACAACACTATATGCACTGAAATAGCATATGAATTGATGCCAAATCAACCAAATAATACAAGCATGGCATGCTAGCGAGCTCAAGGCTTAAAGCTAGCCAAAGGACTTATGCCATAGCTATGCAATGCATGAAACATATAGCCAAGGTAGCCCAAAATAGTTCTAGATCATGCCAAAATGAGTCTAAAACATGCATGGAGCAAAGCCAAAACAAGCTAGCATGAAGGGCATGGAGCATGAAGTATGCAAGGCCAATAAAGAGGATTACACTACACCTACCAAAACCAAGCATGAGATGACTTTACCAATAAAAATCAGAGTTATGGCATGTCAAAATAACACCAAAAATGGGCTAATACCAAGTCAACACATGCTAGAATAATAAGCTCACTCATTAGGCATACAAGACTAGCAAAGAGGACTTACACTACAAGTGTAAGAAGCAAATGAGGGATGCTCTAAACAACCAAAAATAGAGTTGTATCATGGCAAAATAGGACCAAATACATACTGAAATGGTGGCCCAAAGGCCTAGGCAAGATGGCATACACAATGGCTCATTTTTAAAGCATAAAGCACCAACCCTCCAAAGCATTGAAAGAGTGAAAGATGTGAGCATATGGCCACCCTACATGTACTGAAATCACATATCAAATGATGCCAAATCATACAAATAGCCCATGTAATGCATACTAGTGGACTCAAAACTCAAGACTAGTGGGCTAGAATGCACTATGGCTATACAAAGCAAGGCATGTATGACCAAAACAACATAAATCAGACCTAGATCATGGAAAAACATGAGTAAAATCTTCCTGGAGTTGAGCCAAAATCACACTAGAATGATGGTCTAAAGCATGATGCATGTTAGGCTAGTGTGCAAGTTTATACTACAAGTGTATAAAGCATTCAAGAGACAACCAAACTAGCCAAAAACAGAGTTATACCATAAGCCACAAAAAGATGCTTGAAAAGAGCTAACATAAGCCACAAAAAGATGCTACTTTATAGAGCTAACAAGGCATGGCATGGAAAAACAAGGAGGGGAGGCTATCCCCTCCCATTTGGGACCTAAAAACAAGCTTTTTGTTACTGAAAATCCATTGGATTTCAGTGGTTTTAAGGCCAAAAAGAAGTTGTTTGAAAAGTTTGAAAGTTAGCTCATAAGGCCTTACAAACCAAGGTGTAAAAGGGAGGACAACCCCCTAGCCAACCGAGGCACAAACCAAGACTTTTAGGACTGAAAAATAGAGGAAAAATAGAGGTTTTTGTAGTTCAACACCACCCCAAAAACAGCCCCAAAGTAGTGTGAAAACATGGCCAAGCAAGTGTGTAAAACAAGCTTAAAGGGAGAGAGATCTTACCCTTGATGCACAGTTGCAAAACCAGCCAAAAATTTGAGCCAAAATCAACCTTTTGGAGCTCAAACAAAGTCCCAAGCTACCTCAACCCAAATATGATCAACTTTGGTTAAGGGTCTCTTTGCAAAAGTGTAGGAAATTCTCATTTCTAAGCCTAAAACAAGAGGAAAATGAGAGAATTCTAGGGAGGGAGAGAGTTTTGCTCACAAAACTTCTAGAGAGAGAGGATTCTAGAGTGAGAAGCTCTCAAACTTCTAAGCCTTCAAGAAAATGTTCTAAGTCTTTGACAATGAGATATTTGGCTTCATGTATAGCAATTCAAAAGTTTTTGGTCTTAAATATCTGATTTGGGACAAGTGGCACAAGCTGGAAACAGCTAAAGGAAAAATATCTGCCAATTCTGGGCTTTTTGGGCATTTTTGGCCGATCGGCCAACATTTTTGGCCGATAAGGTTCACTTTTGGCCGACCTATGGCCGATGAGGTCCAATTGTGGCCGATGGACTCCCATAGAGGCCGATGGAAAAAATCAGTCCTGGTCCCTGACTTGAAGCAAGCTTAATTCCTTCATCTGGACTCCTTTTCAGGTCATTCTTGAGCCTAAACTGTAGCCCTGGAAGTCTTATTTCCAAATTTTTCAGCCTCACCTCAAAATTCAATGTGTGTTAAGAGATATCCCTCTTTTATTGAAGGTTGCTCAGTTTCGGTCCAACCGGAATGGTGCCCAACTTCAACCAATCATATCTCCCCCATTCGGATTCGGCTTTAGGAGATTCTTAAGTGAAAAATGAAGCCCCAGAAGTAAGATTTCCAACGGTGGTGGCCTCATATCTGAAATCCAAGTATTCAAAAGGATAGGCTTGATTTAGCGAGGGTTGCTCGACTCTCTCTTAACGATTCATGCCTAAACTCCTTCCCCAACTGGGTTTCTTCCCTCTCCTCTTCTTTTATTCAACTCCAAACCCCTAAGCAAGGTGCTTTGAAATATTTTTCAAAGATTTCACCTCTCTTTCATTCATTTCCACTTTGTCCTCACTCGGTTTACCGAAAAGCGCAACATTTAACGAAATGCGAGCCTCGGAGCATCGTAGGAACTTTATTTCAAAAATATTTTGAAAGAGAGGGTTTTAAGATCTAAAATCCATCCAAAATAGCTTTGGTCTAAAATGGGGTGTGAGGTTAGGATTTGACTCTTCTCTTACCGAAGAAATCGAACCTTTGCCCTACACATCTTTCATTACCAAGTAAGCAATCAGTAACGCCCAAGTCTTAAGGTCGGCCAAAAATAGGGTGTCTACGATTATTATTAAAGCCGTAAAAATAAAACTTCTTACAGATTTAACGATCTCCTAATTTCGTCTGCAAATTGACATACAAATATTATGTCTCCTCACTTCTATCTCTTTGTTATCACAATCAACATCATTTCCATTGTGTGTTTGTTGAGACAAAGATCATTCCTCTTCATTAGGCACATAATCCGTGAATCTATCATAAGAGTCAAATGCAATATCGCGAAACTCACTTTGTTGGATGAAATTATGAATTGCCATTGTTGCACAAACAAGTTTGACTTGGGTCACCTAGTTGTAGTTTGATGGAATATCTTTTATCATCGGTCATCTTGCTTTCCAAACCCCAAACGTTCTTTCTATTACACTTCTAAGTGATGAATGTGCTTAGTTGAATTTTTTGTGTGCATTTTGAGGGGGTTGACCATGTTCAAATTAAGCTAGATGGTATCTCTTTCCTTTGTAAGGTGCAAGATATCATTTCATGTTTGGATACTCAGCATCCACCAAGTAAAACTCATCTATTTTAAAATTGCAAAATGAAATTAAAGTAAGCAATTATAAATGTAAAAATAAATATGGAGATGTAAGTGTGGTGCATCTATTGTAACAATCAAATATAAAACAGTTACCTCCTTGTGGTTTTGGAAAATTATAACTAGGATTCCTAATTGTATCCAAGAAGATCCGAGTATTATGTGCACTTCCTTCCCATCCTGATAAGCAAAATGTGAAACACATATCAAAGTCACATGCGGCCATTATGTTTTGAGTTGCATACCCCTTTCTACCTATTAAATGAGGTTGCTTATCTGGAGATATATATGCTTTGATGTGTGTTCTGTCAATTACTCAAATACAATCCTATTACAAAATAGTTCATAAAATTATTTTTACTCACAGATTATTAGAAATATCCGACCAACATTATTATATGTAACACCCAAGTTCTACTTGTAATTATTTTTTATCTTGAAATGAGGATAATATTTGCGCTTGCTTCGAATATATAGATGCACACCATTTCTCGATTGAGGCCTTACCCAATCAATAGATATTATTGTAACAGCTTTTAACACCTTCTTGAAGTATTTTGAAATAGTCTCGCCGATATGTTGAGATCTTTCTTGGGTATTTTTGTTTCGAATGTCACCGCCAACAATATACAAAAATATTGCAACCTGCTCCTAAACCGAGACTTTTCGTCCAGTTTCAAGGCCATACTTTGTCTGTAACAAATCACACAATTGATAAAATACCTCTCTTTCCATTCGAAAATTTTCAAATATTCTTGTCTGATTCTCTTCTTGTAATTCTACCATCCACTTCCCTCCTGTTAAACTAGATGTCCTACATGGTTCTTTTATCAAATAATTTGTCGCATATGTCACTGCAACTGTTGCCGCCATAGCTAAGAGCATATTATTATGTTGTTGGGTTTGCAATGTGTTGTATTCATCTTCCGTATCTTCATCATAGTGATCATCATTCTATTCGTCATCACTGTTACTCATCTCCAAAATACCTACCTGTTTATCGTAATTAGATTTTAGTCCAAATTAAGCATTATAAATCATCATGACTTCACGCAAAATTAAGAAACATCAAATTTTTAAAGAATAAATTAAACTTTTATTCTTATAGTTTAACTCAAATTTCATTTTCAATTTTAATAATTTAGTCCATACAATTTTACTCCAATTTTAATTAGGTTATTTCGTTCAATTTGGCTCAAAATGTATAAATAGAAAATTAGTTTTTTTTTCTCTTTATTATCCAAATGTGGAACCACAGAAGGCCTCACTAAGTTTTGATACACATCATCCAATTTATAATTAACTTAAAAAGGTCATCTGAAGATACTCCATTCCACCCATCAAATTAATAAAGAGAGAGAATAATTGTGATTATGAATTAACTCCTATCATCTTTATTTTCAATGTTTTCTTTTTGTTTTCGAAAATAAAAACATTGATAAGTTCAATCACCCCTACCTATTGTTTCACATCATTTTATTTTTTGCAAAAAAAAAAAAAAAAAAAAAATTCTTAAAGTATTTCTTAAAAAATAAATGTATATTTTTTAAAGGTTCATCATGGATGAAGCATTTTTTCTAAAAATAGTTTCGCGTATCTGTTGTTTGTTTACCACACATAATGCACTAATGAAAATCTAGCCTCACTCTTTTTTTAATTGCATGTTAGATGCAAATGATTTTGTATAAAATCTAACCTCACTCTTTTTTGTATAATATTTTTTAATTGCATTATGAAGATGATCATTATGTATAATATTTTTTTTTTCATTATTCTGATAATGCTGCCCATGTAAATAAATCTGCTGGAGCAAATTTGTGCCTTATTAATACATATAATTTACCCACTAGAAAAAAATTTGCTTTCCCTAACTTCTGTGCAACCTACTATTTGGGAATTAAGAAGAGCAACAATATTGATAACCTTACAAGAACCAAAAAGTGTACATGCTGTGTTTTTAAGAGTTTACCTCCTTGCTATACAGCAGCAATAAATTGATATTCAAACCAGAAACAGATCCAAATTCAGCACAACAACAACAATAGATGGATATTCAACACAACAACAGATGGAAATTTAGCACAAAAAATAAATACAGCACAACAAACATAAGGCAATTCAACCTTTCTCATAACCAACTGGAGAACATCTACATATATATAAAAGTCTTCACCATTCACCTACCATTTATATTCAAGATTGAATTCAACTAACATTTAACCATTTAACTAACATTCAACAAGTTAACCATTTATCTACCATTCAACTGAGAAAATGTCACCTACCCACCAACCATTCAACCATTCAACTAACAAAGTCCAACATAATCAAACTCCAACAAAACATTAATAAAAGTCCAAATAATAATGAGTCCAACACAACAGTCCACAATTAATAATAAAAGTCTTAATAAAGGTCTTAAATAAGAACTAATTAGGAAATTCAGAAACATCCAACTTTAGACGCAATTAGCCGCGATAACCTGTGGTGGTCTTTTCCATCTCAATCTCCAACTTTAGAAACCTCAGACGAACTTCATCCGTAGGAAGAGTCATGAAGCACTCACGACGCTTGTCTCGTAAGAACAATCTGGCAGCCCATACATACAACTCATCATCCGGGGACACACCAGGGATGCTTTCCAACTTCGCCAAACATTCTGCAATCGAAGGATATCTTGATGAGGTCTGTGTTGAAGTTGCTGAAGATGACTCAACCACATTGACTATATGATCAACTGTCTTGTTAAGTAGAGTTGCACCAGTAATTTCTTCTTTGCCTTGCTCTTGGTTGATGAACCATCAGTGTTTGATGAACACTTTTTGTTTAACTCAAAAGAATGAACCATCTCCAAATCATCATCATCATGAAATTCAGCATTATGTGAGGTATGAAATTCCTCCACAGTCTTATCAGTATGAAGCATAACCCCTGAGCTAGGAGTGTATGCCCATTCTCCTGTGGTAGCTGCATTTGAGAATAGGATGTCTAAGTCATCATTGAATTGCAACGGGATACATCGAAATTTAGCAGCATCAGGATACCTCAGCAACAAATACAAAGGAAAATTTAACAATTTCAAGTAACAAAATTTGGTCTGTTTAAACAAAAAAACAAACAGAATATGTACATTAAGCAATTCACTTACCTCCAATTTCTTGGTTCCCCACTCATCAGATGCAGATATAGCTCCAGTCAATGTATCACGGCCTAAGCCTGTCTCACCCCTTGATAGATTGTTCCACAAAAGCCAGTCTTTTTTCAACACATCCCAATAGTTTTTCATTTGTATTCGTTGGTATGCTTTTCCAGTTATAGTTTTAAACTTAGTTATTACATTTTCCCACTTGACCCTATCTAAGTGTGTACCAAGTCTGTGTCCAACCTTCACTTGCTCAACACAAAGCTTAATAAAAATTTCATTTGATTTTGCATCCCAATGAGCCTTAACAGATGGTACTTGAGAGGATTTTCCTTTGTTCTTCCAATTTTTAGATTGTGTTTCCTCTTGGGTACTTATTCTATGAAAGAAACAAAAATTCTTTAACACATACTCATTCATCATTGCTTGCATTAAAACATAAGATTAGTACAAAATAACCATACATGGCAACTAGAATAGACATATCAACATTGATTAGGTACACAGCTTAGCACAAAAACAACTGATCTAAAAGCGACCTACAATCATTTGAAAAGTAATGCAACTAACAGAACAATACAAATTGTGAGCAAACCCACAACAGGTCGTTTCATGAATGTTAGGGATTGCTCAAGCTGGTTCTTGACTTTTAGTCCTACAGTGTCGATGTTTT
Organism: Camellia sinensis; assembly: GCF_004153795.1. NCBI lineage: Eukaryota > Viridiplantae > Streptophyta > Magnoliopsida > Ericales > Theaceae > Camellia > Camellia sinensis. The sequence continues at coordinate 1,555,623 of NW_021024977.1, read as the reverse complement.
GATTTTGATAAAGATTTGTCATGTTCTTTTGCCTCTCTACCATCGTCACAGATTTTGGGGTACACCACCTCCAATATTGACAATTTCTCTTCTCACAAATGACATATAGTCTTCTTTTTGATGGCTTCTCAGATTCGATAACCCTTATGACAGCTCTTACACCACATTCACATTTCAAGGCCTCATACCTCAAGTCCAAGGTCTCAACACCGGAAGAATAGTTACTAGAGGATGACATGCCTCTGCATTAATTAGGAAGAATTGAATCCAAATCCTCTAAAATTGATTGGGAAGTTAAAGATGTTATACGTGACCATTATCTTTAATTCTTAACACTATTGTGCACTTTAGTCCTAAATTCCCATCAACACAATCAAACAAACAGAATAACTAGCATATAGTGGAGAGCATGTTTGGTGATAGGGAAATCAAAATCCCAAATAGTATAAAGAATTGGCTTGTTTCTCTCAATTTAATAGATCAGCTTCCTACTTTGTTTTATAGTTACAGAGAATAAAATAAACAAACATGTGCCTTCAGTCAATATGATTAAAGAAGCCCTGATTTGTGGTTTTGGATATAATGTTTATGTACTACTAGCTTTCTAACAGATTTTTCTGCAGAGTGTTAAGTTGGTCTAACTGTAGGGCGGAGAGTTGAGTGATGAAAGGTCTATGTAGGTTTGATGAGTGAGAGGTGTAAGCTTAGAGAGTTGAGAGATGGGAGCCTCATATTTTTTTTCTAACTGTTTGTTGTTGCAGATTCTAAGCTTAGAGAGTCAAGCGATATTCTTCTTGAGGGTTGAGTGATGTAGTCCTATATTTTCAGAGAGGTGTGGTTACTTGCTATACCAACTTCAATGAAATAATTATCTGTCACAATAGGTATTTGTTTATGCCAACCATTTGCTATACATATGGGATTCATAGCCAAAAAAATGTAGTGGTCATTCTTTTAAATAGTGGTGACTCTAATCAAAGCACAAAGTCATACTAAAAGGCCAAAGTAGAAATGAAGATAGACAAAAACAGAATCAGTGGCTAAGGAAAAGGGTATTACCAAGACATACCAAATCAAACAAGATGAAAACCCAAAAAGACACCACAAAATGTCACAAAGATGGTCCACTTTTTTGCATAAGTTATTAAAACTTCACCACTTATATATTTATTTCAGTTTGGCCTAGTGGACAGTGGTAACAATAGTTACAAACTTTTTTCTCATCAAAAAAATCCTTACACTCAACAGTGTATGTGCTTGTGTGCTAGGAAGCTTACTTGAGCAATGCAAAAGTGAATTGAAACCAAACTTTGAATCCTTCCTGAACCACTATACTAGAAATGGCCGTATCAATATCAAATAGTGAAAAACCAAACTAATCTCTTTATATTTTTGTCTTGTTTATTTATCTTCTATTTGTGACCATGAATTGATTAAGGAAATTCTCTATTAGATTAACAGATCAATCAAATACCTATTATGAATTTCCATTTTCTCCACAAACCCAATTTTCATGAATTTCGAGATCAGTCAAATACCTAATTTCCATTTCTCCACAAACCCAATTCTCCACAAACCCAATTTTTAGATAAGTCAAATACCTATTATGTCTTGTTTATGAATTTCCATTTTCTCCACAAGCCCAATTTTCTCCACAAATCAGTCAAATACCAATTTTCTATTCTAATACAAAAACTAGTAGAAAACTAAATGCTGATTCAAGATTTTGTCAACATTTAAACTGATTAGGCCAATCTTTAAATATATATATATATATATTTTAAAAAAAACCTAAAAATTGAACCAAAAGTGATTTTGATTTTAACACTACAGCAAACAAGTGACCAAGAATTGAGCAGAAATTGAACCAAAAAACTAAACCAAAAGTGATTTTGATTTTAACACTACAACAAACAAGTGAACAAGAATTGAGCAGCAATTGAGCTGAAATTGAACAAAAATTGAGCAGTATTTGACCAAAAATTTAACAAGAACACTGAAAATTGACTAGAAGAATCTTACCTGAATACTCAAATGTCGAACTCGTCCAACGGCTGCGAATGGTGGCTAGAAAAAAACAAAAAACAAAAAAGATGATGAAAATTGGAGAAAAAAAAGAAAGCAAAGAGAGGAACATGGAGTGTGATCTGGTCTTTGTCTGTGTAAACCCTAACTTGATGTGTGTATACATATATATATATATATATATCATAAACAAAGAGGCATGAACTCTAACCTTTTTGGTGTAGATCAATGGAAACAGGGAGGAAATGAGTTCGATCGGTGGATCTTGGAGATGTGGAGGAGTTCGATCGATTGCTGTGGAGCATCTTCTTCAGTCGGCAAGAGAGGAAATGAAAAGAGGAGTGTGAGGAGAGGAGCGGGCTAGGGCAACAAGAGGGTTTATATAGTGGCAATTCTATAATTGTTGAAGTTTTGGAGGGGCATTTTAGTCATTTCATCACCCATGAATCAACTGCGCAATCAAGCTATAATTCATAAGCATGCCCCGAGTTGCTTATAAATTTGAGCTGAAAATAAATTTTTTAAAGCTATAATCTGTTAATATAAGTTGTACCAAACACAACATTATCACTTAAATTAAGTCAAAAGCTGAAATAAGCTGCTTTTAAGTTTTACCAAACAGGCACAAAATCATGTCAATGAGCTTTCAGTTTCTTCATAGGTACCTCAGTGGCATTCATATCCTCGTGCCTTTTTTCCAAATTGTATTTACTTTCAAGAGGTAACTGAGAGCTTGGTAAAGAACCACCATACCCAATAAGGTTTGTAGCTATGGCACATACAGGGCTATTTTGGAAAAATGGTTATAATCAATTTTTTGGTTAAAAGTTGATTAAAAGATGATTATAATCAGTTTTTTGTGAGAGAGGGAAGTGGGTTATAATCTGGGAAGTAGATTATAACCCACTTCCCAAAAGACCCCTAGTTTCCTTTTTTGGGTACGAGCAAATTTTTCTCTCCACTACTAAAACCTGCCCACAGCATTGATCTTGAATTGTCGCGTCCCTAAGCTTTTGAATCACGACATTCTTGTCATGGTTTAAACTGTCCAACTGTGCCTGCAAAGCATAAACAAGGCAACTAGTGAATTATAATCCGTTTCTTTCTTCCTAGATTTTCATTTATTCTGGCCCTTCGAGAAATAGTAATTGAAAATCGATGCCAGATATGAAAAGGCTAGAAAAGGATTTATTTTGCAAGAATGAAATGATAACTGGAGTAATGCAAATCCTAATGAGTTAAACCGCAATTCCCATGTTGTTGGTGTCACTTGAGATATTTATTAATTCAAAAGATCGTATGTATCATGATTCATGATGACTAGGGCTGCAAATGAACCGAGCCAAGCTTTGCTGAGCTCGAGCTCGAGCTCGAGCTCGGCTCGTTTACTTATCGAGTTCGTTTATTGAGCTTGAGCTCGAACTTGGCTCGATAAGGAACTGGGCTTGAGCTCGGCTTGGCTCGGCTCGTTAATTTTAATGAAACTCGAGCTCGGCTCGGTAATTTTTTTTAATATTATTTATATTATTTAAATATAAATATTTAATAAAAAATATTATTTATATTATTTAATATATAAAAAATGTATTTATATTATTATTTATATATTTTTAATATATAAATAATGTATTTATATATGATTTAATATATAAATAATATATTTATTATATAATTTAAATAAAGATAAACGAGCCGAGCTTATGCGAGCTCGAGCTCGGCTTGTTTACTAAACAAGCCTAATATTCGAGCTCGAGCTCGACTCGTTTACTAAACGAGCCCTTAACGAGCCAAGCCGAACCGAGCCCTTAACAAGCCACTTAACGAGCCGAGTCGAGCCGAGCTGAGCCAAGCTTGTTCATGAACAACTCAGTTCATTTGCAGCCCTAATGATGACACAGGAAATTTAAATGTTGAAATCATTTGAGAAAATTCAAGATTATGATTGTTAAGTCAATTGGTTTGTCATATGTAAAGTAAAGCAGGATAAGATAGAGCATTTAGAGGTTAAACTTTGCACTCTTGTCAAAATTGGTAAATACTTATTATTTAGTGTTGACTTGCAGTTAAGACAGAAAGAACGAAAACATTGAGAAATACAGAAGGCTTCAGGCTCTCACTTGAAAATTAACTGGGAACTCAATACTGATACACTGACAACCACAACCATCACTGAAGTTAAGCTTTAGGACAACTTTAAATGGCCTTATTTTCAGCTTTTCCCTGGTGTGCGTATCAAATACCGCACTAGATGATAGTGGATCGGAGCTCCGCACCTAACTGGACTATCCAAGAATCGAGACCCTGCAACAGTGAGCACCGTTAGAGCTGCCCGGCCGGAGTTGGCCGGATAACCCCTCTAATGTGAGAGTAAGTGATCGGAGAAGATGGAATGTGCTCTCTAAGTGTAGAAAGTTGTGTTTAAGTGAGTATAGTATAGCTCAACTTAGTTACCTTCAATGTGAAGTCCTTGTAGGTTATATAGAACTCCTTACTTATTGTCCAAGATGGTTTCATGAGACTTTGGTGCTGTCATGCTCCCTTCAACATTGCTCAAGGTAGGGAACCATGAGGTAGTTGACAATGGATGCATATACTCATTGTGTTCATGCTGATAACATACCACATTCCCCTGATCAACCATTTCCGTGATTCTAAGGGGAGGGGACCAGCTAAGGTGGCAGTCTGCACATGTATGCATTTATAGCTTCCACGTTTTTTTGAGAGGTTCCCTCAGTTCGGCACCATTGTGTCTCGGCTCGGCCCTTTGTCAGACTGCTTATAGAGATAGGCTGGCCCATTTAGATATCTTTGTGTATGCTTGGCCCACTTTGGTTTTTGGTGATGGGTTCGGCCCATCAGTTCGATCCAAAGATTGAGTCTTGTAGTTCGGCCTAGCCCAGTGTCATGGCTGGACTGACCTTTCTATTGCGAGTTGGGCCCAAGTGCTTGAGGACTTGGGGTGGACTGTTGATCAAGGAGTTGGGCTTGATTGGTTTACCCTTACGTTTACTTGACCCACTTGGACTTGGGTTTAGTGGATTGGGCCAACCCAAGGCTTAGATCCGACTCGTTTATATTTTGCCTTTTCATTTGCCCCCTAGCTCGCGCTAAGGTTCCCCTTGGGGAGAGCTAATGTTTAGTACCCCAAGCGTTATGTTGCTTTGGATCTGCCCTAGTTTGGCCTTGGTGGCGGTTCGATCCTGACACATGCACTCTGCATGTGTCCTTTCATGATGACATGTGGCGGCGCTGTACTGGTGTACAGAAGTAGTGCACCGAATCTATACAGAGGGGCAAGATTTTGTACTTTCGCGTTGGTTGAGGGTAATAAATGCCCTTGGGGTGTTAATTCAAACCCCTTCGTTTATCTTCGAGTTTCAAGAAACCCCAAAACCTTTTCATTCTTCCACATTGGTCTTGACGGTGCTCTGCCCAGACTTATGCCGCCATTACTCCCTCGTTCCAGCCTCAAGGATCTTCGCTCGTCGCTGTTCCTTCATTGAATCTTTGTAAGTTCCCCTGAAACCTATCTTTTCTTTTGCTTTTCTGTGTTGATCGCTCTCTTTAGCCTTTGTGTGATTGTTTCTGGCGACTGGTTTTATCTCTTACTTAGTTGAGTTTTGTCCCTGCCCTACTAGGTCTAGATAATGGGAAAATTTCGGGCGTTGGTGGATACTTCTGAGGTAATGGCCTTGTTCCGTCGTGCCTATGGTATCCCTGAGGATGTGACCCTTTCATTGGCGTGAGTTGATGCCAGCGTATGGGTACCAGAAACATTGTTGCTTTCCCCGTTGCTACCATTGTTGAAGGAGGGGTCCGATTTCCCCTTGATCCCTTAGTATGCTGTTTCCTGCACCAAGTTCAACTTACCCCTATGCAAGTATCCGTAAACTTGTTTCGAGTCGTCTGTGGTGTTTCTGCTCTTAACAAGCGGTTGGGTCTAAACGTGGACATATGGGACATTATGGGTTGTTACACTATTTCACATAATAAAGATCATGGCACCTATTACCACTTTGTCCGTTCAGCTGACTGTCACTTTGACACCGTCCTACCTGATTCCGACAAACACAATAACGATTTCTTACAAGTTGGTGGTAACTGGGAGTTCCTTGCTGGGACCGAGTTCCAATCTAAACGGATGCCCCAAAAAGATGGCTATCAAGGTCTGAGTCCTGTGCCCTGGTATTTCTGTACTTCTATTTTATTTGAATGTTGTGTTAATGTTGTTCCTCAACTCTGCAGAGGCTTCTCATTTTCAGCGTAGGCCGAACCGCGAGAATGTTGAGGTGATTAAGGCCGTTCTGAGATACAAAAAAAGGTCTGCCCCTGAACTATTGGATTACCAAGCAACATACCGAACCACAATCCCGAAAAAGAAAAAACTTGCTGCATCCCTTCTCGATTCTGATACTAAAATTAACACACCCCTGCCCCTTTAGTCACAAACCGCCACCATGGCCGAAGTTTATTTGTTGAGAGGACACCTTCTCCTGCTCCTAGTTTCGCAGGGGGTGGATCAATGTCAAAAAAGAGAGTGTTAGTGGTTCTAAAGACGAAGGCTTTTGTCTTCTTTTCGGTTCTAGAGGCTCCTTTGGCCAAGGTTGAGCCAAAGAGCCTTATGGATGCAAAATTAGAGATAAGAGCCCCTGGTCCTTCTACCATTGCTACCGAACCCGCTACTTCAATCGCTGAAAGGGTGAAGAAGAGGAGGAGGGAGACTGGTAAGGCCATAGTTAGAGAGGCTTTTGAAGATCCTGTTGAGGATGGGTCTTTTGAGAAATGGGAGTCGCCTATGCTTCATCAAGGCAAGCCTATTTCTATTTCTGACTCAGTTGTTGCTTCTGGAGACTTCGTTTTTGATTTAACCAAAACCCTATTGATGCCAGTGGATATGGCAGATCATAATTGGCCTCAAGACATCTCCATTTTGAAGGGAACCCTTCAAATGATGACTGCTGTGAGTGCTACTTTATTTTTTTTTGTGTTCTTTACTAGTTTGTATCGTTTTCTTTCCTTTGATATCTGTTTATTTGCTGCAGTGTATCCAGAGGATGCATTTGTCCATCACTCGAGCTGAGGAACTAGAGAAGGCCGTACTGGAGGCCGCTATGAATGCTGAAAGATTGACAACAAATTTGGAAGTTGAGAAGGGGGGATGTAGGACTGCTGAGAGGGAGGTGTTCCGTTTGAACAAAATTGTCGCTTATGTTGAGAAGTCCAAGGAAGCTACTATCGAGGTCTAGGCCCAACTCGAAGGGAAAGTGGTTGAGCTAGAGGCGGTTGTTGTGGTGATGGCTGCTAAATGCTCAACTTTAGAGGCCAAGCACTAGCAGTAGGGCTGGGATGAAGCCAAAGCTGTTTATGAAGAAAAGGTGTTGGTACATCGTGATAAGTTCTTCTTGAAGGGTTGGATGAGTGCCTTGGTTACTGCTCAAATTCCTGAAGACTCCTCTTTGTTTCAGAGTGTTCCAGTTCCTTCAAAGTCCTTGGGTCTGAAGGCAGCTGCCACCCCTGCTACTCCTCCAGTAAGGATTTCCTTAGGAATTGACTTTGCAATCAAGACTCCTGAGAGCCGGTGTTGCCAGTGAAGCAATAGGTGCTGAAAGGAGTGGGGACTTAGAGACTGAGGCTGTGAGAGATGTGGTTAAGGAGGCTCCTGTTTCCCAGGATGTTGGAGCTGCCTCTACTTTTCCTTCTCAAGCTGATGTGGACAAAATTGTGAATGATACCTCTGAAGTTCCTCCTGCTGATGAGAGTTAGAATGGTTTCCGCTTGAAAAGACTTGAAGTTCGCTCTTTTTTTTGTTGTTGATAAACTGGAGCTCAGTCTTTCTGACGAGTTGCCCCATTTGATGCTTGTTAAGACAATTTTTCTTTCTGTTATTGCTTCTGTGAGGCCAGCTATGCCTTGAATGATGGAACTTTTTCTTGTTAATCTTTGCAATCTGATGCTCTGATGCTTTCTTATGCTAATGTTTGTCTTGTCTATATTGTTTGCCCCCGGTCGAGCACTGTTAGGACTGCAAGGTCGAATAGATGCTCAATCTGGTCATTTGATATGCTTGGCTGGAGCTAAGTAAGATTGGCATTGTAGATTTATGCCCTTGGACAGATCTTACTAAAGTCTGTTTCAGCTTGGAAAGTAGGAGTATACTTAAATGGAATGAAAAATATAGAGAAGTGGAGTCTTACTCAAGTCTTGGTTGGTTCTGAAAAACAGCCCCCACTTGGAGCTGAGTAAGATTAATGCTAGGAGTGTGATCTTGAAAGGAGTACCCAAGTCAATTCCAACTTGTGCTTTGTATAAAGCAGTGCTGAAATATTGATGTATTTATAGTTAAGAAATTCAGTGATGTCCAAAATAGAAAATGAACAGTGAAAATTCGTTAGTGTGGTTTCCACTAAGCAATTCCACTTGGCTAAGGTCCATTTTAGTTGCCAAACATAATTTCACCAAGCAATTCCACTTAGCATGTTTGAGTGCAAACCAAAACTAAATTCTGTTCGGTCGCTCCGAGACGAAGTCCTTTTTGTTAAAATCAAAGCTAAATCCGTTTGGTTAACACCAAAGCTAAGTCCGTTTGATAATCATCAAAGCTAAATCCATTTGGTAAACACCAAAGCTAAATCCGTTTGGTAAACACCAAAGCTCTGTTCATTTGATAATCATCAAAACAAAATCCGTTTGGTAAACATGCCCTCGGGGTTTGGATTAAAATAATCTCTTCTGACCTCAAAGCTGTATAGGTGTTAAAAACAAAAAAGTTCAAAGAAGTAAAGAAGCATTCTCATTAAACAACAGATAAATGCTTGTACACTTGATGGGCAAATTTTGGGGGCATAGTCTATTGATAGTATTTCTTGAGGTTGGCTACATTCCAGGGTCGAGGTATGGGTTTGCCCTTGAGATCTTCCAAGTAGTATGCTCCGTTCCTAGCTACAACTGTAACTTTGTAGGGACCCTCCCAGTTAGGCCCTAACTTCCCTTTGCCAGACACCTTTTTGTGGTCCCTGACTTTCCTCAGAACCAGCTCTCCAGGTGTGAATTGTTTTGGGAAAACTTTTTTATCGAAACTTTTGATAAGCTGATGCTGATAGGTGACAAGTCGAATTAGTGCTACTTCTCTTCGGCCTTTTGCCATGTCTAGAGCTTGTGCTATAACTTCCTCATTATTTGCATCTTTAAACAATTTCGATCAGAGGGTTGGGACACCGGCTTCAAGTGAAATAATAGCCTTCATTTCGTAGGTCAAGGAGTCAAGTGTCTTCCCCATTGAACGCTGCGCTGTGGTTCGATAGGTCCATAATACATGGGGCAACTCTTCGACCCATTTGCCTTTTGCATTTTCAAGCCGCTTTTTTACCCAGTTAATGATGGTCTTGTTTGACGACTCTACCTGCCCATTGCTCTGTGGGTAGCCTAGAGAAGAATTTCGATATTCAATCCTGAGATCGGCACAGAACTTCCTAAAAACCTTTCCGTCAAACTGCATTTCATTGTCTGCAATCAGTACCCGTGGGATACTGAAATGGACCACAACATTCCTCATAACAAACCACTTTGTTTTTGCTTCTTTGATGTTTTCCAGTGCTTCAACTTCCACCCACTTAGTGAAGTAGTCAGTTGCAATGATGAAGAAGTGTCTGTTCCTGGTCTGCCATGCCAAAGGTCCAACAATGTCCATCTCCGACTGTGCAAAAGGCCATAGGCTTGTAAGCAGAGTAGGATTTTTTGGCTGGTTGATGAATTAGCGGAGCAAATCTTTGACACTTATCACACTTCTGCATGTACTGCTGTGCATCTTGCTGCATCTGTGGCCACCAATACCTGTGAGTGAGGGTGCGGTGCGCCAGTGACCTTTCACCAATGTGGCTTCCACAAATCTCCTCATGAATTTCGTAGAGAACATTCTCAACTAGATTTGGATGCACACATAGCAAATAAAGGCCAAGGTAGGAGTGTCAGTACAATTTCCTAGATGGTGAAATCTAAAATCGAGCTGATCGGTGCCGAATTTTCTTAGCTTCTTTCTTGTCTTCGGGGAGAGTGTTTTATCTTAGAAAAACAAGTATTGGATCCGTCCAGCTTAGTCCTAGGTTAGTGTAGAGGCCTGGATCTAGAGATGCAATGCTTGATTCTGGAACAGACTCCACTCAAACTTTTCTAGCATCTTTAGTGTCTACTGATGAGCCAAGGCAGGTGAGGGCATCAGCATGACTGTTTCTGTCCTGATTGATCCATTCCACTCATAAGGATTGGAATTTCTTAAGTAAATCTCTTGCCTTGTCTACATACATGGCCATTCTTTCATCTCTTACTTCATAGACCCAAGTGAGTTGATTGACAACCAACTGAGAATCACTGAAAACCAGGAGTTGATCTTCACTGAAGTGTTCGGCACTATGCAATCCAGCTAGTAGGGCTTAATATTCTGCCTCATTGTTAGAGGCCTTCCACCCAAGCTTTAGAGCCTACTCCCAAATGAATCCTTCTGGAGATATGAGTACCACTCCTACCCCCGATCCTCGGTTATTGGATGATTCGTCAACGTAGAGCTACCACATGTCCCCAATAAAGAGTTTCTATGCTTCTAAAGCACACTATTTACTTAATTCGGTGGTGCATGGCGCCTGTACCGAGTTGGAGTTCTAATGTTCGATGCTCTGGGCGGGGGTGAATTCAATAACAAAATCTGCCTAGACCTGGGCCTTGATTGTTGTTCTAGGCTGATACCGTATGTCAAACTCACCAAGCTCAATCGCCTATTTCGCCGTTCAGCCAGAGAAATTAGCTCGGCTGAAGACAGGTCTGAGGAGGAATTCAGTGATGACATTGATGGTATGACCTTGGAAGTAGTGTTGTAGCTTCCTGGAGGCAATGAGCAGAGCGTAAGCCAGCTTTTCCAGCGGTAGACGCTGTGTTTCGGTATCTAGGAGAGTCTTACTGATGTTGTACACTGGTCTCTATTCTTTGTCAACTTCACGAATTAGTTTGTGCTTACCGCACGATCTGAAACTGCCAAATATAGGTACAACTCTTTCCTTAGTTCTGGAGTGGAAATGAGAGGTGGTGTACTGAGATATTTCTTGAGGTCTTGAAGCACTTTAGTGCATTCAGGGCCCCAGTCGAACATAGACTTTTTCCTCAACAGCTGAAAGACAGGCTTTATCCGATTCGATGACTTGCTGATGAATCGGTTTAAGGCTGCTGCCATTTCGGCTAGTTTCTATAGTTCTTTGGCCTTTGTCGGTATCCCGATTTCTTGTATTGCTTTGATTTGATCCGGATTCGCCTCGATTCCTCTGTGAGTCACCATGTACCCCAAGAACTTCCCTATTCCTACCCCGAAGGCACATTTCGAGGCATTGAGGTGACGTTGATGGGTTTTCAGGATGTTGAAAATTTCTCTCAGATCTGTGAGGTGGTTTGTAGCAATCTTTCTTTTCACTACTATATCATCTATGTAGGCTTCCATAGTCCGATCGAGTTGCTTTTTGAACATCTGAGTTACCATTCACCGGTAGGTTGCTCTGGCATTCTTAAGGCCGAACGACATTACTTTATAGTAGTAGATGCCTGTTAGAGTAATAAATGCCGTCTTCCCTTAATCCGGGCTGAATAACGATATCTGGTGATAGCTGCTGTAGGCATTTAGAAAGCTCATATGCTCATGCCTCGCTGTAGAGTCTACTAGTTGGTCTATTGTAACAACCCTGATCCATAATTAACGTTTACCCATGATTTCATATGTCTAATAAGTTATTAAGATCAAATTCTGAATTAATTATACGTGTGTTGCATTATTTGTGTTTATATCTGTTTAACGTAGGAAAATCTATTCATGTTTCTGTTTTGATTTGCAAATTGAAGGCCTTATCGACATCCAATTTAGAAATTGACTTAATTTATGTGTTATTTAGGATTTATAGAATTTTGTGGTAGGTTTAATTGAAATTCAATTCGGAACAATTAAATTAGAATAATTAGTACCCAATTGATTAATTAATTAACAAATTAATTAGGCCATTAGCCAGGGCTATATAAGGCCACCTTAACACCTCTATTACACTTTTGCACCCTCATTTCCTCTTCCTTGAGCTTAAAACGTGTAGAGAGAGAGAGAGAGAGAGAGAGAGAGAGAGAGAGAGAGAGTTGAATTTAAGCAAAGGAATTGCTAGAAAACTTGGAGATTGGCTTGGAACTTCAAACAATTACCCTTATAGAGCATAGTTGAGCATCCAATTTAGAAATTTACTTAATTTATGTGTTATTTAGGATTTATAGAATTTTGTGGCAGGTTTAATTGAAATTCGGTTCAGAACAATTAAATTAGAATAATTAGTACCCAATTGATTAATTAATTAACAAATTAATTAGGCCATTAGCCAGGCCTATATAAGGCCACCTTAACACCTCTGTTACACTTTTGCACCCTCATTTCCTATTCCCTGAGCTTAAAACGTGTAGAGAGAGAGAGAGAGAGAGAGAGAGAGAGAGAGTTGAATTTAAGCAAAGGAATTGCTAGAAAACTTGGAGATTGGCTTGGAACTTCAAACAATTACCCTTATAGAGCATAGTTGATCATCTAAGGTAAGAAATTCAACCTTCTAGTGTAGTCACTTAACACATGAGTTTAAAGAATTAAGTTGTGTAATGCTAGAATTGAGCTAAAATGAAGGAGTTTAGATCATTCCATGCATGCATGTTTATATCATGGCATCTTGGGAAAGTTTTCAAAGAATTCTTCCATACATGTTATCATTCTACCTTAGCTTTGATAATTCATCTTGTTTTCCATCAATTCATCTCATTTGATTATGTTTTGGAAGCTAAGAACTCAAGTGAATATATGCATGACAAGTTTATATCATGTTCTTACATTTCAAGTTGAATTCTTGCATATTTTATATACTTTTGGGCCTTGATTTCATGAAATGATCTTCAAATCATAATATTCTACAAGTTCTTACTTGTTTTCCAGAATTTTGGCCCAAGAAGATGAGTTTTGAGGTATGGAATTCGAGTTTTGAGCAAAGAAGAGCAATCTGGAAATTTCAGAATTTTGCTCTCCGCTCGAGCGTGAGATTTTGCGCTCGAGCGGCCACCTTTGTTTCTGCATCTTCGCTCGAGCGTGAAATGCATGCTCTCAGAAGTTTCATATTTTTGCAGACCGCTTAAGCGGCGAGAGTTGCGCTTGAGCGGCGAGAGTTGCGCTCGAGCGGGGGCATGAGTCTCACGCTCGAGTGACCATCAAGCGTTCGTCGAGTGTGAAAATCAGATAACCAGTACTTTTTCAAAGTTTGCAGAACGCTCGAGCGGAGGAAGTTGCGCTCGAGTATCCCCTCGCATTTTGCATGTCCGCTTGAGCGAAGAAATCTACGCTCAAGTGGGGACCCTATTTTCAGAAAATTCGATCAAGTGTTTTCAAATGTATTTTTTTTATCCCGATTCCATCCTAGGCATTCCTAGGCTAAGATTAAAGAATAATAATGAGGGTAATATGTAGAAACACACTATGAATATAACATAATGAGTTAGATATATTCCAATGTATGTTTCAAATGTGTATTTGTTATGTGTTAATGTAGGTCACGTGCCGTAAACTGTTTGATTAGTCTGCTCTGTCTATTTGTATCCGAAGCTAACTGTGAGTAATAACTTAATAAAGTTATGTTTAACTTTATTTACTTTCTCTATGATAAAATAAGATTTGTTTTCTGAAATGATATGTTATGTATAATAAATGATTGTCCAATTTCTAATAATGTATTCGTGGCATCCTTAGCATCATGTGATATCTGTCAGCTGTTACCCGGTATCAGAGGTTCCATCATGGAACTTAATATGTCTGCAATCTGTTACCCGTACCGGAGGCTCCATCATGCGGCTCAGCATGTTTATTCTCTATTACCTGGATTTAGAGGTTCCTTTATGGAACTAGTTACTCATAACCACCATATGTTCTGCATCTATTCTGTATCTACTCTGTTAGCGCTAATGGATGTACCACATATAATTAAGGATGAACTCTGAATTCTGTGTATGATTTGAACAAGGATATGAATATTAATTTGTTTATGAATCTGAATTATGATTTTTGAATCTGGTATGGACTTCATTCATTATATCCTTTACTCTGTTATTATTCACTGGGCTTCCGCTCACTATTTATATTATGTATGTAGGTGATCAGGCATGTGACCAGACTCAGAGTTGAGGACCTGACGTCTCAGTTTTTGTCAGCCAACCTTTGTGCCTCCTAAGGAGGTTTTGGAGTCAAGTTTAGTGGCTATTTTTGTGAATGTACTAGACTTTGTTTTTTTTGATTTTCGAGCAAGATTTCTGATAATATGTTCATGGAGTGATGTGTAAATACTGTATTTTTTGACGTCACTCGCAAGGTTATAAAAGTTTTTAAATTATCTGTCCCATGTATGTTTTCACAACTCAATGGACTACGTATATTTTGTATATTTGCTTCCGTAGCCCCTAACTATATGTTATTTTGTTAAGAGGCCTTTGGTAATCTAAGAATTACTGGCTGGTTACAACACTAAATCTATAGGGGCAGGTTTGGATCGTGACCTCTATGCGAGGCAGATAGAAGCTGTCTTTTGGACAAGCTCTGTTGAGGCAAGTAAAGTCGACACAGACTTTCCACTTTTCATTTTTCTTTTTGACTACGACTGTATTGGACAACCATTGTGGGTATTGAATTTCTTGGATTGCCCCCATTGTTAGGAGTTTGTCGACTTCTGCAATTACTACTTTGGTGTGCTCAACTGAAGATCTTCAGCTTTTCTACACAATGGTCCGAGCAAAGGGGTTGACATTGAGTTTATGGTAAGCAAATTCTGGATTCAGCCCCGGAGTATCATATGCTGACCATGCGAATACCTCCATATTGTCTTTCAGCAAATCCAACAGCTGAAGTTTCTCATCAGCGCTTAGCGAGGTACTGATAAGGAAGTACTTTTCTGGGTTATCTTCTTTTACTAAAACTTTCTCCAGATCTTCTACTATCTTTTCAGCTTGGGTTCCTCTGACATCTTCCAGGACCGGTTGTTTTGCTACTTCAACTGTCTGAACTTGATTGCAGAGTTGTTTAGCCTTTATGGCTACCATAAAACAATGCTTTGATGCAACTTGGTCCTCTGAGATCTGTTCTACTTCGTGTTCTGTCGGGAAACGGATGAGCTGGTGGTAGGTTAAGGGGACTACTTCCATTTGATGAATCTAAGACCGACCAAGTGTTGCGTTGTAAGGAGACGGTGTGTTAATAACCAAGAATTCTATCTGAAGGGTCTTTATCCTCGTTACAACTGGCGACACTATCCTACCAAGTGGCCATTCAGGCTACAAATTAAAGTCGACCAGCGAAGCTTCTGTTGGGGTGAGGTGCTGCTCAGAGAGATCGAGCTTCCTGAACAAGTCGTAATACAATATATCTGCTGCATTACCCTGGTCTACCAAGACTCGTTTCACATCAAATCGTTTCCCAATTCCCACAGTTATAATCAATGCATCAGTATGTGGGTGCTGAATTCCTTCTAAGTCCTTTTTAGTAAATGAAACAGTGCATTGGACCTACTAACGTGATTTGTTGAATCTGCACAGCTTTTGCAATTTCTTTCTGAAGTGTCTCTTATCCTTCGTGACTGGTTGTGCCATGAATTACATTTATGACCAATCGAGGCTGATGCTTTGCATTTGGTTCTGTTGGGGGATTTCCCTGCTCGGTCATAATTTTGTCTGGATCAATGTATTCTTGGAGGTGCCCAACAACTACTAAGTCCTCCAGGTGTTGCTTCAGTGCTCAGCAGTTCTAAGTCATATGTCCCCTATCTTGATGATCGATGCATCTAAGCTTTTGGTTGCGCCGAGCTGGGTCTCCTAGCATCTTTGGTGGCCAAGTAAAGAATGACTCTCTCTTGATTTTTTTCATAATACGATAGATAGGTTCCTTGAAGACTGTAACAACTGCTTCATGGGATTTAGACTTGTCTACTTCATTCATCGCGACTCCTTGAGCTTCCCCTCGATCTGCTTTTCTTCTATTCCCCGGCGTTGTCTGTTCGGTAGATGCCACCTCGATGGGGATCTGATAATGTTCAAGGTGAGCGTATTGGTCAATCCTGGCACATAAGTCCTTCAGTGCTGTGGCTGGGTATTTGGTAAGTGATTGTCTCAAATTGCTTTTCGAACGCAGTCCATGTTTAAAAGACATTACAGCTATTTGTTCATTGCAAACATTTTTCTCCAAATCATTATACTCTTCCTAGTACCTTCTTGCATAATTACGCAGTGTTTCTTCCTATTCCTTTCGGAGACCGAACAAGGTGTTCGGCTCTTTCGGGATTTTGGTGTTAGAAACAAATCTGGCCAAGAACTCTTCAGAGAGCTGCTTCCAGTTGTAAATCGATCCAATAGGGAGACGATCGAACCATCAAAGTCCGGATTCTCCTAGGCTAGATGGAAAGACTTTGCATATTAGTGCCTCATCTTGGCTCTATAAGGACATCATCTGCCGGTAGTGGCTGATATGTGTTAGAGAGTCTGACTTCCCATCATATGACGTGAATTTTGGTGGAGTGAACTTCTTGGGGGGTCTCATAGTTTCAATATCTGGGGAGAAAGGAGAAGAGACGAGCCGATCCAATGCTTGGTGCTCCCTCTGATGGACAGTACGATCAAGGTGTTGAGCATAACGCTCTCGTCATTTTGTCTATTCCCGACCAAGCAAGTACGGAGATCCTGAGGAGGATACTCTGTCTGCTGGCTGGCCATTTTTTGCCTCTTAGCTTTTCTCTAGTGTGAACCATGGGTGTGGCTGCTTGTTGCTTTACTTTTCACCGGGATTGGTTGACTTTGCTGTCCAGATTTGTTTATGAGGGCCTTTTTCACTAGTGGTTCCAGGAATGGGCTCCTCTGACATAGACGAGAGGGTTCTGCGTCAGTTCTATTCTCTGCCAGGTCGCCCATCATCCTTTTAAGCTGTGTTTTAAGTTCCTGTATCTCCATTCTCATGGAATCGATGATACGATCTCTATAATCTTTCTCTAACAAAAAATTGTAGGAAGAACCACCAGCAAAGGGCTGTCGATGCTCAATAGATTCTAGATTTCGGTTGTTGTTTTCGGTCTACTCCTCTAGAACTGTTGGCAATTCCATGCCCTTATCTTTCGTCTTCTCCATTTGTGGAGTCAATGCCGATGGTGTAATATCCTCAATTCCCATTGCCGAAATCAAATGCAGAACTCGATGAAAGGTCCACACTCATCGCACCAATTGTGCATACCAAATACTACACTAGATGATTATGGACCGGAGCTTTGCACCCGACTGGACTATCTAAGAATCGAAACCCTGTAACAGTGAGCACCGTTAAAGCTGTCCGACCGAAGTTGGTCGGATAGCCCTTCCGGTGTGAGAATAAGTGATTGGAGAAGATGTAATGTGCTCTTTAAGTGTAGAGAGTTGTGTTTAAGTGAGTATAGTATAGCTCAACTTAGTTACCTTCAATGTGAAGTCCTTGTAGTTTATATAGAACTCCTTACTTGTTGCCCAAGCTGGTTTCATAAGACTTTGGTGCTGTCATGCTCCTTTTAACATTGCTCGAGGGAGGGGACCATGAGGTAGTTGACAATGGATGACTATACTCGTTGTATTCATGCTGATAACATACCAAATTCGCCTGATCAACCATTTCCGTGATTCTAGGGGGAGGGGACCAGCTGAGGAGGCAGCCTGTATATGCATGCATTCATAGCATCCATGTTTTTCTAAGAGGTTCCCTCAGCTTGGTACTGTTGTGCCTCAGCTCAGCCCTTTGTAAGACTGCTTATAGAGATAGGCTGGCCCATTTAGATATCTTTGTGTGGGCTCAGCCCACTTTGGTTTTTGGTGATGGGTTCGGCCCATCAGTTTGGTCCAAAGATTGAGTCCTGCAGTTCGGCCCAGCCCAACATCATGGCTAGACTGACCTTTCTACTACAAGTTGGGCCTAAATGCTTGAGGACTTGGAGTGGACTGTTGATCATGGAGTTGGGCTTGATTGGCTTACCCTTATATTTACTTGACCCACTTGGACTTGGGCTTAATGGATTGGGCTAGCCCAAGGCTTGGATCTAACTCATTTATATTTTCCCCCTAGATTGTGCTAAGGTTCCCCTTGGGGGGAGCTATTGTCCAGTACCCCAAGCGTCATGTTGCTTTGAATCCGCCCCAGTTTGGCCTTGGTTTCGGTTCGATCATGATACATGCACTCTGCATGTGTTCTTTCATGATGACACGTGGCGCTATATTGGTGTGCAGAAGTAGTGCGTCGAATCCATATAGAGGGGCATGATTTTGTACCTTCACGCCGGTTGAGGGTAATAAATGCCCTTGGTGTGTCAATTCAAACCCCTTCGTTTATCTCTGAATTTCAGGATACCCCAAAACCCTTTCATTATTCCACCTTGGTCCTGACGGCGCTCTGCCCAGACTCTTACCGCCATTACTGCCTCGTTCCAATCTCAAGAATTTTCGCTCGTCGCTGTTCCTTTGTTGAATCTCTATAAGTTCCCCTAAAACCTATCTTTTCTTTTGCTTTTAAGTGCTGATCACCCTTATTGGCCCTTGCGCCATTGTTTTCAGCGATTGGTTCTATCTTTTGCTTAGTTGAGTTTTGTCCCTACCCTACTAGGTCTAGATAATGGGAAAATTTTAGCGTTGGTGGATACTCCTAAGGTAATGGCCTTGTTCTGCCGTGACTATGGTATCCCTGAGGATGTGACCCTTTCGCTGGCGAGAGTTGACGCCCAGTGCATGGGTACCGGAAACACTATTGTTTTCCCCGTCGCTGCCATTGTTGAAGGAGGGGTCCGGTTTCCCCTTGATCCCTCAGTATGCCATTTCCTACACCAAGTTTAACTTATCCCTCTACAAGTGTCGGTAAACTTGTTTTGAGTCGTTTGTGGTGTTTCCACTCTTAACAGGCGGTTGGGTCTGAACCTGGACATATGGGACATTCTGGGTAGCTACTCTTTCACATAATAGATCATAGCACCTATTACCTCCGTGTTCGTTCAGCTGACTGTCACCTTGTCACTGACTTACCTGATTCCGACAAACACAATGACGATTTCTTACAAGTTGGTGGTAACTGGGAGTTCCCTACTAGGACAGAGTTCCAATATGAACGAATGCCCTAAAAAGATGGCTACCCAGGTCTGAGCTCTGTGCCCTAGTATTTTTGTACTTTTGTTTTATTTAAATGTTGTGCTAATGTTGTTCCTCATCTCTGCAGAGGCTTCCCGTTTTCAGCGCAGGCCGAACCGTGGCAACATTGAGGCGATTAAGGCCGTTTTAAGATACAAAAAGAGGTCTGCCCCTGAACTATTGGATTACCAAGCAAATACTGAACCACAATCCCGAAAAAAGAAAAACTTGTTCCATCCCTTCTCGATTCTGATACTAAAACTGACACACCCCCTGCCCCTCAAGTCACAAACCGCTATTGTGGCCAAAGTTTATCTGTTGATAGGACACGTTCTCCTGTCCCCAGTTTCGCAGGGGGTGGATCAATGTCAAAATGGAGAGTGTTAATAGTTCTAAAGGAGGAGGCTTTTGGCTCCTCTTCGGTTTTGGAGGCTCCTCTGGTCAACACCGAGCCAAAGAGACTTATGGATGTAAAATTGGAGATAGGAGCCCCTGGCCTTTCAGTCCCTGTTATCGAACCCGCAGCTTCAATCGCTGAAAGGGCAAATAAGAGGAGGAGGGAGACTGGTAAGGCCATAGTTGGAGAGGCTTCTGAAGATCCTGTTGAGGATGAGTCTTTTGAGAAATGGGAGCCGCCGATGCTTCATCAGGGTAGGCCTATTTCTATTTCTAACTCAGTTGTTGCTTTTGGAGACTTCGCTTTTGATTAAACCAAAACCCTGTTTATGCCAGTGGATATGGTAGATCATAACGGACCTCGGGACATCCTCATTTTGAAGGGAACCCTTCAAATGATGATTGTTATGAGTGCTACTTTATTTCTTTTTGTGTTCTTTACTAGTTTGTATCGTTTTTTTTCCTTTGATATTTGTTTATTTGCTGTAGTGTATCCAGAGGATGCATCTATTCATCACTTGAGCTGAGGAACTAGAGAAGGCCGTATTGTAGGCTGTTATGAATGCAAAGAGCTTAACAACAAATTTGGAGGCTGAGAAGGAGGGACGCAGGATTGCTGAGAGAGAGTTGTTCTATCTGAACAAAGTTGTTGCTTCTGTTGGGAAGTCCAAGGAAGTTGCTATTGAGGTCTAGGCCTAACTCGAAGGGAAAGTGGCTGAGTTGGAGGCAGTTATTGCAGTGATGGTTGCTGAACGCTTAACTTTAGAGGCCAAACACTGGCAGTAGGGCTGGGATGAAGCCGGAGCTGCTTACAAGGATGAGGTGTTGGTACTTTGTGACAAGCTCTTCTTGAAGGGCTGGATGAGTGCCTTGGCTGCTGTTCAAATTCTTGAAGACTCTTTTTTGTTTCAGAGCATTCCAGTTTCCTCAAAGTCCTTGGGTTTGAAGGCAGCTATCACCCCTACTACTCCTCCAGCAAGGATTTCCCTAGGAATTGACTCTGTAATCAAAACTGTAAGAGCGGTGTTGCAAGTGAAGCAATAGGTGCTGAAGGGAGTGGGGACTTGGAGACAGAGGCTATGAGAGATGTGGTTAAGGAGGCTCCTATTTCCCAGGATTTTGGAGCTGCCTCTATTTTTCCTTTCCAAGCTGATGTGGACAAAATTGTGAATGATGCCTCCAAAGTTCCTCCTACTAATGAGAGTTTGAATGGTTTTCATTTGAAAAAACTTGAAGTTTGTTCTTTTTCTTTTTTGATACACTGGAGGTCAATCTTCTTGATGAGTTATCCCATTTGATGCTTGTTGAGACAATTTTTATTTTTGTTGTTGCTTTTGTAAGGCTAGCTATGCCTTGGTTGAATGATGGAACTTTTTCTTGTTAATATTTGCAATCTGATGCTTTGATGCTTTCTTATGCTAATGCTTGTCTTGTCTATACTGTTTGGCCCCGGCCGAGCATTGTTGGGACTACACGGCCGAATTGATGCTTGGTCTGGTCATTTGATATGCTTGGCTGGAGCTAAGTAAGATTGGCATTGTAGATCTTTGCCCTTGGACAGATCTTACTGAAGTCTGTTTCAGCTTGGAAAGTAGGAGTGTACTTGAAGAGAATGAAAAATATAGAGAAGTGAAGTCTTACTCAAGGAAATGAGCTCTTTACTATTTTTCTTATGGATTTATGAAGGAGTTATGGAGTTAGAGATGAAGTAGGCAAAAGAAGAAGTTTAGGCAACGAAGATGGAGAAAATTTACATGCTTTATTATGTTGGCTTCAAAGCCAATTTATAGAATACAACTTACATATACAAACAAAACCATAAAGTCCTCCTAGTCTACTATCATTATTACATTGTAGAAAATTTGCACACCAATACGTCAAAATTTTACACCTTTCTTCCAAAGGCTATAAGCCTAGACATAGGCTTGGACAAAAGTTTTACAAAAATTAAATACAAGATAAAAAAAGTCTTGATGACAATAAAAATCTACCATTATTGGTGATATTCTGACACTGCGATTATATACACAATTATATACATTGTCTACCCTCCCTGGTTTTCAAAGAGATAGACTGTTATAGATAAGCTTTGGCTAAGCTGATTTGTCGTGTAGCGTTGGCTGAAAGGATTTGGCTGATCACTTTCTGCCTAATAATGCAGGTTGCTCCACGTGTCCTAGATAAGGTTGGAATCGATCAGGAGACAGCTACATGTGATAGTGGGGTCCACTATGCTTCTATCCTGTTGATGAGATTGTCATATTCTTCATCAATCTCTGATGGAGGGGAATCCAGATCCTGACTGTATTGCTCATTCTGAAAATGTTCTACGTCATCTGCGGTCATGGCTAGTTCCAACGGAAGATCCAAATTATTTCTCTTTTTGAGAGTTAATAACAAATCAAGAGCCTCATTAATTTGTGTAGGAGACCTTTGATATGTTATAGGAAAATAGGTTACAAATAGTATTCTACCATCTGTGGCCATGAATGGCAACTTTGCTGAGCCATAGATGTTGGACACTGCTTGTGAAACAGATGTTAGACTGTCTATCCAATATTCTGTCAAAGAAAGTTTTTGGATATTTTCCAATCACTCTCTTCGGCGATCTTTATCTAAATAATCATCTTCAAATTCAAAATCTTCAGTTTCTTTAAGATACCAAATCTGGTATGGTTGGAAAAAAATGTTCTCGTTCTCGCTAACCAACATTGCTGGAGATCCAGAAAGTAAAATATTTGCTCCATCGGAAGCCTTTTACTATCCATGAGAGCATTGATTTGATGATCATTGGATAATCTATCCATTGGATTGGATCTAAAATTTGAAAAATAACTTAATTAGTTGTTCCCCAATCTATGTCTTCAAAAAACCGCATGCCATGGTTTGCCATGATAGTTATTTTGGGAATTCCATCTTTCAAATTTAATTTATCATAAGACCGTTCTAAGATTTGTCTAATCTTATCACAATGATCTTCAACTCGATTTTTGGTTAACATAAAAATTTCTTTTGGAAGCAAAGTTCTTGCTTTTTCAAAAAAGACAAATTCTTTTTATTTATTCAAAAACTGGATCAGAAAACTCATTTGATATAAGGTTTGATAGCTGAAGAAAATTGTTTATTTTTTCAAAATTAAAATCTTCATCCCAATTCATTTGTTTAAGGATATTGAAACAAAGATTTTGCAAATCTTTTAATTTAGCTGTTTGCTTAGCTAATTTGTCGGCCAGAACTCCCATGTGTTTTTGAAATTTCACTTTGTTGTCTACAATGTGAGTTTTCCAAACTCCATTGAGTTCTGTATAAATTTCTCTGGATATACCAGCGTTGAAAAAATCCTTTATCTCAGATTTATCTGGTTTAGATGTCTGAATATTAGTTGAAACTGGATTTGTTCTCATTTGACAAAAATTCTTTTGATAAACAGGCATAGCTGGTGCACTGTAAAAACTTTTTTTAGCTTTGGTCATGCTATCATATGATTTATGACTGGCTCCTGGAAATCCGCAAACTTGCTGATTGGCTTCATTCCAGTCTATGTAAATTCCAGGTTATTTTCCTAAGAATACAACATAAACTCTTTCTTGTTTGGGAATTGCTTTTTTATCAATTGTCACCCAATCACCTCGAGCGGGTTGTTTACCCTTATCCATTGTTTCCTCTTGGTCTAGAGGTCTTCTGCAAAAATTAAAATTACTTGTTTAGTAATTTAATTTTTTGAAACAATTTCTACTAAGATAATATGCAAGAAAATTGTTAGTACCTTTAAGATGTTCAACCTCAAAAGTATATTCAGAAATTTTATTATACCAGGCTAATCGTCTTCCTTGCTCAGTAGGTTTTTTATTGATTAAGAAATCTCTTACTGCGTTATTATCAGTGTGTACAATAAAATTTTCCGGGGCTAAATAAATATGAAAACTTTTTATTGCTAATTTTATTACAAGTAATTCCTTTTCAAAAATAATATATTTCTGTTCATTTGGTTTAAATGTTCCAGAATTATATCCACAAATTAATTCTTCTTTTTGTAATTTTATGGGTATTGGATTTTTTCTTGGTCTAATCCTATTTTTTGATAAACGTATCTCTTTATCATGCCATAAATTACTGGGTATAGCTTTAAGAACATATCCCCAACATGCTTCTGAGGCATCTGTTTCTAAAATTAATTTATCACCTGTTTTAGGAAGATAAACATCTGGTAACGTTTTAACATTTTCTTTAATTTGTTTAATTAAGGCAACATCTTCTGCTGTCCATTCAAAAATAACATTTTTCCTTAATTTGGTTAACCAAGGAATTTCTATTTTTGAAATATTTTTAATAAAATTTCACTCATAATTTAAAATGCCTAATAAACTCTGTAATTTATTACATTTTCAAGAGTATCAGGAAAATCTCGTACTTTGGACAAAATATGTTCTTGTAATTTTAAACCTTTATGGTTTAAAATTATTCCTAAAAATTCAATTGATTCTTTTTCTAGTTCAATCTTTTTTGGAGACAATAATTCCATATTTTTGGAATTTTTCACAAAGTAATTTTAAATGTTTCTTATGCTCCTCCTGGGTTTTAGAAAAGATAAGTATATCATCAATTTAAACTACACAACAATCTTTAAAATCTTTAAAAATTGTATCCATCTAACGTTGGAATACTTGTGGTGCAATATTTAACCCAAAAGGCATAACATTCCAGTGGTAATATCCTCTAGGTGTACTGAAAGTTGTTAATTTTTTTGACTCTTCAGTCAATTCAATTTGCCAAAATCCACTTTTACAATCAAATTTGCTAAAGATTTTTGATCCTTTGGTTAGGTTAATCAAAACATCTTTTCGTGGAATAAAATATCCATCAAATTCTAAATTTTCATTTAGCCGTTTATAGTTGACTACCATTCGGGCTTTTCTTTTTTAATTTCTGCATGGTTTCTTACCATAAAAGCTGGGCTGGATTGAGGGCTTCTAGTTTCTTCAATTAACTTTTTGTCTAAAAGTTCCTAGAGTTGAATATGAAATTCATCTATATCTTGTCTAGTATAGATCATTAGTCTTACTCTAATGATAACATTAGGGTCTTTCAATTTTAAACTACAATAACGTGGACTACGTTGCCATAATTTTAATGGATGTTCACTAAAATTTTCTTCTAGAATTTTATAAATCCAGTGTGATTCATCAATAGTTTTAATGATGGGAGTTAAATCACCACGTGGGACGGACGCAAACTCTTTATCACAAATATATTTATGTTGTTCTAACAATGGAATATGAATTAAGACATTGTTTATGCTTAATGAAATGGCTTTTTTTCTGTATTTGCATTGGAAGGTATTTATATATAAAATTTTTTCCAAGAAGAAAATCTCCATGCATATACGGAAAACATAAATTTTTTGGTATAATGAACTTGCTATCATTTAACCAAATAGCTATATTTTTAGCCTTGAATTGTATGGAAGTATGGTTGCCATCAATTCTAGTAACCAAAATTGGATGCTTCATTAATGTCTATTTTTCTTTTGGTATGGCATTTTATTTACATGAGCTGACTGTAACTCCTGTATCTATGAGAACATTGAGGCTATAGGGTTTATAACCTGCAAAATTAAATGTTCCCAATACATATGTATATCTTCTTTTTCCTTGGCTAGGAGAAAAAATAATGTCATCATTTTTTGTTTGAAAATGATACATATATGCAAACTTAATATGTTCAAGTTGTTTTCTTGTTCCTGGAAAAATAGGAATCTGAACATTGTTTGAAGTAATAGATTCTTGATTAGAATTATTACTTGATTCTCCGATGCTTAATTTTGAAAATGATTTGTTAGGAAAATATATTTCAAATACAGAAGTTAGTCTTTTAATTTTTGGAACTGTATTTTCAATATATAAATTTTTTCCTGATGCCTGCATTTGTAATTGTGTAGGATTTTTTGTTTTAGAAGATTCTTCTTGTCCCACTAGGTCATGGATTAATCATTGTCGAGGGACTTCTAAATCGCTCCAATTCATTAGACGATGTTGTATTACCGTGTCAAATGGTCTTGGTTCAAAGATTTCAATGATTTTATTATCGTTTGATCTTGTTTTTGTTTTAGGAAATTTATTTAATTCGTGAATTGTTTTCCAACGAATAGCCAAATCATAGGAATTTGATTTCATTCCTAATCCTTGTGTTTTAATTCTTATTCTGACTGTATCTTCAAGATTAGGATCATTTATGGAAATAAAGAAATTTGGTCTAACATTAAACCAAACTACTCCATTAGCCAAATTAGATTGGATTTCTCCAATGATTGCTTTCATTGGGTCAGAAAATCTTTTATCAAAAATTACTGCCAAAATAGGAGTATCTATCCCTTGGCGAAATAAAGCTGTTATGGTTACTTGAATTAATCCAATATGAATATATTAAATTTCAGGATATTTCTTTTTCCATCTTGCAACATTTTTCTTATCAAAAAAAAGAATATTAATATTTCCTTCTTCTGACCATTTTACTTGAGTATTACCACTGTATTGTTCAAACACTCTTGCTGAAAAGAAGTTGAATTTTGAAAGCTTATAAATTTCTGGAATAACAACTTCTTGCATTTTTTCGAATTTTACAAATTCTTCGTCAGTAAAAGTTTTTTCTTTTCTGATTACATCTCTACGTCGAATTGCTTGTAATTCTTGTTGAGATATACTATCTGCTTCTTGAGATATTTCTTGACTATTATTAGTCATCATGAAGATTAGTTCTTCATCTGAACTTTCTTCATCACTAGAAATTTCGTATAAGATTTCTTCTTCATCAAAATTTCTTCGCCATATATTATTTCAAAATTTTGTTCTTCAAGAACTTTGATCATTTTCTTTGCACTTTTTCTCCTTTTTGGGCATTCAGGTGCATAGTGACCTTCTTCGTTACTAATGTAACATTTACAAGTTTTCTTTTTTGAAACACTTGTTGGTTTCTTTTTTCGAATATACTTTTTCTTTTTTGAAAAAGTTTTGTTCATTTTCTAAGATTTCCATTCATATTTTCTGCGTTTTTTGGAAAATCTTTTTTGTTTAGGAAATGTATTACAACCAATTTTCCAATTTTCTTTTAAAATTTTATCACAACATTTTTGATCGTATTTGAGTTGGAAATTTGATTTTTTATTTATTTTTTCGCCTTTGCTTCTAGACACCGATTTGCTATCAGTCTTAGAACATAATTAATGCGAAAACCATGATTACCATATTCTTCCTTCCCCATTTTTTTGAGAAAATTAGGATATATTTTAATACATAACTCATCCCATGGATTAGGGAGTTTATGGAAAAATTGATCTAGCCATGGTTGATTTGCTGGTGGATCAATAAAATAATAATATTTTTTTAAAAGTTTGAACATAATCTCCAAAAAGACAAATATTACATAGTTCTAATTTAGTCAAAATATAATTTGCATCTGCTTGCAAATCAGTATCTCCTGCAAAACTACATAAATTTTCTTTTATGATTTTTGCAAATTCAGCTAAAATTGTGTCAAGTGTGAGAAAATTTGTCAACAAAATTGTTTTTTGACTTTTTCCAATTTTAGATTTTTCCCAATGTCTTAACCATTGCAACACATCTCCCTAGAGAGTTGTTGCAATATAATCACAGAATTTTTCCTTTGACCAACCATTTTTATAATTGGTAATAATGATGGACAAGGATTGTGCCCAATCATCAATTGCTCGTTCCTGATCCTTAAATGGAACATGTGACAAGTCTAAATAAGTACCATTTTGAGTTATTGGATACTTATGATTATTATCTTTTCTAGATATTACTGGCTTAGGTGTAGGATTGGAGGTACTTCTAGTGTTAGTATCATTTTTAACTTCATTTGTCTGAATAAAGTCAAAATTTTCTCCATCTCTCCATGTGCCAAATAATTCGGGATCAATTAGCTCTTCGGTCTTTCTTTTCCCTTTATTTATTTCTGGTGAAATATCTTGATTTAATGTTTCTTCAGATGAGGATGATTGATTGTCATCATCATTAGTTGACATATTAATATCATAATTGAAGTGTTGTAAAAGGGCTTCATGGTCTAGATAAGTTTCTCTTATCTGATCTAGTAGCCTATTTCTTTCATCGATACCTAAATTTGGGTCTTTATATAATTTTCTCCAATAATCCAATATTTCAACAATAATTTCATATTCAGTCCTATTATAGGTATTGGTTTGAAGTACCATAATATCTTCTGTACCATAAAATAGACTAGGAATATAATTATCTCCTGGACTATTCATTCCATCATTGTTTATGAAAGATATAATTTCTAATTTGGTCACCAAATTGTTTATTTAATTTTTTGCTTCTTTGTTTAAGTCAATATTTATTATAGAACCCAAATTGTCTATTTTAGATTCTATAGACTCAACTTTGGTTTCTAGATAATTTTGATTTATTTTTTGATTTTTATCTAATTTAGAAAACCAAGAACACATAATATCAGTAATATTATTTAAACCAGAACACACACTATTTATATTTGCAGACTCTTTAGTAATATGCAAACTATAGTCATATTTATTATTAACAATATTTTTTGTATTTTCAAAGCATATTATATCTTCAGGGTTAATTGCCATTATAGATTGTTGTTGGTACCTAAGACTCTCCTAGTGTATTTATCCGGTGCCTAAAACCTCTCTTTATGATCTTAACGACTTAATCATGGCGAGTAGTCAAAAGATCTTAATGAGTATATGGCCTTTGACATACACTAAGCATATAGGTTTTACAACAATTATAAATGAAATAAATAATTATGAAGATATAAAATACAAAGGATATACAATTAAAAACGTTGACCAATTTTTTTTTTTTTATAATATAAAGCACATCATACACACTTATATATATCAAAATTTATACATAGATAGAAATACTTACATAGCTTTATCTTGCTTTCAAAAGCTCTTCACCAAGCTCTGATACTAATTACAAAAACAAAAAAGGAAAGGAGCCTTTTACTATTTTTGTTATGGATTTATAAAGGAGTTATGGAGTTAGAGATGAAGTAGGCAAAAGAAGAAGTTTAGGCAATGAAGATGGAGAGAATTTACATGCTTTATTATGTTGGCTTCAAAGCCAATTTATAGAATACAACTTACATATACAAACAAAACCATAAAGTCCTCTTAGTCTACTATCATTATTACATTGTAGAAATTTGCATACCAATACGTTAAAATTTTACACCTTTCTACCAAAGGCTATAAGCCTAGACATAGGCTTGGACAAAAGTTCTACAAAAATTAAATACAAGATAAAAAAAGTCTTGATGGCAATAAAAATCTACCATTATTGGTGATATTCTGACACTGCGTTTATATACACAATTATATACAGTTCTGAAAAACAATTGTTTGCCCCCACCTAGAGCTGAGTAAGATTGATGCTACGAGTGTGATCCTGAAAGGAGTACCCAAGTCAGTTCCAACTTGTTTTTTGTACGGAGTAGTGCTAAAGTATTGATGAATTTATAGTTAAGAAATTCTGCAATGTCCAAAAAAGAAAATGAATAGTGAAAATTCATTAGTGTGGTTTCCATTAAGTAATTTCACTTGGCTAAGGTCCATTTTAGTTGCCAAACATAATTCCACCAAGCAATTCCACTTAGCATGTCTGAGTGCTAACCAAAACTAAATTCTGTTCAGTCACTTTGAGACGAAGTCTGTTTAGTTAAAATCAAAGCTAAATCCGTTTGGTTAACACCATAGCTAAGTCCGTTTGCTAAACACCAAAGCTAAATCCGTTTGGTAAACACCAAAGCTTAGTTGGTTTGGTAAACATGCCCCCATGGCTTAGATTAAAATAATCTGTTCTGACCTCAAAGCTATATAGGTGTTAAAAACAAAAAGTTCAAAGAAGTGAAGAAACATTCTCATTAAGCAATAGATAAATGCTTGTACACTTGATGGACAAATTTTGGGGGTATAGTCTATTGATAATATTTCTTGAGGTTGGCTACATTCTAGGGCCGAGGTATGGCTTTGCCCTTGATATTTTCCAAGTAGTATGCTCCGTTCCTAGCTACAACTGTAACTTTGTAGGGACCCTCCCAGTTAGGTCCTAACTTCCCTTTGCCAGATACCTTTTTGTGGTACATGACTTTCCTCAGAACCAGCTTTTCAAGTGTGAATTGTCTTGGGAAAACTTTCTTATCAAAATTTTTGAGAAGCTGCTGCTGATAGGCGACAAGTCGAATCAATGCTGCTTTTCTTCGGCCTTCCGCCATGTCTAGAGCTTGTTCTATAGCTTTCTCATTATTTGCATCTTCAAACAATTCCGATTGGAGGTTTGGGAGACTGACTTCGAGTGGAATAACAACCTCCATTCCGTAGGTTAAGGAGTAAGGTGTCTCCCCTGTTGAACACCGTGATGTGGTTTGGTAGACCCATAATACATGGGGCAACTCTTCAACCCAATTGCCTTTTGCACTTTCAAGTCGCTTTTTTACCCTGTTAATGATGGTCTTGTTTGATAACTTTACCTGCCCATTGCTCTGTGGGTAGCCTAGAGAGTAATTTCGATATTCAATCCTGAGATCGGCACAGAACTTCCTAAAAACCTTTCCGTCAAACTATGTTCCATTGTCTGCAATCAGTACCCTAGGATGCCGAAACGGACCACAACATTCCTCATAACAAACCGCTTTGTGTCTGCTTCTTTGATGCTTGCCAGTGCTTTAACTTCCATCCACTTAGTGAAGTAGTTGGTTGCAGCAATAAAGAAGCGTCTGTTCCCAGTCCCCCGTGCCAAAAGTCCAATGATGTCTAACCCCCACTAAGCGAAAGGCCATGGGCTAGTAAACGGAGTAAGATTTTTAGTTGGCTGATGAATTAGCGGAGAAAATCTCTGACACTTATCACACTTCTGCACATACTGCTGTGCATCTTGCTGCATCTGTGGCCACCAGTACCCATAAGTGAGGGCGCGGTTGTAGACGTCCCCGAACGTCCCAGGAGGAAATCCCGTTTTGTTCATTTGGGCTTACTACAGTTCAGGACTCAATGTCACGGTCCTATATCTAATATCGCGGAGTGCAATGCAAGACCGATGAATCATCAAAGAGTCCAAATCTGGCAAATCGTTTTGAAAAACTGATTTTTAGAAAGAAGTGCCAAACATGGACTGCTTTGCCAGATACAGAGTCGCCACCTAAATATTTTACTTTGGGAAAATTTAAGAAACCCTGACTCGTGCCTAAGGCCACGTGTCCGTCATCACCAAAGTTGCCTCGGCTCGGGAACTTGGGCACCATTAGGGAAGGTCACTTCGTGAGCACCCCCGCTCGCCCGATCAAAGATCGGCCCCTACTAACCACGATATCGAGTTTTGAAAACATTATGTGCTCTTATTTCGATTATTAGCCTAGAATTACTATGTGATGCACACAACATACAAGTATAAACTGGATCGTTTGAGTTGGAACAAAACATTTCATGTTTGTTTATTTGAAAGATGGTTTGATGGTGCTACTCGCAAGTAGGCTAAGACGTGGATTTGCCACCCTCAAGTGGGCTTAAGAAAACATGATTTTGCCACTCTCAAGTGGGCTTAAAACTCTCAATTATTGAATTGTTTCAATTCAAATAACCCAACCTTCATCCACAGGCATTCAGGCAGTCATATCACATAAGCAAATAGCCTCATGGTAAGCATGCTATCATGGCAGTCACTCACACGCATGCAAGGATGCTAAAGCATAAATACTTACCGAGTACTCCAAGCCAAAGAAAGAAGCTAATTAGAAATCATGCATAAATCCTAACTATGCTGAAATGCCTAATACAATACATGCAAAAATGCAACTAAGATAGGCTCGGCTATTCTAAAATGGCATATGAAATGCAACAACTGATACACGTATTCAACTCGGAATTGAAATACAATACAGTTAGTATGATGCGCCAAGCCCGGTGCATGCAAGACTGTAACATGTCCGTGAGGGACCCCACTACAGTTCGGACTCGATTTGTGTCACGGTTCTTAATCTGAACCAAAGAATCCAAATCTGGCAAATCATTTTGAGAAAACAGATTTTTGAAAGAAGTGCCAAACATGGACTGCTTTGCCAGATACAGAGTCGCCACCTAAATATTTTATTTTGAGGGAATTTAGGAAACCCTGACTCGGTGCCAAAGGCCACGTGTCCGTCATCACCAAAGTTGCCTCGGCTCGGGAACTTTGGTATGATTGGGGAAGGTCAGCTATGAGCACCCCCTCTCGCCCGATCCGAAGATCGGCCTCTACTAACCATGATATCCAATTTTGAAAACGTTATGCGTTCTTATTCCGGTTATTAGCCTAAATTTACTATGTTATGCGTACAACAGACAAGTATAGACCAAATCGCCTAAATTGGAACAAAACATTTCATGTTTGTTTCGGAAATGGTTTGCTACTCACAAGTAGGCTAAAATGCAGATTTTGCCACCCTCAAGTGGGCTTTAGAAAAAAAATGATTTTGCCACTATCTAGTGGGCTTAAAACTCACCGTTTTAATGCATTATTCCAATTTAGGTGATTCCACCTCCATCCACAAGCATTCAAGCAGTTATATCACATAAGCAGCTAGCCTCATGGTAATCATGCTATCATGGTAACACTCAAACGCATGCAAGGATGTTAAAGCAAAAGAACTTACAGAGTACTCCAAGCCAAAACAGAAACTAGTTAGTAATCATATGCATGATCTTAGTTCATGTTAAGATGGCTAATGCAACACATGCAAAATGCAACTAAGATAGGCTCGGCTAATCTACAATGACATGTAAAATGCTACAATTGACACGTATTCAATTTGAAATTAAAATACAAATGCAGTTAGAGTGATGCGCCGAGCCCGATGCATGTAAGACAAATGTGTGAATGCACGCATGCATAGCATAAGGTATGCTAATTTAAATATGTCCTAGTCTACCATCATAAGCGGGTAAATAAAAGGGAAGAAAGACGTGGGGTTGGAAGACATACACACACTCACGCACACTTATTACACAATTGCCCTCGCTTGGAGGGTCCGAATAAATATTACAGTCCGAATAAATAATACTAAATTAATTATTACAAAATTTCTAATCTAATTAACAAATTAAATGCAAAGAGAAGATGGCCGCAGCCCCCGCCTTGGGATGCGTGAATGATGCATGCTCGGATTTATCTTGCCCCGAAAGCCTGTACCATACCACTGCTGCCTCTGTTTACACTGCCCTGCTTCTCTAAAAACTGCTAAAATCCTGGGACAGGTTCCCTGAACCCTGTAGGACACCATCCGCTGAAGGGAATACCCACCGGCCATGGAACTTATCCATCGGCTGGGGTTTCATATTATCGGCCACCAATCCATGGCCGGTTGGCACTCTATAGTGCCGGTCGGCAAAAACTCCCTGCAGAAATTGGTTTTTGACAGCAACAAGGACAGACAGTGTATGGCATGAAATTTCAAGCAAATGTATGCGCAGACACACTCCCTATCATGCAAGGGACTCAATGGAGCATGACCCTTGACCCTCGGGCCATCAATCATGCATTTTGATGCGTGATGGCCTAAGGAGCCAAGGTTGCAATTCAATGAAAATGCACATGCAACACACAAATGAGGACCAAGATCCTATCATGCCAAAGTCAAGGGCCTCGGTGACCGAGAGTTGAGACACGTTGCATCACTTGTAGTATGAACACTTCTCCCCCCTCACACTTGGTTTGACACCCCAAACCAAGCAATGCAATGCATGTTATGCAAACATGGCTCGAAAATGCAACATATCACTAAAATGCAAAGCATGCCAAATGTAATGCAACATATCATGGCAAGCATGCAATGTTCCTAACATGCAATGCTACAATGCAACTCATCATGCAATGCTAATATGGTACAATACAAGCATGCGATTAGAGGCAACAAGTCACGCATACAACCATGTCCGAGAAGGGACTTAGACTGAAATGGGAGGCCTCAAACACCCCCCAAAACAGTGGCCAAAAGTGTCTCAAGTGATGGACAAAATGCACTACAAGCATGCAAGTCAAAAGGGGCCCAAGGCTAAGGCATAACAACAGGGCACTCCACTACCACTAACCCAAACAAGCATGGCATGAACTATACAACCCAAAAACAGAATTTTAGCATGCAAAATAACTCCAAAACCTGCTGGTATGGCAGCCCTAAAATGACCCAAACACATAGGCATACACAATGCACATGTCAAGGCATGAAAACACAACACTTCAAGGCATTGAAAGAGACACAAAGGACAACGTAAGACCACATTATATGGACTGGAATATGATCTCAACTAATGCCAAATGATGATAATAGGCCAAGCTAGGCATGTTAATGATCCATACACTCAAGGCTCATGATCCAAAATGCAAAGCAACTATATCAAGCATGCTAAACAAGACCAAATCAGTGGCCAACAGACCTCATGCATGACAAAATATGGTCAAGAACTTCACAAAGTGAAGCCAAAATATGAGAGCATGGTAGTCAAAAGTCATGACGTATTTCTAGGCACAAATAAGGGAATACAAAGCAAGTATGTTAAGCATGCAAAGGGCCACCAATCCGACCAAAAACAGAGATAACATGTGACCTAAATAGCACCAAAAAACATCTGATATGGAGCCAAAAACAACCAAGCATATATGCTACCCTTATGAGCCCAAAACATGCACAAATGAGACACAAAGGGAGAGGGGTGTCCCTCCCCTATACAAGACTTCAAACCATCTTCTTCACCACTAAAAATCCACTGGATTTCAGTGGTGAGAAGGCTAATACAACAAAGCAAATAAGGCTTAAAGAAAAAGACACCAAAAGGAGCCAAACGAGACCTAAGAGGGGGATTTCAACCCCCAATGCCAAAACACTCTTAATGAAAGTTCTTAAGCATGAAAATATAAGACTTTCTTTAGTTATACACAAAGCTCAAATCAATATGAAAGATAGGTCAAAAGCCAATGCAAGATTGGGAAAAATAAAGCAAGAAACTCCCCCTTGAAGAACACTTCAAGAACAGTTGGCCCAGCCACTCTTTTCTGACCAAAATCAGTCCAAAACCTTAAGAATCAACCCTCAATGTCTCTCAAACTCGAAGCAAGGTGTGGTAGTGTGTGTCTTAGTGCAAAACAA
>NW_021024977.1:1505775-1515801 GCF_004153795.1 Camellia sinensis | reverse complement strand
CTTTCCCACAGACGGCGCCAAATTGTGTGAATGATTTTTTTATCACACTGCCAACTTAGTATTTAGCTGGAGAGTACTGGCAGAATAAATGACACCTGGCTGACCTGCAACAGAAAGAGAAGATTCCGGCGGTGGTTCATCCACCCGGGGGCACTCCGACGATCAAGTCAGTATATCTTTCAAAGATAATCAATTGCTAAACTCACCATTCTGAGTATAAATTGCGTACCTTAGACCCATCGGGGGTGCCTTTCTTTTATAGTTAACTCAATCCTAGTCCCCATAGAAGCCTAGCTTCAATGGACTTCTGCTCAGTGCTTATCCTGGACTCTCCAAGAGATAAAGATACACTCCCTTAGAGTGTAATCCTTATCCAGGCTAAAGTCCTTCCTCATTCTAGGACTCTTGTGCCTTATCTGCTTATCTCGGATTCTGATATCTTCAGAGATAACCTCGGCCTAGCCGAGATGATCTCGGCTTCATGACCAGGACACGTGGCACCTCGGCTGACACGTTGGCATCACCTTGGCCACGTGTTGGTACTCTGAAAATGTATCCCCACACTAATATATTGTTTTATGTTGTTTCAATTTTGGTTCATTTAATTTTCCAATAATGAAATGCTGTCCATTCAATTCATATGGTCCTAAGAGCTCACTAAAAGCCCAAAACTAACTATATAGCACATTATGTCTCAACACAAAACTGAGCTTTCCGATAGCACATTATGGCCTCTTTTGGTAAGAGGTTAAAAGTAAGCTTTTTGATTTTTAATCTCCCCTGAATTATATTATTTTTTTACATTTTTAATATATATATGTTTAAAAAAGTTAAAAAAATTAATTGTTAATCTACTTCTCAAAACAGTTCTATATTCAAGTCATATACATATACGAGAGAGAGAGAGAGAGAGTAAAGTTGCGTTTGGTAAAGTTTTCTAAATATGATTTGAGAATAGAGTTGTATTTTGAGTTTGTGAGTTTTGGAATTATGATTTGAGTATGAAAAATTTGTTTGGTGAATGAGTTTTGAAAAGAATTTTAAATTGAGTAGGGAATTTTTAATGTGACATGTGATATTTTATACAAAAACTTACAACTTATAACCAAACACATAACTCAAAATTTTATTCAAAGCTTATAAAGAGTTTTAAAAATTTTCAATTTTTTTTTTATTTAAAATATAAAAAATACCATGTGCCAATTGTAAAAAAAAAAAAATAGCACTGCGCTGGTCAATCGGGGGATGACCGGCTGGACGTTGGAGAGGACGACCAGTCAGTCCAAATTTTCTCGCCTTGCAAAGAGTTTTTAAAAATAAATTTAAAATTAATTTTTAAAAATACTAAACAAAGACCACACTCAAAAGTGAGTATGAAATGATATTTTGAAAGTTTGGCCAAACGAAACCTAATTTTCTTGCTATTACGCATAATGCTAGTTGTCTTTGGGCAATGAGCTGATGTGAGGCCCATACCAACTTAAAGAGCCGGATACTGATGCTCAAGTCTCTTTCGGTACGTCATTATATCCTAATGTTTTTTTTTTTGGGACAACAGAAAGCAGTCACCATATCCTAATTATGTTTTCTTATTCAACCTTCAATTTTCAATAATTTCATTAGATCTGATTGCTAAGAGCATCTCCAATGGAGAACCAAAATTTTCACCAAATTTGAGTAAAAAAAAAACCAATTTTCTCAATCTGATATGGCTTGCTCCAACCGTGCATCAAAAGGGAAGGGTCGACCGGTAAGGGTAATTTTTTTTTTTTTTTATACCTGTTTGAACCTTTTTGACCGGTTGTAGACGCGCCCGCGTGGGGCCTCTCTACGGTTCGGACTCGATTTGGTTTCGGTTCTTAATCTTGAACCAAAGAATCCAAATCTAGCAAATCGTTTTGAGAAAAACAGATTTTTTGAAAAAAAGTGCCAAACATGGACTGCTTTGCCAGATACAGAGTCGCCACCTAAATATTTTAAAATGGAGAAATTTAGGAAACCCTGACTCGGTGCCGAAGGCCACATGTCCGTCATCACCAGAGTTACCTCGGCTCGGGAGCTAGGGTACGATTGGGGAAGGTCAACTATGAGCACCCCCTCTCGCCCGATCCGAAGATCAGCCTCTACTAACCGTGATATCCATTTTTTGAAAACGTTATGTGTTCTTGTTCCATTTATTAGCCTAGAGTTACTATGTTATGCGCACAACAAACAAGTATAGCCTAGATTGCCTAATTTGGAAAGAAGCATTGCATATCCGTTTGTTTTGAAAAATGTTTTGGAATTTGCTACTCGCAAGTAGGCTAAAATACAGATTTCAACGAGTTTTTCCAACTCAAACAATCTCGGAGCAAGGTGTAATAGTGTGTGTATTAGTGCAAAAGTAAGGTAAAAGTACACTTTTAGGCCATGAAACACACACAAGGGAGGAGAGAGAGGAAAATATAGAGAGAGGGTGTATCTATATGTATAAGCTCTGGTTTTTACCTTCAAATTTTCTAACCTAGAATAAGGAGAAGACCTCTCCTCTTATAGAAGTCCCTCTTGCCAAGCTTACACAACAAGCTTTCTTAGAGGGAAATCCCTCCATACACGTGTATGGAGGGAAGTAGAGTTGGTGCCAGCTATCACAGCTGGCACAAAATATCTACATAAAGTAGATGAACAGTAGTCGGCTACTCAAAATTGCCATTTTGACAAAAAGGAGTGCCGACCGGCAACAAATAGTGCCGGCCGGCAATATATATTGCCGGCGGAAACAAATACCAGCCGGTGGCCTCTGGCCAGGGCCGGTGATGTGTGGGGATGCCTCACAAGGCATTCCTTACCCCTCCAAGGCAAAACACAAGTGTTTGGTGTGAAACTAGACACTAAACAGTCGAGTTCGGAGATCCTGAGGCAAGGCGCGTAGCCGAGACCTCCGGGAACTCCAAACGAACACAAACATGGATGATCACCGGGTGTTCAGACAGTGACGTCCAAGTCTTGAGGACGGTCGAAAATGGGGTGTCTACAGTTACCCCTCTTTGACAGAACTCGAAAGTCATAACAATGACGGGAGTGAATGTCAAAGCCCAGAGACGACCCATTTTTAACAAGGCCGAAAACTTAGACAAACATACAAGATGAACAAGGTATGCGTCCGAAGGCGGGGGCGAAATGCAAGACAATGCACAAAGCCGGGCGTGACTTATGATCATGCAAAGAAAGCTGTAATGAAGCATAACAAGCAACAGTTTTAAGCTAGCATACACCGGACAACACTACAATGCAGAAAGGATGTAAGAGAATTATGCAATCCTCGATACTTCTCACTCGGAGGATACAATACCTGTTCGGTTCGTCTGGTTGCACCCACCTCGAATGAACCGTACATACAATATCGTGCCTGCAAAGAAAACAAACTTAACAGGTACAATATCGTTAGCAACACGCATAATATTGTGCTCGAAATGCGTGACAACGCAAAGCGAATGGGAAGCATAACAATGCTGTGAAGGCACAGATATATAAGTGGAGCACGCGGTCTACGCAGGCAACGAAATTGATTACAAACATGCGGTCTACGCAAGCAACGTAATTAACATGCGGTCTACGCAAGCAAAACATTGCGGTCTACGCAAGCAATGAAATCAACATGCGGTCTACGCAAGTAATGAAATTAATTACAAACATGCGGTCTACGCAAGTAACGTAATCAACATGCGGTCTACGCAAGCAAAACATGCGGTCTACGCAAGATAATCAAATTAACATGCGGTCTACACAAGTAATGAAATTAATTACAAACATGCGGTCTACGCAAGCTAAACATGCGGTCTATGAAAGCTAAACATGCGTCTACGCAAGATAATCAAATTAACATGCGGTCCACGCAAGTAATGAAATTAATTACAAACATGCGGTCTACGTAAGTAACGTAATCAACATGCGGTCTACGCAAGCAAAACATGCAGTCTACGCAAGTAATGAAATCAACATGCGGTCTACGCAAGCAAAACATGCGGTTTACGCAAGTAATGAAATTAACATGCGGTCTACGCAAGTAATGAAATTAATTACAAACATGCGGTCTACGCAAGTAACGTAATCAACATGCGGTCTACGCAAGCAAAACATACGGTCTACGCAAGTAATGAAATCAACATGCGGTCTACGCAAGCAATGAATTGAATAAACATGCGGTCTACGCAAGCAAAACATGCGGTCTACGCAAGTAATGAAATTAATTACAAACATGCGGTCTACGCAAGTAACGTAATTAACATGCGGTCTACGCAAGCAAAACATGCGGTCTACGCAAGTAATGAATTTGAACAAATATGCGGTCTACGCGAGCAAAACATGCGGTCTACGCAAGTAATGAATTTGAACAAATATGCGGTCTACGCAAGCAAAACATGCGGTCTACGCAAGTAATGAATTTGAACAAATATGCGGTCTATGTGAGCAAAACATGCGGTCTACGCAAGTAATGGACTTGACGTGTGGTCTACGCAAGAAAAACATGCAGTCTACGCAAGTAATGAAATTGGACAAACATGCGGTCTACGCAAGCAAAACATACGGTCTACGCAAGTAATGAAATTGATCAAACATGCGGTCTACGCAAGAAAAGTGTGTAAAGAGAAACTTGAACACATGTGAGTGAAAACATATCATTCATAATGCAGGGATGTAAAATACTGTGACACAGCATAATTGAAACAATTTGTGGGAATCTTCGAGACATGAAAAGGATGCGGGAAGGGACGTTCTTCGTACGTATCGAGCATCGTTTGTAGAAGTTGTGGCCTGAGGTCAACTCAAAGGTCCATGTTTCAAACGTGTGCTTCCCCTTATGGTCTCAAGCAATGAAGGTGCCAAACCATGTAGTTGACCCGAACAAAGGCGCGGAAGGTGCGTTGACCGCAAGGGGAGTTTTACCGATATCAATCCCGACACTTTGCTACCCTGTTATTCTATGTTTTACTTTCCTTTTTACTGGTAGTTTAAGCACATTGCACTGCCTCGGGCAGGTTTTATTCTTTCTCAAAATTACACATTTCATTATGACTATAGAAAAAGAATGAGAAACTATAGTTATTTAAATAGAGGATCATTTGCTAGGGGAGTATCCAATTATGGAAAATTTATCCCTAGAAAGGAAGTATTTGTAAGAGAAGTACCATTAAAACCAATAAGTAATATATGATATTTATTAGATATTGATTGTACTACAAACACAAGTGAGGTGATAAAACAATGGAAGAGAGGTATACGCCATGTACTAAATATCTATAGCAGCAGCTAGAGTTCAAAGTTTTCTAAATTATGTTGAACATAATTTCACGGATATAGTAACGAGTTGATATGACAGCCTGAGAGAAAGTGATAAAGAAAAATTAACAACAGAAACTACCTTTGAACGTATGTTAACCCTATTTCTAAAATATCTTGAAGATGTGTGATTGATAGTAGTGTAAGAGCATCTACAAGGTTTACTCTCTCTTTTTTCATCAAATTTGAGTAAAAATTTGGGTTCAACGCTAAATTTTTAATTTTTATCAAATAATCGGTCAACCAGGAGGATTTTTGGGTGGTCGTCCGGCTAAATATAACTTTTCTTCAAAAAATTTTCAATTCGGACGTCTACCCAGTTATCCGGCCAGTCGTCCACCGGTTGACCGGCCGGTCATCTACCAATGGCCACCTATGAGATTTGATGACAGATTAAACGTTCTTTTGATTTGACGAAAAAGTAGAACTCCATTGATTTAATACCAATTTAGTGAAACAGTTGGAACACCATTTTCATCAAATTTAAATTTGATTAAAGAGTTGAGTTTGAATTGGAGATGGTCTAATGGATGGTTTGGCCTTAGATAATTCAGTTTGAGTTATGATGCTCAAATTTACATATAAATTTAAGAAAATTTAAAAGACTTGTGAAATTCATAGTTTTGTTTTATTGACTTGAATCGTTTACGTTGTAAAGTTTTTAGTGTATTTTACTCAAAAAAAATAAAAATAAAGATTTAATTGATCGGATAATTATAACATTTTTATTTTTTATTTTATAATGTTTGTGTCTTAAAATTGAAGAAGCATGCTTTTCTAAATAAACCATCTATTTTTTTTTAAACAAATATGATAAAATGTAAAAATTGCGTTTATTAGATTGACATAATTTTTAATTTATTTTTTTTATAGATGATATATATGAAAGACCTTACAAAATAAACAATTTTGATCATTGAAACAAATACAACTGTTCAACGCTAAATTTTTAATTTTCATCAAATAATCGGTTGACCAGGAGGATGTCCGGGTGGGTGTCCGGCTTAATGTAAATTTTCTTCAAAATTTATCCAATCCGGTTGTCTACCTTATTGTTCGGCCGGTCGTCCACCGGTTGATCGGTCGATCATCTATCCGGTCGTCCACCAATGGCTACCTACGAGATTTGATAAAAGGTTAAACGTTCTCTTGATTTTATGAAAAAATTAAGACTCCTTTTATTTGATACCAATTTAGTGAAACTGTTAGATCACCGTTTTCACCAAATTTTCATCAAATTTACATTTGATTAAAGATTTGAGTTTGAGTTGGAGATGATCTAATGGATTGTTTTGGCGTTAGATACTTCAGTTTGAGTTCTTATGTTCAAATTTAAATATAAATTTAAGAACACTTAACAAACTTGTGAAATTCATAGTTTTGTTTTGTTGATTTGAATCGTTTGTTTTGTAAATTTTTTATTGTATTTTACTCAAAAAAAAATTAAATTGATCGAATAACTGTAACATTTTTATTTTATAAAGTTTGTGTCTAAAAAATGAAGAAGCATTTTTTTTTTTTAAATAGACCATCTATTTTTGTTTTGTAAACAAATACGATAAAATGTAAAAATTGCATTTATTAGATTGATATAATTTTTTTTTTTTTTTATTTTTATAAATAATGTATATGAAAGACTTTACAAAATAAATGATTTAAATGAATAAGCCCTTTTAAATTCTATCAAGTTTAACTATGAATTTTAAAAAACAATTATGCTACATCCACTGAGATGGAGTCCGAGCGCGATGAGGAGCTCCTCCCCCAACTTAATTTTGGCCATGCCCAATCCCTAGGGCGAATGTGTGGACTCAGCATGCGTGACGCTCGGTCTCTGATTTGTGACGGGATGCTGGACATTCCGAGTTTGACCGATCGTTTTTCTGATGCTGGTGATCGCAACAACCATCACTGGCAAGGCTTCCGGCAACATGCCCTCTGTTTGTGCATGCTGTCTCATTTTCTATTTGTCTCAGGCTCGGGAGGGTCTAGTGTCTGGCTAATTGAGGTTGCCCAAGGCTTGAAGGAGGGCAAGAGCTGTATTGCCATGACTCTGGCTGAGATGTTGATGGGCTTAGACGCCTTTTATCGTCGTGAGATGACCAGATTAGCAGGGAGTTCGCTACTACTACAGGTAATGTTTCCCACCCAATCTCACATATGTATTTGCTCACATCACTCGGCCCTCAAGCTCGGTTTTTTCTCACAAAGCCCTATTCTCACTTTTCTCTCCTCGTACATCTCTCTATTCTTTACTCTCTCATTTTTCATCCCTCCCCAGGTATGGTTGATGGACAAACTGCAGGTTGTAGACTCTTGCCCAGCATATTCAGCTCGCGGCTACTTCTTCCGGCACCGTCTAGTCAATGCCCTGGATGAGGGATGGTGGTTCGCCTGGATGTGCCGCTTGTCCGCAGACCGTATTGCTTGGCGGTGCCCTTGGCTGAGCCTTTCGGCAATGAGTTACAATATGCCCCAGCAGACCGGGATTCAATTGGTTGGCCTCACTCACTGTGTATTCTACTTCCCATTCCGGATTCGATGCCAATTTGGCCACGATCAGACCTGCCCGCCAGAGGGGATAGAGTATCCTGCTGCATTCCCAGCCTGAGGCGCACAGCTTGCTTGGCAGGCCACCACGTGGAGGATGAGAGAACTCCTAGCCCTTACTCCTACTTTCAGTTGCACTTTGTCTGATGAGTGCTTGGATTGGCTTAATGAGGAGGCACAGGTTGGGCCCACCTTGGCGTCAGAAGCTTTGACCAGCTCTGGGAGGGGGCGCAGGAGCACCTGACTTGACTATGCCCCGGATTTATTGCTTTATTAGTATTTTCAAGTTTTCTTTATGAATGTAATAAAAAACAACTTTGATTGTATGCAAGAGCAGGAGAACTCTGTTTTTGAAATCAATGAAATTGAAGGTTGTGGTACTAAAAATTTTCCGTTTTGGTCCAAAAATGGTCAGAGTTGTAAAAAGATTATTTGAACAAAGTCGGCTTTTAAAACTTCTTAAAATCGTTTTCGATGTGGATCAGAACTGGACACGCCTGAGATCTGTCACCGAGATGCACAACCCTAGATCCCTGCAACTGGAAAGTTGTCCCTAGTCTGAAGAGCACCGCAGCACTGTATAGCAACGGAAAGTTGCCCCTAGTTTGAAGAACACTGCACCGGAGATCATAACCGAACCCTTGAATGCTGAATAGACAAAGATGGCCGAGACGATCAAATGGACAAAGTTGATCGGGGAAGTGTTATGGCTGAACTCCAGGATGAAGATGCCTACGCATCCCAAGGATGGGAATCAAACCTTACGTAGTTCAGGGTTGGGTTCACTCGAGTATTTTCACTCTCCTTTTGCGCTCTAACTTTTGCTAAAGCTGCCCTTTGCGGGTTTTCAGCCTTGCGAGCTCAGTTTTTATATATTCTAATTTTTTTGTGCTCTAACTTTTGCCTAGGTCGCCCTTTCGGGTTTTCGGCCTAGCGAGCCTCTCAAGGGTAATATTTCTTCAACTTGTGTATATTGATCGGTTGGGAGAACTGCAGGCCATCTAGGTCCATCAGAACCATAGCTCCACCTGACCAGATAGCTTTGATGATGTAGGGGCCGGTCCAATTAGGTCTGAACTTGCCCCTAGGGTCGTGGATGGGAGCTCGGTTGTCTTTGAGCACCAAATCCCCTTCCTTTAGATTCCTGGACTTAACCTTCTTGTTGAAAGCTCGGGCAATTCTGCGCTGATAACTTTGAACGTGGTACAGTGCTTTCAGTCTTCTCTCGTCAAAAAGTATGAGTTCCTCAAACCTGCTCTTCTGCCAATCTGCTTCGGCTATTTGACACTCAGCCAGTACCCGTAAGAACGGAACCTCAATTTCGATAGGTAGAACGGCCTCCATCCCATAAACCAATGAATACGGAGTCGCTCCGGTAGAAGTTCTAATTGAAGTCCTGTAGCCCCACAGAGCAAATGACAACTTATCTGGCCAATCCCGGTAGGTTTCCACCATCTTCCGCAGTATATGCTTGATGTTCTTGTTGGCGGCCTCAACTGCTTCGTTGGTTTGCGGCCGGTATGTGGATGACTTATGAAAAGCCACGTTATATTTCTCCAACAAGTCAATCACTTCCTTCTTAAAGTGGGATCCATTATCCAAAATAATCTCGCTTGGAACCCCATAGCGACAGATGATGTTGTTTCTGATGAACTTTGCGACATGCGACGCCTTCAACACCGCGTATAATTGGGCCTCGATCTACTTCGTGAAATAATCTATCGCTACCAGGATGAACTCATGCCCATTCGATCCCTTCGTGGTAACAGCTCCGATCACATCAATTTCCCAAACTGAAAACGGCCATGGAGGCGTCATGTTGTACAGCTTTGACGGCGGGATGTTCATGCGGTTTGCATGGATCTGGCATTTGTGGCATCGCCGAACAAAGCCGACACAATCCTCTTCCATGGTAGACCAGTAGTAGCCCTGTCTGAGGATCTTTATGGCCAGCATTACTCCACTCATGTGTGCACCGCACTCTCCCCCATGGATGGCCTCCATCAAGCGCTTCGACTCTTCAGCTTCTACACAGAGCTTATGCATTCCCAGATGACCTCTCTTATACAGTTTACCCCCGCAGATGATGAACTGAACAGCCATCCTTCTGATTGCCCTTTTATCCTTAGCATTTGCC
This sequence comes from Camellia sinensis, assembly GCF_004153795.1. Taxonomy (NCBI): domain Eukaryota; kingdom Viridiplantae; phylum Streptophyta; class Magnoliopsida; order Ericales; family Theaceae; genus Camellia; species Camellia sinensis. Next base: position 1,505,795 of record NW_021024977.1, on the reverse strand, counting down.
CCTAGTGGATACGCCTCCTT
>NW_021024977.1:1439155-1504465 GCF_004153795.1 Camellia sinensis | reverse complement strand
TCTTTTTCTTTGGACTTGACAATCATGTCGTCCACGTACACCTCGACCTCTTTATGGATCATATCATGCAAGATCTTGGTTGCTGCCCGTTGATAAGTAGCTCCAGTGTTCTTCAACCCAAATGGCATCACTCTGTAACAATATGTACCCCACGGGGTAGTGAACGCGGTCTTCTCCCGGTCTTCGGGGGCCATTACTATCTGATTATAGCCTGAAAAACCATCCATAAATGAAAGCAAGGCGTGTCTTGCCGTGAAATCTACCAATTCATCAATGTGCGACAAGGGAAAGTCGTCCTTCGGACTGGCCCTGTTCAAATCTCTGAAGTCTACACATACCTGAATTCTGCCATCCTTCTTCGGCATCGGAACAATGTTGGCCAACCAAGTCGGGTATTCGGATACTAGCAAGAAGCCTGCATCGATTTGCTTGGTGACCTCTTCTTTGATCTTAATGGCCCAATCAGGGCGGATCCTTCTGAGTTTCTGCTTGACAGGTCGGGCCTCAGGATCAAGAGGGATTCGGTGCTGTACAATCTCAGGATCAATTCCAGGCATGTCTTCGTAGGACCACGCGAAAACATCTTTCAAATCTTTTAATAAAACGACTAAGTGCTCGCGTTCCTCTGAGGACAACGTGGACCCGATCTGGACCAGCCGCGGGTCCTTCTCAGTACCAACATTCACGGTAGTGATTTCATCCATTAAGGGTTTAACAAATCTTTCCTGCTCTTGATCAATTAATCGTTGCAAAACCGGAGGAATCTTTTCCTCGTTGTTTTCATCAAAATTTTGAAAATCCTGATTTAAGCAATAAATCAAAGGCACAGAAATATACTCAGAAACCACATCCACATCATTTCCATTAGATACTTCCAAGCCGTCCGATTCTTCTGTTACAACAGACTCAAAAGAAAATGAAAATGACGACCTAGACAGGACTGTGGCATCCGGGTTATCACCCCCAGGAATACCGGACTCAGACTCAGTCGAGCTGGAACCTGATTCCGACTCACAGGACTCGGTGGAATCAGATTCCAGCTCACTACCTAACCCGGTGCTGTTGGACAAAAATCCTTCCTCGTACTGCCAAATGAGAGAGGGTGCGATGGATGCATCCAAAATAGTTGATGGTAGGCCCGCAGCCGTTTCATTCCCGATCATGCATACCAAGGAATTATCCCCCAAGCACTTCTGTTTGATAGGAGGATTTGAAAGCAGACATGCCAGTGCTACCCCCATTTCAATCTCAGCGTCCTCAGACTGCTCTTCCTTACTCTGTTCAGTCTTAGCCGACAGATCTTCCCGTCCTTCGGCGATGTCATTCTCAGGTAGCTGCAGATCAAAGAAAATCTCAAAACCCGGCATGCGCTTCTTCTCTGCGTTCAGCCATGGTTCTGGGAAGCCACAAAACGGAAAGTCCTCCCCCTCCCGGACGAAGCGTCCGTTTAGGGTACCCTGAATAGGCCTATGCATCAACTCAAAAGGCTTCCCAGCCTTCTTTGCTCTGGCTCTTCCGGCCATTTCCTTTCCTTTCCTTATCCAGTCCTCTTTGGTGGGTAGATAACCCAATCCAAAGGTATGAGGGTTGTGTGGCACTTCGGCCAATGCTGCGACGCGCTTCCGGCCGCTCTTGCCCAATCCCATCCCGGGGATGTGTTGGAGCTTGTTCATGAGATAGACTGCCTGAGTACTGACATATACCCCTTCACTAGCAGCCATCATGTCCTGTACAACCCGAGCCTCAGCCAAGGTAAAACCCGATATGAACACATCTTGCATACCGTGCTCAATTTCTAGAACAGGTGTAGATACTTCCGGCGGCGGATGAATCGATGAATTTCCGAAAACGATGGCTACTCCCTTCCCATCGGGGTATTTCACCACTTGATGTAGGGTGGAGGAGACTGCCTTTACCTGATGCAGCCACGGCCGCCCTAAAAGCAGGTTGAAAGTTGCAGGAACCTCCAAGACATGGAAATCTATCTCATGCTGTCCCGGCCCAACCTTTGTTTGAATCTTAACTGTTCCCATTACTTCCCGGCTTGTGTTGTCATACGCCCGAATCACCTGGGCCGTTGGCACAAAATCCGCGATTTTCAAACCGATCGCATAGGCTGTCCTTGCCGGGCAGACGTTGATGGCGGACCCTGTGTCGACAAGCACCACGGGTATCCATTTATCTCTGCACTCCACAGAGATGTAGAGTGGCTTGTTATGGTTCGCACCCTCAGGTGGCAGTTCTTTGTCAGAAAAGGTCAACATTGGGGTAGTCCCTCCCGAAAAAACTATGCCCACCAGCTGTTCGGGCGTGGTGTCTATAGAAAGCTTGGCTTTATCCATGGCTGAAAGGACAGCCTATCTATGTACTCAAGAAGCCTTAAGCAGTCCCCAGATGGAGATGTCTGTTTGTATCTTCTTCAATTGTCTCAATACGGCCTCATCCTCGAGTTGCATTTCTTTTTGCTTCTCTGCCTCCTTATCTTTTCCAGACGCCTTTGGTTGATCTAGGTGTGGAGGCTTGAAGTACCGTCCACTCCTAGTCATGTGATCGACTTCGCCGATATACCAGGTATCATCTGGTTGGTTACCTCTCCAATCCTCGTCTGTGTGGGCAAGACATAGATCATCGTTTTCCCACCACATGCCATCTGCAGCTGACAAGCACCTGTCCGGTTCTGGCATGACTGTTCCGATACTTGCAGTACCTTCTATTCCTATGCTCACGGCATTCTCCATTTCTGTACTTGCAGCGGTCTCAACCCCCACGTGGGCTTTTGCCTTCCTGATTCTCTCGGAATCTTCGAATCTTTCCTGTTCTGACTGTGTCAATGTAGTAGATTGTTCAATAATCCCTGTACTCAAAATGCTCCATTCCCGAGCGAAACTCTTGACACCGGCGCTCTCCGGCAATGTACTCTGTTCTTCGATCCTCCCGGCTGTTACTGACATTCCTGCCCCTGCCGGGCCTTGTTCTGACTGAAACTCTCCTACCACATCTAGTTGATCGTCCAACCATCCCATGGCCTCTGTCGACTCCTCATAATCGAACCAGTTGACGGCTGAGTCTCCTGGATCTTGGTTACTGTAAAATTGGAACTTGACAAGACCCTCTTCTACAGCCGTCAAATCATCCGTTCCCTGTCCTGGGCTGTCTCCTTGGATTGCACACAGCTCTCCTCCTGCTGGAAATTCCACATCCGGTCTATTCTGGCCTATCGGTGAAATGTAGTCACTCGGACTATAAGCATTCCCAACATCACTCCCAGATTCCGCAGACTCTGGTTCAACAACCCCCTTTTCCTTTGGAGCCTTCTCTCTCCTACTTTTGATAGTCACCACCGCTGGCTCGGGTTGGGTTATGGAGACATCCATCATCCACAAATCGGTGCAATCGGGAAAAAAAACCTCTGGCTTAGGCAGATAGGAAGGTGTGATATAAATACTAGGATCGTAGGGCATGACCCCAGTATGGATGAAATTGATTCTTTTGGGTGGTGGAGCTTGGTTATGTGTGGGGAGAGGATTTGTAGTAACATTGGGTTTCTCAGGAGGTAAAATCACTCCGTTGTCAATGAGATCTTGAATCTCATGACGTAATCGAAAGCACAGATCGGTGTCGTGACCGTGCTGCTGGTGAAATGCACAATACTTGGCTGGGTTGTGGGCAGCAGGGAGTCTTTCTGGTAAGGGCCGCGGCTCTAGGGGCTTCAGATGCCCTTTTCTGATCAATACCCCCAAAGCTTTGGACAGGGGCATATAAAGCGGAGCGAAGGTTCTGGTATTTTTGGGAGGGTATTTGGCTGTTTGTGGGTTGCTTCCGGACGCACCGGGTAATGGTGTGGCTGCCATAGTTCTCGGGGAAGGGTTGGTGGCGACCATACTCACTTCGGAGGTCCTGGTAGTTGTAGCGCCATTCGGGCCTGCATTAGTATTACGATTGAAAGTTCTGCGGGGTTGCTCCCGATCATTATCAATCAAGCCTTGTTTTAAGGCATCCTCGATCTGCACCCCCATTTCATGCAGATCAGAAAAGGTAAGGAAGGGGAGTACAATCATCTTTTGCATTAACTTCGGCTGAAGATTGCGCACAATCATCCGAATCTGGTCTTTGTCCGTGGGCCTTAAGGTCATCATCGAAGCCTTAGCCCGCCATCTGGTTACGAATTCTGAGAAGCTTTCTTTGGGTTCTTGCCTCATTGTCTCGAGATCCCGGGTCGTGATCTCGATTTGCATATTGTATGAGTACTGCAAGATGAAGGCCTCAGCCATCTCGTCCCAACTTCTCTTGACATCATCCTCCAATTTGGCATACCATATGGCTGCTACGTCCGACAGGGTCCGGCCAAATACAGACAGCTTCTATAGTCTAGTGAGGCCCATTGGCCTTAGGATGTCTGAAAACAGTCGCAGGTGCACCATAGGATCCCCAGATCCGTCAAAACGATCAATTTGTGGCATCTTAAACCGATCTGGCAGCGTCACGGCTGCATCAGTGTATCCATCCTCAATGTCCGGAATGGACTTCACACCTTGAGATTTCTTGAACAACTTTTCAAGCTTGCTCATTTTTAATGCCATGGGGTCCACCTCGGACTCGAAAGGAGAATCCGGTTGATTGATAGGAGTGGGTGCCTTGGATAGTTGAGGTAGAATGGGGGCGGAGCCGGCCTCGTTGGGATGTCTGTATCTTCTTGGACATTCCGGGTATTCGGTGTTTCTTCGGGTATCGGAACCCTTAGTGGGGGAGGGACTTGCTATGAAGCGGATGCTCCAGTTTGCTGCTGCAATCTTACGATTAACTCTGCTTGCTCGTTCATAACTATGGCCTGTTGTTTGGCGAATTCTGCCTGTCGGACAGCATCCTGCTGCATCACTTTCATGCTTTCTTGGAGTTATCGCACCATCTCCTCTAAACTAGCCATACTATTCTGTTCTGGCTGAATTATCGGTATATGCTCCCTTTCTGTGGGTGAAACGGAATCCTGATCCCTACTGTACACAGGTGGGGTAGATAAAGCCCTCTGTACTGACTGTTGAACTGATGCCCTCTGCCCAACTGTCCTCCGTCTAGTAACCGGGGGTAGAAAGTGGTGCACTGGTTGTCCGTCTACCAGATCCTCAGATCGATGGAGCCGACGACCTCTAATCCAGAGTGCTTGGGGAATATCTACCGGGTTGGAAGCAATGGTGCTAAACTACCTAGCAAAAAGATAAATAAAGCAGTAAATAAACAAACAATCAGACAGCACAACGGCGTAAAATAAACACGTACAACGCACAGTTGGGTATTCACAATACACAGTTGGTAAGCCGAACACACTGTTCCTCGATACCGATCACTGTTCCCCAGAATCACTGTTCCCCAGAATCACTGTTCCCAAAACTGAACCTGATACCCGCAGATAACTGATTCTCATAAACTGACACTGATGCCCTTAGGCCTGATACTCAATCTTGCAAACTGATATGTATGTTCCCTGTAGAGATACATTCTAAAAGCACATAGCAAGTAAAGAGAGCCAAAACGCCCCTATGCTGGGGTAAGGTTTCCCTGTCCTATTTGGTCAGGAACTAGGGTTCCACTATGCACGCAGAAGTTTTCAAACAACCTAACATCGGGTAAGCAGCCTCTCCTAATTTGGAATGGTCACTATGGATCCGAATATGCACTAGGTCGAATGGTCGAAAAGGGTGCCCCGGTAAATTTGCGGTGAATTATTTGAAGAATGATGCAACAAGAGTAATTGTTGAATGTATGATGAAGTCGTCTACGAGTTGTAAATGGTTTGTGCATAGGAATTCTGGTATTTTTTTTATTATGAAGTTGGATAATGTGCATACTTGTGGGGTTATTGCTTGTAGATCTTATAGCAAAATGGTTGGTTCTAGACTTGTGTTTGATAATGTGCATAATGATATTAGTGATAATCCGTTGACTCATCCTATCGAAGTTAAAAAAAAGTTAAAGAAGCAATATGGTATAAATGTTTCTTATCGAGTTTCATGGTTAGGAGTTGATAAGGCAAGAGGTGGGTTGTTTGGTGATTTTGCATCTTCTTTTGACCAACTTCGATGGTATCTTGAGACAGTATGAGAACAAATCTCGAAAGTGTGTTGGAATTAGATGTGGATGAAAGTAGTGGGTGTTTTCATAGGTTGTTTGTGGCATTCATGGATGTTTGTATGGATTTCAATTTTGTCATTTGTTATTGTTTGTTAATGGTACATTCTTGAAGGGGTGTTACAAATGGCATTTGCTTGCATCAACATTAAAGAATGGTAATTAAGGTATATATTTCTTTGCAGTTAGTATAGTTTTGGTTTGTTAGTGTGTTTTTGTAGTTGGTGGATTTTGATTTCTATTATTGTATTGTGAGTCTGCTAATTTTTGCAATTTTATGTTATTTTGTTTTCAAGCCTGTTTCCTTCGGATTTTACGATTGTTGATACTGCAAAATCAAGATAATTGGATATGGTTTTTAAGTCAATTATTGAAAGTTGTTGGTTCAGGCCGGAGATTGACCTTTGTGTCTGTAGACGTCCCCGAACGCCCCGGGAGGGTGAGTCCCGTCTGGTTCATTTGGGGTTACTACAGTTCGGACTCTCAAATCGTCACGGTTCTTAATCTTGAACCAAAGAGTCCAAATCCGGCAAATCGTTTTGAGAAACAGATTTTTTGAAAAGAAATGCCAAACATGGACTGCTTCACCAGATACAGAGTCGCCACCTAAATATTTTTTTATGGGGGAATTTAGGAAACCCTGACTCGGTGCCGAAGGCCACATGTCCGTCATCACCAAAGTTGTCTTGGCTCGGGAGCTTGGGTACGATCGGGGAAGGTCAGCTATGAGCACCCCTTTTCGCCCGGTCCGAAGACCGGCCTCTACTAACCATGATATCCGATTTTGAAAACGTCATGTGTTCTTATTCTGGTTATTAGCCTAGAATTAATATGTTATGCGCATAGCAAACAAGTATAGACTAGATTGCCTAATTTGGGAATAAGCACTGCATATCCGTTCGTTTTGGAAAAATATTTTGGAATTTGCTACTCGCAAGTAGGCTAAGACACGGATTTCAATGAGCCATTCCAACTCAGACAATCTAACCTTCACCCACAGGCATCCAAACAGTTTATCACATAAGCATCTAGCCACATGGTAATCATACTATCATGGCAACACTCACACACATGCGGTATGCTAAAGCATAAATGCTTATCTAGTACTCCAAGCCAAAACAGAAACCAGTTAGTAATCACATGCATGATCCTAGTTCATGTTAAGATGGCTAATGCAACACATGCAAAATGCAACTAAGATAGGCTCGGCTAATCTACAATGGCATGTGAAATGCTACAACTAATATGTATTCAATTTGGAATTGGAATACAAATGTAGTTAGAATGATGCGCCGAGCCCGGTGCATGCAAGACAAATGTATGAATGCACGCATGCATAGCATAAGGTATGCTAATTTAAACATGCCCTAGTCTACCATCATAAGCGGGTAAATAAAAGGGAAGAAAGACGTGGGGTTGGAAGACATGCACACACTCACGCACGCTTATTACACAATTGCCCTCACTCGGAGGGTCCAAATAAATATTACAGTCCGAATAATAAACACATTAATTATTACAGAATTTCTAGTTAATTAATAGAATGAATGTAAAAAAAGAAAGGCGGCCACAGCCCCTGCCTCGGGATGCGCGAATGATGCATGCTCGAACCCGCCTCGCCCGGAAAGTCCGTACCATACCACTGTCGCCCCTGTTTTCACTGCCTTGCTTCTCTGAAAAATTCTAAAGTTCTGGGACAGGTTCCTTGCACACTGTAGAATACCATCGGCTGAAGGAAATGCCCACCGGCCATATGTAATTTCTATCGGTTGCTGATGGAGTTATTGGCCGTTCACCAATGGCCGGTCAGCATTGGACACTGCCGGTCGGCAGAAACTTCCTGCAGAAAACAGTTTTGACAGCAACAGCGGACAGACAGTATATGGCATGGGATTTCAGGCACATGTGAGCATAGTCATGTTTCCCATCATGCTTTGAACTCAGGGAAGCATGACCCTCAATCCTCGAGTCATCAATTGTGCATGATAGCCTAAGTGATCAAGCTTGCCATTTGATGTAAAAATGCATGCAACACACAAATGAGAACCAAGACCCTATCATGTCTAAGTCAAGGGCCCCGGTGACCGAGAGTTCAATGGCGTCATTACATCACTTGTAGTATGAACGCTCCTTAGCCCTCACACTTGGTTTAACACCCCAAACCAAGTAATGCAATGCATGTTATGCAAACATGGCTCAAAATGCAACATGATACTAATTATGCAAGGCATGCCAAATGCCATGCAACTACCATGGCACGTATGCAATGCTAGACATTCAAGATGCAAATGCAATGCAAACATGGACGATTTAAGCAATAGGATCATCGTGTTACAACACCTAATGAAGCAATCATGCAACGAACATGAGACAAGCATGCAATGGTGGCCTTAAACCACCAAGGGGGCAGACCTCAATCCACCTCAAAACAGCGGCCAAAAGTGCGTAAAATGGTAGACAAACACTCATGCCTACACGCAAGCCAATGGACCTAAGACTAAGGCACAAAAAGGGGGGCACTTTACTTCCACTAACATGACCATTCATGGCATGAATTAGACAAGCAAAAACAGAATCCTATCATGCAAAAATGGACTCCAAACCCACCGATATGGCAGCTTAAATGGCTCCAATGAGATGCATTCACCAAAACTCATTTCTAGGCATAAAAGGGCACATCTTTAAAGCATGAAAGAGGTCACATATGCAGGCATACAAACATGATTTATGGACTGAAATACGACCCTAAATGATGCCAAATCATGAGTATGGTCTAAGCTACACATGTTAGAGGCCAATATACTCAAGGCTTACAAGCCAAAACACAAAGAGATGACACCAAACATGGCAAGCATGACTGAAACAGATGGCCAACAGGCCTTAAACATGGTAAAGTAATGCCAATACCTTCATGAAATTAGGCTAACACATGCAAGAATCATGACCTAAACACAAGATGCATTTCTAGGCCAAATAGAGGAATGTAAAGCAAGTATGTTAAGCATGCAAAAGGGTACAAATCCGACCAAAAACAGAGGTTACATGTGACCTAAAAACACCCAAAAACCTCTGAAAAAGGGCCAAAATTAATCAAGCATGCATGTTACCCTTTAAGCCAAAAGGCAAGGAAATAAGACAATGAAGGGAGAGGGTGTCCCTCCCCTATACAAGACTTCAAACCACCTTTCTCACCACTGAAAATCCACTGGTTTTAGTGGTGAGAAGGCTAAGACACTCAAGTAAACAAGACCTTACAAATGAAGCACCAAAAGGGGCCAAATAAGGCCTAAGAGGGTGAGTTTGAACTCAAACCACAAAACACCCTTAATGAAAGTTCTTAAGCATGAAAATATAAGCCTTTTTTATGTTATGCACAAAAACTAAATCAGCAAGCAAGATAGGTAAAAGACTAGTGCAAGTTTGGGGAAACTAAAGCAAAGTGCTCACCCTTGAAGCACACCTCAAGAACAGCCAATGCAGCCCTCTTCTTTTGATCAAAAAAAGTCCAAAAACTCAAGAACCAACCCTCAAAGCCCCTCAATATCGGAGCAAGGTGTAATAGTGTGTGTATTAGTGCAAAAGTAAGGTAAAAGTACACTTTTAGGCCATGAAACACACACAAGGGAGGAGAGAGAGGGTGTATCTATATGTATAAGCTCTGGTTTTTGCCTTCAAATTTTCTAACCTAGAATAAGGAGAAGACCTCTCCTCTTATAGAAGTCCCTCTTGCCAAGCTTACATAACAAGCTTGCTTAGAGGGAAATCCCTCCATACACGTGTATGGAGGGAAGCAGAGTTGGTGCCAGCTATCACAGCTGGCAAAGTAGATGAACAGTAGTTGGCTACTCAAAATTGCCATTTTGACAAAAAGGAGTGCCGACCGGCAACAAATAGTGCCGACCGGCAATATATATTGCCGACGGAAACAAAATACCAGCCGGTGGCCTTTGGCCATGGCCGGTGATGTGTGGGGATGCCTCACAAGGCATTTCTTGCCCCTCCAAGGCAAAACACAAGTGTTTGGTGTGAAACCAGACACTAAACAGCCGAGTTCGGAGATCCTGAGGCAAGGCGCGTAGCCGAGACCTCCGGGAACTCCAAACGAACACAAACATGGATGATCATCGGGTGTTTAGATGGTGACGTCCAAGGCTTGAGGAAGGTCGAAAATGGGGTGCCTACACCAGTTTGAACCTATCTATTTGAAAGGAAACCGGTCGACCGGTTGGTCAACCGGCCGGACAACCGGCTGGTTGGCCGGTTGGCCCACCCCAATGGTAACTCACAGTGAAATAATGAAATCTGGAGTTTGTTCTCACTTTGATGAATTTTTTGTTCCATTCACATTTTGATACTAATTTGGTGAAACCATTGGAGCTGCAAAAAGTAACTTTTTCACCAAATTTCAAATCTGATGCAAAGTTTGATGAACCGTTGGAGATGGTCTTAGGACAACTATTATATATTCCTAACTCAGCACATAGGATATACTCAAGCTATCAAACATGGCACTCGTTTGTTAAAGTTGGGTTGGGGTTAAAATAGTCATAAAAATATAAAATAATTTTTTTAATTTTAGGATAAAAAATATCACATTTAAATCATAATCATTTTATTTTAATTTTTTTTAAAAAAGTCAAAAAATTCATTCCAAACGAAACTTTTTAATCCCAAACTAAAAAAATCAAAAAGCTAAAAAACCAATTCAGATCCCAAACAAAGCCATATTTGTGGACAACATTAATGTCAATACACTACTTAAATGTCTACTCAATAATTAAGAGAAGAAATTGGATTTTCTGTGATCATTTCCTCAACTTGATTGTGTTGTTGTGTCTGGGTAGATCTATTATTTATTTATTTATCTTGATGATTCAAATCGTTTATGTAAGATCTCTTGAGTAAATTATATAAATAGTTAAATTGATCGGATAACCGTAGACAAATGATTAGATTACATTTTTTTAGATTATATTTTTTTCTTCTTCAAAATAGTAAATTTGTTATCAAAATCATACTTGTCATTTATTTATTTTTTGATAACAAATGTAATATAATTATGTGGTTATTGTTTTCTAATCAATATATTTTTTTTGTATCGTTAGAATAGTAGAGAGAGGAAAATATTATGTATTGTATATATTCAATCTATCAATTACAATAGGAGAAGCCTGTATATATGGGCCAAGAAATCTAGGTGTATAGGAAACCTAGTTGTATAAGAATACAAGAGTCCTAAGTATAATAGGAATAGATAACAACTAACACCCCCCTCAAGCTCAAGGTGGTAAGGCAGATAGTAACTTAAGCTTGGCGAGAAGATTAGAGAAGCGTCCTGGAAGATGAGCTTTGGTGAAGAGATCGGCGGTCTGCTCAGCAGAGGTAACAAAGAGAAGACAAACAGTGCCTCGAGTAACATGCTAGCGTATGAAGTGGCAATCTATCTCAATATGCTTGGTGCGATCATGGAAAACATCATTATGTGCAATCTAAATAGTACTCTGGTTGTCACAATAAAGATTGGTGGTAGAAGAATGAGAAACTCCCAAATCAGAAAGAAGCCAACGGAGCCACACAAGCTCCTGAGTAGTGTCAGCAAGAGCACGATACTTAGCCTCAGTACTAGAACAAGCAACAAGAGTTTGCTTCTTGCTACGCCAGGCAATAAGAGAGGTGCCCAAGAAGAAGCAGAACCCAGCAGTGGAACGACGGTTAGTAGGATCCCCCGCCCAATCTGCATTAGAAAAGACATGAAACTATAGAGAAGACTGTGCGGAGTAGTGAAGACCATAAAACAAAGTGCTTTTGAGATAGCGCAAAATGCGAATCAGAGCATCATAGTGTGGAGAACGGGGGCAGCCTTGAATTGACTGGCAATGTGGACAACATAAGCAAGACTGCCTACTAGCTGACGATATTTGGTGGCATCAGACAATAAGGAACCTTCAAGAGGTGTAAGACAAGTCTGAGGATCAACAAGAGTAGTGGCAGTCTTGCAATCGTTAAGTCTAGCACGAGCCAAGAGATCAGAAGTATACTTGGCCTGGGTAAGAAAGTAACTAGATGAATCTTGAGAAATTTCCAAGCCAAGGAAGTAGCTAAGCAAACCCAAATCTTTCATCTCAAACTGGCGACAGAGAAACTGTTGGAGACTAGAACTACCCGCGGGTCATCTCCAGTGATAATCATATCATCCACATAGAGGAGAAGGAGAATAGTACCACACTTCGTCTTATGTATAAACAAGGTAGAATCATGGGCACTGGAAGAAAAGCTAAAGTCACAAATGGTAGAGCTGAACTTGGCAAACCAGGCACGCAGAGATTGTTTCAAACCAGACAAAGCACAACGAAGTTTGCAGACTTTGTTTGATGGAACAGAAGAACCAGGAGGAGGTTGCATATAAACTTCCTTAGTGAGATCACCATTGAGGAATGTATTTTCGACATCCATCTGATAAAGACTCCAATGGTGAACAGCAATCACTGCAAGTAAGTTGCGAATGGAAGTAAGACGAGCAACATGAGCAAATGTTTCTTCACAGTCAATGCCATACTCTTGAGTAAACCCTCGGGCTACAAGGCGAGCTTTGTAACGTTCAATGGAACTGTCGGAATGAGTTTTGAGCTTGTAAACCCATTTGCAACTATCAGTACTCTTGCCAGGAGGAAGATCAACCACATCCCAGGTATGAGTTTTATCGAAAGCCTGCAGTTCATCAGTTATAGCTTGCTGCCAAAGAGGATTAGAGCAAGCTTCTTGATAGGAAGTAGGTTCATGAGAGGAAAAGGCAGTGGAACCAACAATATAATCACAGAGAAGAATAGAAGGTTGCTTTACCCGTGTGGAATGACGTTTTGGTAGAGGAGAAACCTTAACAGGAGAAGGTGTAGGGCCATCAGCAGACACAGGATCCTCAGGATAGACAATAGTGTAGGCGGTTGTGAAAGCATGGAGTCAGAATCTGTATTAAAAAGACATTAGAAAACAAGTCTCCAGAGAGATCAGTAAAGATCGGTGAGTGGGTGGACTGTGGTAAATGAAACTTGGAAAGATGGAGAACATTTTGTGTTCCCAGAAGACCACATGACAGGAAATACGAAGTCGCTTGGAGATAGGATCCCAACAATGATACCCTTTATGTTCTATACCATACCCTAGAAAACAGCAAAGACGAGAGCGAGGTTTTAGTTTAGTGTGTTCATGAGACTGAAGTAGAACAAAATAAGCAGAACCAAAAACTTTAAGAGTGGTGTAGTCAGGAGGAGAACCATACAAGTGCTTATAAGGGGAAATATTAGCTATGATAGGTATAGGTACACGATTTATGGTGTGGATGGCAGTGAGGGCACCTTTCCCCAAAAACTGTTCAGGATAAGAAGATGAGATGAGAAGAGCTCGGGTAGTGTCTAGAATATGACGGTGCTTCCTTTCGACTCGTCTATTTTGTTGGGACGTGCCTGCACAAGAGCGATGAGATAGGGTACCATTAGCCCGAAGAAAAGACAGAAATTCAGAATCCAAGTACTTCTTAGCATTATCAGAATGAAATATTTTAATAGTACGAGAAAACTAAGTGCGAACCATGGCAGAGAAATCATAAAAATCTGTTTAAGTTCAAATCGATTTTTGAGAAGAAAAAACCAAGCATAACGAGAAAAATCATCAACAAAAATCACAAAATATCTTGACCCTCCCTTGGTTGGTGTAGGGGAAGGCCCCCAAATATCTGAATGCACAAGATCAAAAGGAGCAGTAGACATAGAGGTATTGTTATTAAAAGATAAAGTAGATTGTTTAGTAATTTGACAAGATAAACAAGTGACATCTTTAAGATGGACACGACCTAACTGACCACTAGAAACTAAAGTTTTCAAACGACTAAAAGAGACATGTCCTAAGCGACAATGTCAAAGCTATAAAGAAGACAATGAAGAAGTAGATGCAGCAGAGGAAGCAATGAGAGCAGCAGTAGATGATTTGCAAGGAATGCGAAGATAGGTAAGCTCGAACAAACGTCCATGCTTACGGCCTATCCCAAGGATCTGTCTCGTCTGAGGGTCCTGCACCAAATAACCATTAGCAGAAAAGGTAACGGTTAGACCAAGTTCACATAACTGACCAACAGAGATAAGGTTCAAGTGAAGAGCAAGAATATGATAAGCATCAGAAAGAGACACAGTAGAAGTAGAAATGTGACCAATGTGACAGACAATCATATGAGAACCATCAGCAGTATGTATGATGGATGATAGAAAAGAAAACATAATGGAGTCAGAAGTCATATGATTATAGCATGCAGAATTAAAATACCAGGGAGAATTACCTGAAGTCACTGAAAGAGCAGTAGAGGGAGGAGTACCAGATTTGGTAAGCACCTGTTAGATGATGGACCAAACATCATCTATAGAGAATGAAGGAGTAGCGAAATCAATGGAGTGGTGAGGAGAAGAACCCTTAATGGCAACAGCAGCAGAGCGAGAACCTTGGCCATATTTGGACTGATACCCAGAACGAGAAGACCTTTTCTTGGAGGGGGCTCGAGGACAATGGCGTTGGAGATGACTGGGAGCAGTCTTACAGCAAGTAAAGCATTCGCGAACCTGGTACTGAACAAAAGAATGAGTAGTTGGCAGGCCACGGTTAGAACAATACTGGCATGAACTAATGGGCTGTGAAGGTGAGGAACTCTGCGAGGATGGCGTAGCAAGAACATAATCCATACGTTGAGATTTGAGAGTCCCAAATTGAGTCTCCTCTGATAATAGTTCAGTAATGGCTTGCTCTAAAGTGGGTAAGGGCAAACGATGGAGCAATGAAGCACGTACGGGCTCAAAAGTGCTATGAAGAGCCATAAGGAACTGTAATAGTCGCTAATGATTCTGATAAGTAATAAACAGCTGTGCATCCTTAGAATATACCCATGTAGGCTCAGAAAGAGCTAGCTGGTCCCAAACAGACGACATCTGGGATAAGAATTCATTGATAGACTGATCCGGTGCCTGGTACATATGATGAAGAGTCTGCAACAGTTGATATTGATGAGCATGGCTAGTGGTTTGATAACAGTCCCTCAAGAAATCCAAAATTCTTTGGTAGGGGAAGTAATTTGAGCATCATCTTGGAACCGGCCAAACTGGAGATGAATAAAGGGAACTAAGGTATCTCAGAACCAGGTGATAATTTGATAATTCTTACTTTCCTAATCGTGAAGACGGTCATCGAATGCAGAGTCAGTCTCATCCGCTTTCTGGTTGGGTTTGAGAAGAGCACCAGTAATAATGCGCCAAAGGCATTTCCCTTTGATGAAGCTAGAGAGAGTTTGGGCCCAACTAAAATAATTTGACCCATCAAGGATAACAGAAACAGAGTGGATATGCTCGGTATGATCCATAATGCTCAAACAGTGAAAAAAAAAGAAAATGGTGCTTTTAGAGGCCGATTTTTCCAAAACAGAACACACCAACGGATTTAGGAGGCTAAAAATAGGTATGATAGGGTCTGAACGGGGCCAAAAACACAACCAGAAAGGTAGTAAAGCGGCTAGTCAAAGTTGTTTGACAAAAAAAGAAGTACCAACACAAGGGCTGACGTCACAACAAGGAGGGCTGACATCAGAAACGCATGGCGCACGTTAGCAAAGGTGCGCGCAGCGCATGATAGCAAGAAACAGCTGCGGCACACAGTCAACCAAGGCTGACGTCAGCGATGACGTTAGAACATGCGGCTCACATTAGCAAGAAGCAGCAATAGCGCACAGTTAACTAGGGCTAACGTTAGCGATGACATCATAACACGCGGCTCACGTTAGCAAGTGAGGCCACGGCGCAAGATAGCTCATGATTGGAGCAGAGGCGCGTGAATGTGTGTAGAAGACAGCACAACGCATGCCTGATCTTCTGGCGGCGGGTTTGGCGGCGCGTGGAGACGATTCGGATGGCATCGGCTTCGTCTTGAAGAGACAAAGATGATTGTATAGGCCAATCATTGAAACAGGAAAGGACGAGATACGCAAAAACCAGCGTGAGAATGAATCAAATAGATAAGAGTAAGTCCTGTGCCAAATCCACAAGCTTGGTGGTGTATTTATTCAATTGATAGTAAAGAAATTCTCAAGGAGGTTCCTTGGGGAGTGGACGTAGGCCTGGCGTGCCGAACCACTATAAATCGCAGTGTTTGATTTTCTCTCTCTATCTCTTCTACTTTTATATTGATAATTATTATTCTGTTTGTTTTAATTTATTCAAATTCTGAATATTGTGTTATATTTAATATTGTGAAATTTTTAATAACCCAATTCACCCCCCCTCTTGGGTTGCCTAACTGGGATAACAATTTATTTTGTTGATGTTATTAAAACTCACATTTGTAGTGACATTTGATTGAATTTATTTAAGAAAAATTTTAATTTATTTATATAATCTTTTAATTTATAATAATATCAGTATATTTATTTAAGAAAAACAATGTGTAATTGAATTTCATTATAAAATATTTTAATTTTTTTTAAATGTAATCTGATGAGTAAAAATCCAATGTTAGAATTAGATAAAACTTAAAAAAATATAAAATATATTATTATGTAATGGCAACCCGACTCGCGCCCGAATGACCACCCTCATGCATGTTCATGATTATTAATATAATAATTCTCACCTTAGCTCAAAATATATATTGAATAATTATATAGTAAGAGCTATCTAAAAATAAATAAAAATGATCTATCTTTCTAATTATGGAATTTTAAATAGAGCTCCAATGACTTGACAATGAAAAAAAAAAAAAAAAAATATAAGATATAAACATCACATCATTACGAGACTCACACACTATTAGAGCTCTGTGAAGTCTTACAATTAGAATTCCCAAACTTTTTTATTTTTTTTAACCAAATGATGATGTTGGTTATGCATTCGATGTTTTAGTCACAATGATTGTTGTTTGACGTGATAATTAGGACTAGCTCATTAATAAATAAAATGTCACGTATAAATTATAATTATTTTATTCTTTTTTTTCTCATAACAATATAAAAGAAAGTCAAAAATTCATTTCAAATAAAACTTTTTTTGTTATACTAAAATAGTTTAAAAAATTAAAAAGTTAGACTAAAACAGTTGTTCCCAAACTAAAGTATATAGTGATTTTCACCATTTTTTGTTCCAATTCTATTGATTTCAAATTTCTATTTTTTAAACTGCCCTTAGCTGTCCAAATTAAAAGAGAATATAACGATCCCGGTTTTGACCCGTCATTTGTTGTATTTCGGACTCGAGTTTAATGTTTCCATATTGTTGTTTATCTCTTTTCTCCCTTGTATATCTTGAAATTGGCTTTTGGGTTGTTGTGATTGAGTTTGGAACAGATTGGTTGCATGTTTTTCCCAAACTTAGCTGCCCAGAATCACTACAACAAAAAGCAAATTTGGCGACTCAAAAATTGGTCGCCAAAAGTACAAATTTGGTCACCAAAAGAATCAGCAACAAGTATACAACTGGTCGCCAAAGACCTGTCACTAAAAGTATTGGCGACGAAATCAGAAACTATCACCGTATGTAGACATTTAGCGACAAGCAAAATTGGTCGCCAAAAATCATATATTTTGTCGCTATAAAATTACAGTTTGTCGCTAAAAAGTTAAAATTTGGTTAGGCTATGTAGTTTTAGCGACAAATAAATGCGTCGCCAAAAGTACTATTTAACGACAAAATTAATTTGGTCGCTAAAAATCACGTTTTTAGCGACAAGTAAGTTTTGGTTGCTAAAAGTTCTTGGAATAACCACTAACTTTTAGCAACAAAAATAATATGTTGTCGCCAAATATATTAACAGCGACCAAAATACCACCTGTCACTAAAAATTCACTACACAAATTTTGATTTCAATAATTTTCTTGTTCAAAATAATCCAAAACACCTATTTTCCTATGCCCAATATATACACAAATGTAATATAAATAATAATAAACCTGTGCAAGACATTCATAATAATTCAAAATTAGTAGCTATGAAAAATCTCAATAAACATAATTACAATTCTCTGACAATCTAAAACATGCATACAAAAGTACTTACAAACTATTAACATCAAACCCATAAACACATTACCAAATCCTATGTAAAAATATTATCAAAAACACAACCAAATATTTTGATGTTAAACATCTAACCAACAAGTCATTTACTAAAATCCTATGTTAAAATATTTGCAAAAACACAACACCAAATATTTTGATGCTAAACATTTAATCCATAAATTATTTACCAAAATCCTATGTCAAAATATTTCCAAAAACACAAAATCAAATCTTCTGATGCAGCCCAAACTATTTTTCACCATTGCTAATCTGTCACATGAAAAAATAAAAAATAATATTAGATTGACAAAAAAAAAAAAAACTTGATATGAACTTCACAATTTTGATTTTAATTTTGTAATGGGAAGTCCAATCGGGCGTTGTTTGCTCATACAAGTTTGCTCATACAAGTCTATTTAGGCATGAACAAGCTGCCCGTGCCAAGTTTTAGTGGTCATTTTGCAATTTCGGCCTCCGAACGGGCCTTTTAAGTCTTGTGTTTTACATTTTTTCTTGTAATTTTCTAACTGGAAATCCAATCGAGGTCCCGTTTGTTTCTACAAGTCTATTTAGGTTTGAACAAGCTGTCCGTGCCAAGTTTTGGTGGTTTCGGTTGTCATTTCGCAATTTTGGCTCCTGAACGAGCCTTTTAATCCTTGTGTATTACAATTTTCCTTCTAATTTTCTAACCGGAGATCCAATAGAGGTCCCGTTTGTTCCTACAACTCTATTTAGGCTTGAAAAGGCTGTCTGTGGCGAGTTTCGATGGTTTCGGTAGTCATTTTGAAATTTCGGCCCCCGAACAGGCCTTTTAAGTCTTGTGTTTTACATTTTTCCTTCTAATTTTTTAACCGGAAATCCAATCGAGGTCTCGTTTGTTCCTACAATTCTATTTAGGCTTGAACAAGCTGTCCGTGTCAAGTTTCGGTGGTCATTTCGCAATTTCAGCCTTCGAACGGGCCTTTTAAGTCTTGTGTTTTATAATTTTCCTTCTAATTTTCTAACCGGAGATCCAATTGAGGTACCGTTTGTTCCTACAAGTCTATTTAGGTTTGAACAAGCTGTCCATGCCAAGTTTCAATTATTTCGGTGGTCACTTTGCAATTTCGGCCCCCGAACGGGCCTTTTAAGTCTTTTGTTTTACAATTTTCCTTCTAATTTTCTAACCGAAGATCCAATCGAGGCCTCATTTATTCCTACAAGTCTATTTAGGCTTGAACAAGCTGTTCGTGCCAAGTTTCGGTGGTTTCGGTGCTCATTTCGCAATTTTGGCCCCCTAACGGGCCTTTAAAGTCTTGTGTTCTACAATTTTCCTTCTAATTTTTTAACCGGAGATCCAATCGAGGTCCCGTTTGTTCAACACAACCAGACATATTAAATGAAATGCTTGTAGTGATTTGAAAAGTAAATTATGACAAATATACTTACAAAAGATTATGGTTCCATATCTTTTGGTGACCCACAAGATTATGGTTCTACATCCCTTTCATGACCAAATGATGCATCACAATAGTAAGTGATAAACAAGAATTACTATTCAAGTAAAATATGCAATTTAGAGTAAAGGGTGAAAAAAAAATTATATAGTAAGTGATGAAATTGATATATAGATTACAATTGCTATATAAATTGTGGTCTTAAAATTGTTACATATTAGTTTACTTATTCTTGGAAAAGCATATTCATCTATTTTAGCTATTTGACGTATTTGTTTGTTAAGTTAGACATAAAATTGAGATTTTGAAACCAAATATAGCAGCCATCCCTAATCATCGCATTTGGTCTTCTAGTGTTTACATGCCAAATAGTTCTTTGAGTCATCTAAGTGTTTGTCATTTCATGAATGCTCAAAACATTAGGTAAACATTGAGTCTCTAGTTATCAAGTTAGTCATTTTAGTTTTGATGGTTTGACTCAACAAATGTAGCTAGTAGTTTACTTTAGCCAATATTAAAAAAGTATTACTTTTTGTATTTTAGAATTAATTGTGTTGAGTTTATTATAAAAATATTTTTAAATTAAAATGAATAAAATAATATTTAAATAGTATAGAGAAATAATAAAAAATTTGTTGAAGAATGTATTTAAAAAGATGTAAAACCAAAATAGACAAAAGTAATTTTTAAGTTCAAATGGTAATAAAATTTAACTAGTTTCATATTGATGCTCTTAGGCCTGTTTGGGACTTATATTTTGGCTAAATAGTCAATAAAAAAAATAGTTAATAAAACAAAATGTCATGTCCTATACATTAATCAACAACTTTTTCTTTTACAAATTATCTAAAACAAATGTAGCTAATAAGGTTATATAGTTTCAAGATCATAGGTGTAGAAACTAAAATGACTAACTTGATAAATAAATTAAAAATGCCCTAAAATATAATCAAAGCTTACTTGATGTAGTAATTGCCCCCAACGAATGATTGCAGCTTTTTTATCTCTTTGCATTAGCCAATAACCTATAACATTTGAATTGTAAATCAAAGTTTAAATTAAAGTCGCACTATACATGAAATTAATGGAAAGTGGACATGAAATGAATGTTATATGCCTGTACTAATGGCCTCGTTTTTAGCAGGATATGACAAGCATGGAGTATATTCAACAGTAATAAATCATGTGCAGCTTGTCAAAGATTTGAGAAATTCAAATTCAACTCAATTACCTAAACAAGCTGAGGTTAAAGATCTGAGAAATTCAAATTCAACTCAATTACCTAAAGGTGTTGAGGTCAAGGACAAACTAGAGCTTTGAAAAACAATTAAACTTGAATTAATATGCACTTTCACAGAGAGAGAGAGAATATTAAAAGCATAATATTAAAAAATGTTGATATTATTAACAATTTTCAAATATCAAGTAGAGAGAGACAGAGAGAGTTGTTACCAATTGCTACAGTGACAAAATAAGTTAATTCGGCTTAATACATGGAACCTAATATATCCTAGCTCACAAATTTATCAGCAAGTAAATAAATGACATTAGACCAAACTCCAAGAAAGAAGAGGAAAAGCCAGTGCATGTTCAATAGATCTCTAAAATTCAGATTGAAACTGATCATATAAATTTCAACTCAATATAAGCCAGTTAATTCAAGCCAGTTAATTCAACTCAATATAAATTTCATAGCCTTACAAAATAATGATGCAATAAACATATCATATTTCAAAGAATTCACCAACCAAAAAACACTTTTCAATAGTGAATCATTCTGTCATGTTGTGTTTATAGTCAAATAACTTCAATTTTTTTAAGCTGTACAAAATTCAAAAAAGTAAATAAATAAACAAAAGTGCCATGAAGACCCTACATGGACATTATGCATCAATCACTACAATGAATTTAACATTGCTGTCTAGGTTCCACATGTATTACATTTTGAACTAAAGAAATTAGCTTCGTCATAAAAGTGCCAAAACCACAGCATCAATAAATTTTGTGAAGGCATGTGATTATTATTTTTTAAACCGTGATGATCACCATACATAAAATCAAATTATTAATAATACAAATAATGATCAGTTAACTTAAACTTATATTTAAATACAATAATACAGATAATGACCAGTTAACCTAAATTTATATTTAAATATATCTTTGCAATCTCATTAATTTTTAGTCTTACCATCAAATAAAAATTAAGTTAGATTGCGATTTTTACCAAGATTTTAATTCAATTATGACTCTTCTAAGTTGAAATTCTAACTTTGCCACTGCTCACTACTCATGTTTATTTTCAATACAGTATTGAACCATGAAGTGGCACATTAATGTGGTATAAAAAAGTGACAAGTGTAGCATTCATTACTCACAAAATAAAACTCAGATATCTATGTTTGATTTTGTGAAAATTTTCTGTGCTCCTAAACTTTTTGGAGCAAAAATGGTATGCCCTCATAAAAAGTAAATAAATTTGCATTAAAAAAAAAACATTTTAGAAATCACTACAATTATTCAGTTCTATCTTCCACATTTCTTATTGGTTGCACTTTTGGATTCTTCAATGCTTAGCCACTTACTAACATCATACTGTCAGTTCAACAACTATACTGATATATATTTAGTTCAAAAAAAATAAAAACAGAAGGATAAGCTTTTACACAGACTACACTCATTCTAACAGCAATTTCAGGTTAAATGGTGGGAAAAGGAAACTCAACTCCGACTAGAATAAAATAGAATACATAACTTATCTCCAAATTCTATCCTCCTACACATTCAGATTCAGAGCCTGAAACTACTATACCCTCCTAAACCAAATGATCCATACCCACCATAGGGTTGTGTCGACAAGGAAGATGATGGGTACGCAGTAGTATTGCCCAACTGAAATCAGTCCCAAAATCAAAATGAATCCAAATCAGTCCCAAAATCAAAATGAACAACGAAGTGTTGTCTATGAGCCTTTGAAATGAACAAAAACAACAAACAAACAACGAAGTGTTGTCCTGTGTTCCAAAATCAGTCCCAAAATCAAAATATCAGCCCAAAAATCAGTCGCAAAATTATAATATCAGTCCCCAAAAAAATACAAAATCAGAATGTCAGTCCCAAAATCCAAAAATTAGTTCCAAAATCAGTCCGAAATTCAGAATATACCAATCCCGAAAATCAGTTCCAAAATCAGTCCAAAAATTAGAATATATCAGTCCCGAAAATCACAATATCAGTCCGAAAAATCACAATATCAGTCCGAAAAATTAGATTGATGACAAAGAAGAAAAAGAGGAAGATGAGAGAGTGTGAGAGAGTGAGGGAAAAATCAGTCCCAATATCAATGTTGTGTTATGTTCTGCAATGCCGAACAAGAGAATGAAATTGATGATAAAGAAGAAAGAGAGGAAGATGAGACAGTGTGAGAGAGTGAGAGTGAGAGGGAGACTGAGAGGGAGAAGGAGAGGGAGAGGGAAAGAAAGACGAAGAAGAGGGAGAGAAGTCTTCTGTTGTGCCGCTTCAGGTTATGGAATGAGATGAATATTATTAGGTCAATCTTGTTTATTCACCTAAAGGTCATTAAAAAAAAAAAAAAAAAGATAGACTCAAAACGACGTCGTTTTGACAAGATATTTATTGGCGACAAAAATCATTATGTTGCCATAAATATCATTCACCTTTCAGTGACTATTTTAATTATGTCGCCAAAAAGTCACAATTGGCGACAAACAGTTTCGTCACCATATATTAATTTGGTCGCCAAAACTTTTTTAGCGCTCCCGCGCAAAAAATTAAATTGGCGCCAACCATTTTTGGCGACCAATTGAGATATTTATTTCTAATAGTGTATTTTTTGGCGACCAACACATATATTGTCGCCAAAAACATACAATTGGTAACTAAATTCAATTTGGTTGCTAAAAAACGTCGCCAAAAATACTTTTTGTTGTAGTGAATTTTGGTCCTCCGCTCGAGCAGGCCTTCTTGCGCTCTAGCGGGAGTTGCAAACTCTCAGTCCTTGACGTGTCTGCAAAAGTACTGGAGGAGTGTTTTTCACGCTCGAGTGGCGTTTCCTATGCTTGAGTGGGTGGATGCTCAAGCAGCTTTCTTTGCGCTCGAGCGGGTTGTCTGTGTCTGCGTAACTTCTAGATGTGTGTATTCTACGCTCGAGCGGGCCCTTCTTGCTCTCGAACGGAACAAAATGCTGTGTCTGACGCTCGAGCATCAAACTCTCCGCTCGAGCGAACTGCGCAGCGTATATCAAATCACGAAAAACACTTTTACATCACTTTTTCAGATCTATTCTTCTTAAAACCCTAAAGTGAGACCATCTCTAAAATATCCTCTCTCTCTATATTTTCACCTAGATCTAGTGATATATCTACCCTTGTGCCTTCATTAAAAAAGTAGAGCTCCTCAAGATCATTATTTTGAACTGATTAAAGTTAGTTTTCGGCATCTTTGAGGGTTCTCTCTTGCTTAGCTCGTCTTTTCTCTTTGAGGTAGGGATATTCTACACATTGTTATGATCTTTAACCTAGTTATTCGTCGTTATGTGTTAATGGTGAACTTTAGGAGGATTTTGAACACAAACCTAGGGTTTGGGTGAGATGTAAAAGAGAGTTTGCCTATGTAGTGTTATATAATTGACCATGGGGTTTGATTATGAGAGCTTATTGTGTTAGAAATTGTTGATTTTGGCCTTTGGGTAATATTTGGAAAGAGGGGGAAATTGCTCTAAATATGTTGAATTAATTATTTTGTATAAATAATGAAATTAGTATGAAAAATGTAAAATTGGGAGGATGTGTGAATGGATAGTGTAGTTGGATTTGTTAAATCACTCACCTATGGAAAATTAGATGAGTTATCTATTACAATGATCGTATATCTGTTTAGAAATATCTGTATTGGATTATCGGTGGAGGATAGTTATGATTATTGCAGAAACTGCATGAGGATTAGGTAAATTGAAACTGATCATTTTAATGTGTCATTGAGTATGACGGTGTGTTAAGGCATTGAATATGCGTAATTGAATGTCGTTGAATATGATGAAATCTTTAAATACATTGTATATGTATAATGCTTTGGGAGGAGAAAAATGATGTACTCTATGTTTTGGGAGGAGATAACGGATGGACTCCATTGAGAATTAAGTTGGTCGGAGTGCCCAGGGTGAAAGTCCAGAAACCTTATGAATACATGGGTGCCAATCCCGCGGACGAAATTTCTGTAAAATGGCAAGATTAAAGTGTTTGGATGATGATTGTATCAATTGAGAATCACTGAGTTGTACTCTCAGTTGAGTTATTCGGGAAAATTATAAACTTGGTCTATGAATTGAAATGAATTGGACGAGCTTGAAATGAATAGATGAAAATGGATTGAGATGTACATATAAGTATTGTGTGATCATATGAAGAATGTACATTTATCATGAGTATTGAATGTACACTTGACACCTATATCTTAGTTAAACTTCATAGCATGTGTTAGAATATTTCTACTGGGCTTTGGCTCACCTTGCTCGGGAAACCATTTTCAGGTACCGGCGACATGCCTCCTCCAAGGACGTAGCTTGAGAGGACTTAGGAGCTGGAAGTTCTATTTTGTTATTTTTGTGTTTGTATTTAAATGTTCAATTCGAGCTGAGGGCTTTATATGTGTATGAGCACGAAATAATTCTTCTCGTATGATCTTGTTGATCAAGTTTGCTCTCCTCCAAACAACGTTGCTTTGCCACCTGAAAACACAAACGTGAGCTAACCGGCGGGTGTGTGCCGGAAACCCCTCCGATGCCTAAGTCAGCAACTAGATAATAGACAATAAACTCTGTGTATTCTGGAGTAAGAATTTGGATACCTGTACAAAGGTCTGGTCATAAGCTTTTATAGATTCTGCTTGGCACAATCCTAGTAGGATTCTAACTCTCCCTATGAGAGTCCTTCTAGGAATCACACACCCTACTCACTACTAACCAAGTGAGATGGTTTTGCACAATCCTAGTAGGACTCTACTCTCCTTAACAGAGTCTTCCTGGGAGTCATACTCCTACTCACTACCAACTAAGTGAGATGGTTTACACATTCCCAGTAGGACTCTAACTCTCCTTAGCAGAGTCCTACTAGGAGTCTCATCACTGCAAGCCAAGTGAGATGGCTGAACCCTTTTACCTCGGTTATACATTCCCGACCGAACTGTCTTATCTCGGTCCCCTGCCATTCGGATCGTGTGATCAAAAGCCGATCTATCGAATGCCACCCTGCCGAACTATACTATACACAGCTTGGCCCTCGCCATTGATTTTACCTCGGTTTGCTACAGAACTTTCTTTACTTCGGCTGTCATCTTTACCTCGGCTCTGTGCTCAACTAAGTAATGGAATAGAAGCATTGACCAAGCTATACCTAGCTCGGCCGTCTGTCTTACCAAACACCTCGGCTAACCCTTGGGCCTAGTATTTAGGTAGCTCGGTCAACGCCCTTGCCCAGTTTGGTACTCAGATAAAAAAGGACCGAGCTATCCGTCGTCCATACTCCGGCCCTTATCTCGGCCCATTACGCGGCCCGGCTCCCAAAGAAGACTCTTCCTAGCTCGGCCCAATTTGTTTACAAATTACCCTCTCAATTGCCTGAGTAGGATGTGTGATTCCTAGGAGGACTCTCATAGGGAGAGTTGGAATCCTACTAGAATTGTGCCAAGCAGAATCTATAAAAGCTCATGACCAAACCTTTGTACAGGTATCCCAATTCTTACTCCAGAATACACAGAGCATATTGTCTATTGTCTAGTTTCTAACTTAGGCATCGGAGGGGTTTCCGGCACACACCTGCCAGTTAGCTCACGTTTGTGTTTTCAGGTGGCAAAGCAATGTTGTTTGAAGGAGTGCAAACTTGATCAACAGGATCATACGAGAAGAATTATTTCGTGCTCGTACAATTGGCGTCGTCTGTGGGAATTTCATAAAGAGCAAAACATCTTGATCAAGTTTTCCTCTCTAGTTGAAAGCAATGGCGCATAATGAAGACTTGCCGCAATCTGCTATTGATGGGTAAACACCGGAAAGGGATGGGAGGCGCGAAGGTTTACCTTCTATCCCACCAATGGCGGAATTAGATCCCTAGTGAAGGAATCTGCGGAGAGAAGCAAGAGAAAGAGAGGGCTCAAGTCCACACCGCTCTCAAAGCCTTGATAGACAGAGGCAGAAGATGGATCCTCAGGTTCTCGAAGATCGCGTAAGGGAGCAAGATGAAGTAATAAGAAGAATAATGGCTGATATAGAGACGATGAAGTACCAGATAAAATGCAACACACACTCTTGCCACTCAGAAGATCGTGACAGACAAGTCACACTATCACAAACTGAAAGTAGAAGCCTCAGGTCGAGCGATACACAATCAAAGACTTCCAGGACACGCTACTCTAGGCCTGAGAGAATGAAGACTGAAAGGGCTCGAAGGAGAAAAGACACTCAGGCTTGCGACCCCCGCAGAGTCTCCGCACTATAACGATTGGTTCCTAGAACACATGGGAGTGTCGAAGTTGGAATTCCAGAGCCACGCCTTGCCTATGAACCAGCATACAAAGCGTTAGCAAGGTCGCAGAGCTCACCGTTCATTCCGATAATAGAGAACGCACCATTACCCTCAGCCTTGGTGACTTGGGTTTAACGTGGTTTGAGAGGTTGCCAGAAGGTAACATAGCTTTGTGGGTGCAACTAGCGGAGACATTTGTGACCAGATTCAGAATAAACACCAAGGCAAAGTTTGGCACAAACAGCGATGTCGAACAGAACACCTTCGACAAAAGTTAGCACGGTTGACAAGAAGAACTAACCAAGTAAAAAATCTTTGCCCAACTGGGGACAAAGTGGGTTGGCAGGATTGACCAACTCTTTCTAAATAAAATCAGAGTTGGCTGGAATAACCAACTTTGAGCTCTCATTAGCTAGGATTAGGGTCTGGACTGAAGAAGTTGACTGGAAAAACCAACACTTCTCCTAAACCGAGGATAAGGATCCAGGCTGCAGGATGTTTGGCTGGAAAAGCCAAACACTTCGCTCAGAGTTGGCCGGAATAACCAACTTTGAGCTCTCTTCAGCTAGGATTAGGATTTGGGCTAAAGAGGTTGGCTGGAAAACCAACACTTCTCCTAAGCCGAGGATTAGGATCCAGGCTGCAGGACGTTTGGCTGGAAAAACCAAACACTTCGCTCAGAGTTGGCCAGAATAACCAACTTTGAGCTCTCTTCAGCTAAGATTAGGATCTGGGTTGAAGAGGTTAGCTGGAAAAACCAACACTTCTCCTAAGCCGAGGATAAGGATCCAGGCTGCAGGATGTTTGGTTGGAAAAACCAAACACTTCGCTCAGAGTTGGCCGGAATAACCAACTTATCTATATATATTTAAGGATTTTAAATAAATTAATAAACTTTTAACCTGTAATTTTAAAAAAAGTTGTTTTTATTTTTTTGACAAGTAAGCTAAAAATAATTTAAAATTGAACCAAACACCATTTAGTCATTTTTTTAAAAAATTTAAATAAACTAAAGAAGTTATTTTATAAGTGTTATCAAATGGGATTATCATGACATTATGTATCAAATTTTAAATAAAAAATAAAAAATCTCAAAACTTTTGAAAAAATAATTTCCATACATGATCCTGTTTGGTATGGCTTATTTTCAGTTTATTTCAACTTTTAGCTTAAGTTAAGCTATTTTGATGTGTTTGGTTCAACTTAACAATACAGATTATAGCTTTTTGTAAGTCAAAAATCAACTTATTCTTTGAGTGGGAAAGAGAAGTTTAATTTATAAGTCAAAAATCAGCTTAAGCGCGCAGTTGAGATGTGAGGAGTAAAATGACTAAAATGCCCATCACAATTTCAAATTATTACAACTGTGCCACGCATATAAACCAAAACACACTCATTTTTGTCCCTCACATGAGCCAAAGAGGTGATTTCCGATGAATGGAGGCGATTTTGGACGAAGGGGATTTCCGGCGACGGGTTCTGGTTCTCTCTCTCTCTCTCTCACGAACCAGAAGGGCAAATCCCTAGCTCGCCATCGATGAATCAGAGCTCGTCATCAACGGTAGGATGATCGAACAGTGACGAACCAGAGTTCACAATCGACAACCCTAACCATACCTATCGCGATCGCAACAGATCTCTCTCTCCGGCGTCGCGATTTGAAACCTTAGCGCCTCGTCCGTCGTCGCGATCGATCACAGTAAATCCCTTCTATGCCGTCACGATCTCAAACCCCCGTCGCCACTGTGCCTACTGTTGGGGCTACCGGAGAAGAAGGGTTGTCAGTATTTTTTTAATAATAATAATAATAATAATAATAATAAATTTCATATTAATTAATACTAAATTAAGCCATTACATTTTGTAATAATAGCATATTTTGTATATTTTGTAATACTAAATTGGTATATTTTGTAACATATTTTATATTAATTAATTAATACTAAATTGGTATATTTTGTAACATATTAATTAAGAAAAGAAAGAAACAAGGAGAAAAAAAAAAAAGAGAAAAAGTATCAATTCAGAAAAGAAAAAATAAATAAAAGAAACAAGGAAAAAAATTATTAATATTAATTGATACTAATTAATAATTTTAGTATTAATTGAGACTAATTAAGCCATTATATTTTTATCAAATATATAAATTTTTATATAAATTGATACTAATTAATAGTAATTATGTTAATTGGAAAAAAAATGACAAAATTATCATTTTTATATCATATAAGGACAAAAAGGACAATTATACAAAAAAAACTATTTTACAGCTTATCTACCAAACACTACTCTGCTGCTTAAATCCATAATCCCACAGTTGCACTAAACAGATTAACAATTTATGTTCACAGCTATAAGCTATATAATCTGTTAAGATATAATTTATAATCACTTTCTCACAGTACTACCAAATGGGCCAATGATATCATGACTCAATATGTACATAGTTTTTTTGGCTCACAAAAAAAATAGTAACTTTTTGAACTCATTAATTAAAAATATTATAAAAAAAGTCAAAAGAAAAATAAAAATTACTTAAAAAACCAACCCCAAACTCGTGTGGTCAAAATATGGGGAGCTTTTATTTTCATACATTTCACTCCGTTCACACAATTTTCAATTAGATATCAAAATCCAAACAAAATTATATGATTTCAGAAATTAATAGTCAAACATAAAAATAAGTGTGAACTGAGTTAAAGTTATACGTAGAAATGGCAGCTCTGGAAGGTTGAATTACTAAAATAACTTTGTCTTTTGATAAGTAATAATTTGGGATTTTTTTTTTTAAATAAAAAACATAAAATGTTCTTATGAATTATTTGATAAAATTTGAAAAACACTTCTAAAAATATATCATTACAAAAATAATTTTTTTAATAAATAGTATGAAAATTTTAAAATTGTGGATTGACACTTGGTTTGGAAACTTTCACTTTTAGTTAAAAAAGTCATTATAAGTTGTCATATCACTTTCTCTATTTTTTTTGTATATCTTTTCTTAAAAAGCAAAAAAATTATTAAAATAGTCTGTTCCCAAACGAGTGTGGATTGTCTTTTTGGCTTTTTAGCTTTTTTGATTATTATGAGAGAAAAAAATAGAATTATTATAGTTTAGATATAGCATTTTATCTTATTATTTTTTTAGCTAATTTTGTCTTTTTAACCTAAAAAATTCTCGTACCAAACGAGGGCTTTGTAGTAATAAAGTTTTCCAAAACTGCTATGTTAGAAGCACAAATTTTTTTCACATAATAAGTTACAAATGTGAGATAAAGAAGTTGTAGCCTACAAGTATAGATCCATATATAGTTCATACCTCTTTAACTCACATCTGTATTTAATTCAGTGAATATTTTTTTTATATTCCTAGATTTTTTGTTTTTCAAAAAGAGAAATAGGAAATTTGGGTTCTAGAATGGCCAGCACCTAATACTTTCATGATCCCACACTTGCTTAATCCAACATAGCTTAAAGTGGCAATTCAGAATAAATAATAAAAAATTTCCACTAGCAATACCCATAAATGTAATTTAAATATATATATATATATATATATTTTAAAAGTCTTCCAGATGCATGAAAAGTCTTAAAAACTATTTCAAATGCTTGAAAACCAACTAAAAGATTTTCTAGAGTCCGATCCACCACATGCAACAGTAGTTGTCGAACGTTGACGAAAGAAGTTCAAAAAACAAAACAATTAATAAAACAATGTCTACCTCTTCAAATAAATAAGTATAAATTACATTAACCTTTCTTTAAATTTGAAAAAATTATGATAAATTTTACAGTTTTGACATAAATACATTAAGTTATTTTGATATTTTAATTCATATAACATGTTATATGCATAAAAAAAAAATTAATATTATCATATCTTTTATATGAAAATATATATTTTACGTTGTTTATTTTTGTATTTTTGCACTATTTGCATTACTTTCGATTCATTTAACATTAGTAAAGGAGGAATTACTGTAATTGTGTTAAAATTATAGGATTTATTGTATTTTTTCTAAATCTTAAGAGAATTAAGTGTAACCCAATAAATAAAAATAAAATAAAAAATTAAAACAAAATAGAGATATGATACGTACCGTACGTAATCTTCATTGCATATATTTTAAATAATTATGGAGATCTAAATTTGGAGAATAGTCTCAAGAAAAAGTGAAAAATATAATTATTAACTATTAATCTATCTGTGAAATTTGAATCCATAAACGTGTTGACTAGAATATAATTTTTTATTATATAAAAACTGATAATATATATTTGATCTTATCTCTCCATCAACATGTTGACTAGAATATAGTATTCAATTCAAGTGCAATCTTCAGCACGAGATTTGAAGCAATAAAACGATAAGTAGCTTTGACATCTCGTCTATTTAATTTTGGTTTTTGTTGTCTTTTTTTGACTTTATGATGAAAATTTTGTTGATTTACGGTAGGCACGCATTCATATTGGTTACTTCGGGTGCACATATTTGACGTCACTTATTCGTATTGGTTACGTCTGGTGCACTTATTTGACGTCACTTATTATTATTATTATTATTTATTTAAAATTATTTGTTACATATATAGTTATTATAAGGTACAAATAAATTAAATAAGTTAAAATTTATTATTTAAAAATTGAAAGTTGGATCAAATTTAGCTTCTACATATGACAACAACTATACGTTTCATATGTATACTTTTTGTAAGGGAGAGACTTCTCTTTTATTTAAATCTGATTGGAGAGAGTAATTGAGCCTTCGCAGACTCATCACGTAGTAATTTGAACCGTTCAATATGTAGAATTCGTTGAATACTTTATTGTTGTTAAAAATCACGTTGATTCAATATACATAGTCATTTGACCAAATCTCATTTATATCAATAGTAAATATAATTTTTTTTTAAAAAAATTATTGACAGAAATATTATCTGATTAAATAACTATCAATATTCGATTAACGTAATTTTTTATAAGAACAAAATACTTCACAAATTCTATATGAAATGATCCAGATGATTGAAATAGCATCCATAATGGACCTCCCAAGGTCTAACAACATCCTCTTATTAAAAAACCTAACCGGAGAGAACTAATTTTTTTAACATACTATTTAAACAATTAATGCGCAGCAACATTAATGCTACACTTTTCATGTTTTTTTAAACATATTGTTTCAAACAGCTAGTGCACATGCAACAATAGGGTCATTTTTTTAACACTTTTTTTTTGGTTTAGTATTACTTATAAGTTAATTTTTATAAATATAATTTTTTGAACTATTAATTTTAATGAATTAAAATAAGTTGTAAATGTTTTAGGTGACTTTTATAATCGTTGAACCTACTTAATTTTTATAGCATTCGTTTGGAATGTGAATTGATTGTTTGGTTATTTTAATCTGAGTTTAAAAAGTCTCTTTTAAGATTTTTTTTGTCTTTTTTGATTTTTATGAGAGAAAAAATGAAATAATTATGATTTGAATGTGATATTTTGTTTTATTGACTTTTTTATTTGTCTTTTTGCGGCTGAAATAACAAAAAAAAAAAAACCATGCCAAATATAGCCATAATTTTTTAATATGTAAATATTCAAAATATCTTTAAAAATTACAATTAAGACAAAGGAACTACTTTTGCCCATACATATTTAAGAACAACAAATTAAACCTTATTAAGAAAATCTCAAATATTTTGGCCAAATAAGCAAAACGTCATATAAGTTAAAGGGTAAATTACACTAATAGTCCATATAGTTTAAGACTTGTGTCATTTTGATCCTTAACTTTTCAATTGTAACACATTTGACCTTCAATTTTGAATTTTGTTCCAAATAAGGACAATTGTAGATACTATTGGATTTTTCAAGGGTAAAATGTCAATTTGATAAAATATAAATTAATTTGATAAAAATGAATGTCAAAAAATATTTTTAAATTTAAAAAAATTATTTCTAGCTACTAAAGATAAAATTATATAAAATTAATAAATATTTTAGACATTTATTTTTTTTTTTACCAAATTAATTTTTATTATGTATTTGGATGATGATCATGTAAAATTAATTTTTAATAATTAATCATGTAATTTTTATTAATTTTTATCAATTTTACATAATTTTATTTTTGGTGGGTAGAAACAATTTTTAAAAAAATTTAAAATATTTTTTTGACATTTATTTTTGTCAAATTAGTTTATATTTTATCAAATTGACGATTTTGACCTTGAAATAAAGCAATGGTATGTTCAATTGTCCTTATTTTGAACAAGATTCAAAATTTATGGTCAAATGTGTCACAATTAAAAAATTATGGACTAACGTGACACAAGTCTCAAACTATAAAGGCTATTAGTGTATTTTTTCCTAAGTTAAAATTTAAAATTGCAATTAAACATCATTAGTTAATGTTTTTAAAAATAAATAAATTGATTTATAAATATAAAAAATTATTCATAAATCCCATTTGGAGAAAAGTTATTCCATTTAGGTCTACAAGTTTTTTTTCAAATCAATTAGTCATTTTTATTTTGGGTATATTGTATTTCCTTAATTTGAAGTTTGAAAGTTTACTTGTTTGCCTTTGTGTGATTTTGTTTGAATTTTTTCCTAATATTAGGTGTGCGTGAGTAAAGTAGATTTTTACGTTTCTATTTTTTTTTGTGAAAGTTTAGTGGAATGATTTGTT
Source organism: Camellia sinensis (assembly GCF_004153795.1). NCBI lineage: Eukaryota > Viridiplantae > Streptophyta > Magnoliopsida > Ericales > Theaceae > Camellia > Camellia sinensis. The sequence continues at coordinate 1,470,601 of NW_021024977.1, read as the reverse complement.
GGTAGATGATGTTATCACGTTTGTGATGTTATTGGTGCAGTGTTCGTTCCTTTTTGTGGTGTTCATCCCTATTGTAACATTAACATTATAACATTGACATTAATTAATATCCAAACATAACACTAATGTAACACATAAAAAAAAACTCTTTACTATAGTTTTTTCAAACATAACACTCTAATATATCACTCTAAAAAAACTCCTTAGTGTAACACTCTAAAGTAACACAAAAAAAATCTTATTGCAACACTGTAATGTAACATACAAAAAAACTTCTTAATGTATTTTTTCCAAACATAACACTCTAATATAATATACAAAAAAAACTCTTTAATGTAACACACTCAAAAATTCCTCAGTGTAACACTCTAATGTAACATACAAAAAAATTTCTTGATGTACTTTTTTCAAATATAACACTCTAATATAGTACTCTAAAAAAATCCTTAGTGTAACACTCTAATGTAACATACAAAAACTTCTTAGTGTAACATTCTAATGTAGCACACACAAAAAATTCTTAGTGTACTTTTTTTAAACGTAACGCTTCAATATAACACCCCAAAAAAATCTTTAATGTAACACTTTAATGTAAATTTTTTTGGTGTACCTTTTCCAAACGTAACGATGCGATGTAGCCAAAAAAAAAACTTATTCATATACTTTTCGTAAACATAACACTCCAATATAACATTAAAAAAAAAGGATGTGGGATTATTCAAGTGTAACATTCTAATGTAACACACACAAAAAATTCTTAGTGTACTTTTTTTAAACGTAACGCTTCAATATAACACCCCAAAAAAATCTTTAGTGTAACACTTTAATGTAAATTTTTTTGGTGTACCTTTTCCAAACGTAACGATGCGATGTAGCCAAAAAAAAAACTTATTCATATACTTTTCGTAAACATAACACTCCAATATAACATTAAAAAAAAAGGATGTGGGATTATTCAAATCATTCCAAAAAGAGTACAAATGTTCCTTATTAAGTTTTGAACAAATGTATAATTTCAAACTGTGAGTGTCACGTTTGAAAAAAAAGTACACTAAGAAGTTTTTTTTAATATTTTTTTGTGTTACATTGAAGTATGTTACATTAGAGTGCTACGTTTGGAATTACACTGATTGAAATGTTATGTTTGAGAAAAGTACACTGAGAATATTATTATTTTATTTATTTATTTTTATATTGGAGCGTTATATTTGAGAAAAGTATACAAAAGAATTTTTTTTGAGTGTTACGTTGTTACGTTTGTAAAAAGTACACCAATGAATTTTTTAGTGTGTTACATTGAAGTGTTACGTTATTGGAGTGTTATATTAGAGTGTTAAGTTTTTGTTTGTAATATGGGATTTGTTCTAAAATGAGAAAAAATTCAAAACTTCTATAGTTCAAATTGCCCATATGTGTAATTTTACATTTTGAAAAAATTACTTTTATTTTTAAAAAATTAAACTCAAAGTTATAAATGACTACACTCTTAAGTAATTTCTACTTTAACGAGGCTTTTAAATTTATAAGAAAACAGAAAGAAGAGTAAACCGTTTATAAAATCACGTTTTAAAATTTATTAGTAATTCACCCTCATAAATACTACTTAGGTCTCGTTTGAGAACATGCTATTTTAGTAACTTTTTGATTTTTTGGCTAAAATATGAGGTAAAAAAAACTAGTATGTTTGGGATGACTTTTTGAATTTTTATGAAAAAATGTGCAAAAAATAGAAAAAAAATGAAATTTTTGACTTTTTTATACAAATTATTGATTTTTTAATTTTTTTAATAATTTTTTGACTTTTACGTTAAAATAGTACTTACTAAACGAGGCCTAAATGGAGTATTAGTGGGTTTCATTTGACAACTCCTAATAAAGTAATTTTTTTGGCTAAAAAAAATGCAAAAAGAAGCTTTGAGTCACTCTCATTTCTTGTTAAAAAGACGACCTTAGTCGGTGTTTGGGTGCTGAGGAAAAAAAGTCAGCGTTTACACCCCAAAAAAAGCATTAAATTTTTTGTTATAGTTAAAAAAAAAGAAGTTAAACATGACATTAATTTTTTTAACTTTTAAAAAAATATAAAAACTCAAGAAATCACTGAATTCATGTTTATTTGGTTTTATAGGAGGGAGGAAATTAAAAGTACGTTGAAATTAAGTGATGAAATTATTAATATAATGGTATTAAGTTAGAGATGTAAGATAAAAAGTGTTTATTTATGTAGTACCAAATTAGTAATACTATAATATATAAAATTAATATTTGTTAATAATATAATTATTTTTTTGATCTAAAAAATATAAATTTTGCTTAAAAATCATTTAAAAATTCATAATCCCCTCACTCAATTTCGAATCCCAACCTCTCCGTGGGATTGGTAGTCTTACCAATGGAGCGATTACTAGTCCAAGGGAATAATTAATTCCTTCACTCATTTCTCTAATCAAACACTCTTTAAATGGATTTCACAAATTATTAATTTAATTTTTATTTCTAAAGAGCCAAATAAATATGGTCTAGAAGTTAACCGCAAATCACAATTTTTTTTTGAAATAGTTCTTACTATACAATTATTCAATATATATTTTGAGGTAAGGTGAGAATTATTATATTAATGATCATGAACACATGCATGGTGGTCATTTGGGCTCGAGTCGGGTTGCCATTATATAATAAGATATTATATATTTTTTAAAATTCAGTCTGATTCTAACATTGGATTTTTATTTTTACTAGTCTAAAAAATAATTATAAATTACAAATCTACTTATCAGTCTATAAAAAAAAATTAAAACATTTCATGTTTAAATTCAATCACATATTATATTTCTTAAATAAATACACTGACATTTTTATAAATTAAAAAAAAATTTAAATAAATTTAATCAAATATCATTACAAATGTAAGTTTTAATAATATCACCAAAAATAAATTTTAGTCCCCAACAAAAAAATATTATATATTTCAATATCTTATAATTAAATGTAAATCTCAATCCATTAATATATTATACTGAAAAAGTTGATCGAATCTGATCTTATGGACTAAAACAATTTTCTTAAATCTTAAAAAAATAAAGCTAAATCAAGCAAACTGGACAGATCGACGGCCGATATCCACCCTACATGACATACAAAATGTATAATAGAAAAAAAGGTAGTACTATACTAACAAAATTAAAATAGCATTGGCAATTTCATCTATAAATAGGGAAGCTCCTCTAACATGAATCACGTATAACATAACACACATCACCTGTGCCTAATCAAACCCTCCCTCACCTCCTCAATTTTTTACAACATGAGGAAATCAAACACCCCCTTCTCCTTCCTCGCTCTCTTGCTCCTCCTCATTTCTCTCTCTTCTCTCGCCTCATCACAGTCTCCGGTCCGCGACACCACCGGCCAAAACCTCCGCACAGACCTCTTCTACTTCATCCTCCCGGCGGCCCGCGGCGGCTACGGAGGCGGCGGACTCACTCTCTCCGCCGGCCACAACGCCACCTCCACCTGCCCCCTCGACGTCGTCCAAGAGCAACCCGACTACGGCCTCCCCGTCACTTTCTCTCCGGTCAACCTCCCAAACGGCGTAGTTCGCGTCTCCACAGATCTCAACATCGTGTTCTCACCTAGGGCTTACAGTGTCTGCGTCGAATCGAATGTGTGGAGGCTTGGTAGCGCCGATCAATCGACTGGTAAGAACATCGTGACGACTGGTGGGATCGAAGGGAAGCCTGGGAGAGAAACGGTGAGCGATTGGTTTAAGATCGAAGTTTATGAAGATTTCTATAAGATTGCTTATTGTCCGAGCGTGTGTGATGTGTGTAAAGTTACTTGTGGAGATGTTGGGGTTTATGTTGATCGGAATGGAACGAGGCGGTTCGCGCTCAGTGATGTGCCCTTCAAAGTCATGTTCATGAAGGTTTAAACATCTTCTTTTTTTTTTTCTTTTTTTTTTTGTTTTGTTTTGGTTTAATAATGGTTGGTTTAATCTTGTGTTTTGTTGCAAGAATAATAACAAAAGTTGTGTGTATCTTTTGATTCTTTTCAACCAACCTTGTTATTTTTAATTGAGTTCTATTATTTTGTACCCATCACTTGAAGAAAAAAAATTAATATGATATCATGTTGGCTACTATATGTATGTACATGCGACGGTTGCTAAATTTGTTTTGTTGTGTCTTTTTAATAATTAAAAACATTTATTTTTAGATATACTTTATAATATTTATAATACAAAAATTAAAAATTTATTAAATATAAAAAATAGTACATTATTAGAAAATCAATCACAACCAAACAAGATAAATATATTTGAAAATAATTTTTTTATTTTTTAAAAAAAATATGAAAAGAGTAAAGTAAAATGAAATAAATCTTTATCTAATTTTTTTTTTTTTTTGTATGAGTCGAAAGTTTGGTTTTTAAATCTATTTAGGAGTTTTTTTACTTATAAGTTAAAATGGTGAATTTTCAAACAACCCCTTAAATGGGAGTAAAAAAATCATTAGAATGGTGATACTACATTAGAATTGACACATAATAAGCATTGACATGTAATATTGTTATACAATTATAGATTTATTTTGAGTAGTGGATTAAAAATTAATTTTTTAATTTTTTTTTTGAAATATGTAAAAAAAATAAAGAAATAATATAATATAAAAAAATTAAAAAGTAAAATAAAAAAAAAAATTTCTTTTAACCTCTTTGTCAAAAGAGGTCATAATCTATTATGTAAGTATAGGCCTAGTTTGGAAATATTAAATAAGTGCACTTTTTGATTTTTTTTGTATTATGTGTAGAAAAAGTAGAGAGGAGATGTTGATTGATGTGACCCAAAAAAAATAAAAAGATGAAATAAGTGTACTTTTTTCTTTGTAGCCAAACTTGGCCATAATATAATGTGGTAGGTTAATGGGGGTGAGTAGGAAGATACTTACACTTATATTGTGGAACTTATTCTATTATCCCTTCTTTTAAGATTTAGGTTAGTTTTTTTTTAGCTTTTTAGTTATTTTAGTTTTGGTTTAAAAAATTTTGTTTGGGATTAATTTTTTTAATTTTTGTGAGAAAAAAAATAAAATAATTATAATTTAGATGTAACATTTTATCCTATTTAACTAAAATTATAATCAATTTTGTCCTACATAACTATTTTAGTCCAAATGCATATGCCAAACAGTGATATCACGTGTCAATGTCAACATTGTATCACCGATACTCCTTAAATAGGAACTTTATGGCATTGTTTGGGAACTTGGTTTGGGGCTAAAATAGCCACAAAAAATAAAGTAAGTTATTTTAGTCATAAAAAACAAAATATCAAATTTAACCCATAATCATTACAATCCTCTCTTGCAAAAAAAATAAAAAAAGTCAAAAAGCCCTTCCCAAACCACGCTAAAATAGCCCAGGCTAAAATAGCCAAAAAGCCAACCCACTTCCCAAACGGAGGCTATGTCTGGTTAGGCTTCGTTTGGAAAGCCAAGTCTGGGACTTTTTTAGTTATTTTAGTCACAAAAAATAAAATAAATTTTTTAATTCAATAAGACAAAATATCACATCTAACTTATAATTATTACATTCTTTTTCTCACAAAAAAATTTAAAAAATCAAAAATTCTTTCCAACCCAAATTTTTTAACCCCATACTAAAATAATTAAAAAAATTAAAAAAAGTCAAAAAACCAATCAACTCTCCAAACGAACGCTTATAATGTTAGTATTGTTATTGGTAACACTGTTGAATTAAATTTTTACTACGTATTTTATTTTGAAATATGATTTGGCTTCTTTTAGAGAGTTGATTCCTTTTGTTTAAGATTGGCTTCGTTTGGAAAAGGGTTTTTTTTAAGTAACTTTTTAACTAAAATATGATATAAAAAAATTAGTATGTTTAGAATGATATTTTGATTTTTTACCAAAAAATATATAAAAATACAAAGAAAATGAAATATTTGATTTTTTAGTATAAATTATTAGCTTTTTTTATTTTTTTAATAATTTTTTAATTTTTTAACTAAAAAAATCACTTGTCAAATGAGGCATAAGACAATAGTTTATCCTCTTGTTTTTAAACCATAGTATCATAGCCCATTCACTTCACGGACTCTTACCTTTTCATAACTTTTTTTTTTTTTTTTTTTTTTTTTTTGGCATACTCCCTTTGGGCCCATTTTTCGACATGTTCAAATTCAAATTAAACAGAAAGGACATTTCAGCCCGTAATAAATACCTTTGCGTTACTTTTTTTCAACCAGATTTAATCCTAACTAAAGCAAACAATGCGATTATTTAATTTCATCTCCATCTACTCTCTAACATCTTGTCAAAAAATATTATCTTTTTTATTTTAATGAAAAAAAATAGATATACAAATAGGTTACTCCAACATATCCGTTAAGAAATATTGTCTCTTAGTACCTACAGTATATCTGCAGGGAATCCTACCGCACTTATGTTGGGGCCGAAGATTAGGCCCTATGTACTCCAAGTATTAAGGAGTATGTTTAACCTGTTGGAAATGGTAGAAAAATTCTGGGTAAAACCAGAATTTTTTCTCAAGTTTGGTCTATTTTTTAGGTGGACCCCGAGCGTCGATTTACTCGGGTCAAAGTGGTAACGCGTTCTATGCCGCGTTGTGATTCACGTGGTATATTTGGTTGCTCAAAACCATTACCGAGTGAATGGGAAATTGAAGCCAAATTGTGCTCCATGGAAATGAAGTTTTGGTGGAAATTCCTAAAGGTTGTAAAATGACTTGTTCCACATTGATTTGATGAGAAGTTTTGAAAGGGTTTATAAGGCTTGGGTGAGATACTTGGGGTGTGCCCCAAGAAGTACCCAAGTGTTTTAGAGAGAGAGGTTATGGGCAAAATGGGCTAGACCCATTGGACACAAAAATCACCACACACGCGCACACCGCCGTCCGGGCTGGGCTGGGCTTGGGCACAGGTGCGTGGTGTGTGGTTGGGCTTGTTCGGCCCAATACTAATCTTTTTGGGCAAAAAATATTTGAATTTAATTTTATTTTTGGTAAGATAAAATTCAGAATTCAAATTCCCGTTTTTTGCTATCTGTTTGAATTATTAACAGATTCAAATCTGTTTGAATTCAAAACCAACAGGTATCATACCTGTTCAATTTAAAACCAAGAGCCACATACCTGTTCAATTCAAAACCAAAAGCCACCTTTACATCTATAAATAGACTAGCCTCCCATTTGAATTTCTCAATAAAATTTAAATGTCTCAATTTAAAAATAAAATAATTTTATTTAACTTTTTATTGATGTTTTGTTTATTTAATTTTTTAAAATAATTTTTTATAGATATTTTATTGATGTTTTATTTTAAAATTTTGTTTATGTTTTATTTAATTTCATTGTTTAAATTTAATAGATGTTTTAATAGATGTTTTATTTAAACAATTAAATGTTTAATTTCAACAATAAATAATTTCATTTATTTAAATTATGTTTTATTTAAACATTTAAACATTTGTACATCAACATGTTTATTAAATTATTTCAACATCTGTACATCAACATGTATATTTATTTAACATCTATTAAATTATGTTTTAATACGTCAACATTTGATTACATTTACATTTGTTAATTGTTAATTACATCAACATTTGTTAATTGTTTAAACATAATCTATACATCAACATTTATTTAATTGTTAATTGTTAATTGTTTAAACATAATTTGTACATCAAAATAATTTCAATGTTAATTGTTTAAATAAAAATTTAAACATTTAACCATTAGTATGTTTAATTTCAACAATAAATTTTTATTTGTTTAAATAAAAATAATCTATACCAGTCAAATTTTTTTATCAATATTAGTATGTTTAAATATCTTTAAACAAAATTTAACCATTAGTATGTTTAATGTTTACTAAAAATAATTAAAATATTAAAGATATGTTTAATATTGCTATTACTTAGTAAACAATTGAAAAAGGGTAAAATAGTCTTTTGTTCATTTATCCTATCCAGTCCGTCCAACCAAACGTTGGATTCACTGAAAATAGTCCTATCCAGACATCTAATCCCATGAAAAAACAAACACAGGATACATATCCAATCCGACCAAATAGTCCGAGGGATTCACAGTCCCAGGACTCAAGTCCGATGGATTCTAATCCCCCATTTTCCAATCCGTCCAATCAAACACAGCGTTAAACACTGGACTTGATCATTTCGTAAGGCAAACAATTTGTAGTGTTGCTATTGTTTGTGGTAGATCATTTCATCTTGGGAGATAGACGTCCAAATTCTGAAAGCACCGTGGAGAGGACGAATCTGTCTTAAGGACACAGCGTTAAACACTGGACTTGATCAGATAGTTATTCAAAAGAAATTAACCAAGTAAGTTGTTTAATTTTTATTCCGATTTTAATTTTATTTACTTAATCAAATTTTAATTTTGTTTTTGTAACAAAATAAAATCTGTTTTTATTTATTTATTTTTTATTTCGAGTTTGATTTTTGTAATCAAACAAATTCTCTCATTTTCTTTATTTCTTTATATTCTTGTTGTTGTTTTGTATACAACAGAATTTAATCTATTTAAATACAGTAAAGATTGTACAACATAACCCCCAATAAAGGACTATAAAGACTCAAACCCAAGCCTTGAGCAAAGAATTTAAAGGTTTTATCCACTTAACCAACCCTTTGTTAGTGTCAAAAAATATTATCACCCTCGTCCCTGGTGCTCCACAATTGGCATTTACCGTCTATAATCTCACTCCAACTTTCCTTACCACTAATAATGGGACTTAAATCCATATCATATGATACCAAATCCAATTTAACAGGAACTTCGTACATTGTATCGTCATTTTCTTAATCTCATATGATTTTGTCTGCAGATGCTAAACCCCTTCTATAATAAAGATGTTAAACATGTCATGTAAACAACACATGACATGCTAAGGGTTGTTTGGAAAAAATTAAATAAATACACTTTTTTACTTTTTATGAAATATGGATTAGATTTGAAGTGATGTGGTAGAGAGGTGATGTGACTTAAATAAGATGATGTGACTAGATAATGACTTTTTAACTTTTTTAAGTTATCCCAAACCAAGTCTTAGATTTTATGGGTAAAGTGTCTTTAGCCAATTGTTGACTTATCTATTCATATGGGTAATGTTACGATACCCATTCTCAAAACAACAATGATTCATCCTACTAAAAATATCACCACTAATAGCACTAATGCATTAAAAAAGTTAAACAAAAAAAAAATACAACTCCAAGACCAAAATATCACATCATTAATGACGGGACCCACTGCCACCTAATTAGTGGGAGCACTAATTAGTGCTCCCAAACATTTTCCTTCTCAAAAGAATGCGTAGAGTGTGTACCATATATAGAGTATGTCATTTTTAAATTTGATTATCAAAAATATTATAATTCAATAATATGTAATATTAGAGTCATAATTAAAAAAAAAAAACAAAGAAGTTATAATAAAATACCACATAAGGCATAAAATCTTTTAAATCATAATTAAAATAATATCATAACTAACCTTGTAATGAGTCATAACTAATAATACAAGTTATAATTAAAGATACAAAGATCATAACTTACACACTACAAAAAATTCTCTCTATTTTTATAATGAAATATTATCTTAGGGGTTGTTTGGGGTGTCCTAAATAAGTGCACTTTTTATCTTTTTGAACTAAAAAATTGAGGAAGAAAATATAGATGTTTGGGTTAACTTTTTGACTTTTTATGAAAAAATGTGTAATAAAAAATTATAAAAATTGGTTTGTAAGAGAAAATTAGAATTGGGAGTTGTGCAGCCGTAATTGTTGACTTTTGGTGAATAGTGTTAACTTTTTAACTTTTTGAGTAACTTTTTGACTTTTTGACTTATTCTAGACTTGCCAAACTTGGCCTTAGTTACAAATATTGGGGGAATGGATACACTTTCAACTACCACCATCTGCGAATTAAAATATATGAAAATAAGTTAATTTAGCAAGGCTAAGGTGGAAAAAAACCATAAAGCACGGCAAGTTTCATGTGAAAATTCTTCCAATGCAAGGGAAAAACCACATGGCAAATAAAATTTTCATTATTAATTGAATAATGAGTCCACAAAAAATACTATCCCCATAACTGTGAGTAAAATAAAAAAAAAATTTGTTAACATGTACTTTTAAGATACATTTTAATAAAAAACTTAAAAAGATGGCCCATATTACATGAAAATAAGTGCATTCGAAAGTATACAATTAATTTGAGCTCTCTTATATTAAGGAGACACGTTAAGACGATTTGTAGTCAAATGTATATATACTTCTTTTTGTTTCCGCAGCTAGCCTACATTTATGACGGTTGGTAATATAAAAATTGTATTTACAACATCACTATTTATTTATTTCATCTAGAAGAAATTAAATGTAGAATAATGAAATTCGTTGAATTTAAACACACCACCTATTATTGTCGTTGAACATTTTATACAAATGCCAATCAGCCCATGTGTAGTTTTATTTATTTATTATTAGTATTATAGATTGAAGTACAAAATACTTTAGAAATAGATGGAATTAAAGGTTAACAAATGAAATCAAATTGCTAATTATGAGTATTTTGACATTGAATAATGTTATATGCACCAACTAATATACTAACTAGTGTACCAATATTAATTATGTCATTATTATTAGTCTCACTCATTATACAAATTATAAATACTAAAAATCTCTTAAATTATGACACATCATCAATTGGTACACTAGTAAGTATACTAATTGATAGTACCACTGTTTGACATTAGTAAACAGCCTCTCATACGTTTTTCGATTTTTAAATTTTGTTAACAAGTGTTTTAAGGATATTAGTTAATAAAATCTACATTGATTGTACCTTTTTCGTGGTAACAATTTTTTTAACAATATCATTTGTTCTCTTTCTGTCAAAAAATTGAGCCATAATTTTATTCAAAAAATAAAGTATAAAATATAAATTTAAAATTAAAATATTGTGAATAGTACCCAAAATAAACGGTTCCGATTCGTAGCTCGAATCTGTGGCTCGAATTTGTGGCTCGAAGAAGGGTGGAGAAGAGAAGGAGAAGAGAGGGAGGAGGAGGAGGAGGAAGGAGGAGGACTGGAGGGGGCATATTCAGAGGGGGAGGAGGAGGCGGAGGAGAAAGGAGGAGAAAGAGGAGGAGGAAGGAGGAAGGATGAGGAGGAGGCTGCTGCGACGATCGGAGCTGGGCGACGGGCTGGGAGATCGGTGGCGACAGGTTGGGCGACAGCTGGGCGATCGACGGCGACGAACTGGGCGACGGGCTGGGCGACCTTCTTCTCTTCCCTCTCCGTCTCTGTGTTCGAATGGAGGGGAAAGAAATAAAGAAGAAAAAGAAAAAAAAAAAAGAAAAAAGACAGCCTGTCGAGCCAAACTCGAGCCTTAAAAATCGAGCTACGAGGCATTTTCCCAAAATAAATATTGTTCATGCATTTCAACTTCTAGATAAGATTTAAATTTGAATTTTATCCCAGAACTGCTTTTCTTGGGTGCAATGCCAGTGGAGTTTGTCAAAAGGGTTATGAGTCATCCCTCTAAAATTAGAGTTCTATTTGAGCTTTAGTAAGGTGGAAAATCAAAAAAAAAATAAATAAAAACAAAAACAAACAAGACTAAACAACAATGCTAGAAATATCTAAAAACACACCTCTAAACACACGGGTGGAAAAGGGAAAAAAAATAAAAATAAAAATAAGACACATGACTGATAGTGGCAGTGGGTGAGACCCACTGCCACATCACTAGTTGTGCCTCTAAATTAGAGGTCCCAAACATTTTTTCAAGATTGAAACATTACATCATAATAGGACCCACTTTCTATTAGAGCTATTAGAACTCTTATATTAAAGCTCTAAAATATTTTTGTTGTCAAAAAAAAGACCCAAATTTCTAAGTAAAATTTATTGATTCAACAATTTTCAAACTTGGAAGCTGCAAAGTCCAAAGTCTAACCCATGAACTTATGTATACATTAGGTTAGGCTTCACCGCACTTGAAGAAAAATTACAAATATTCTTACAAAAAATGATGTCCCCAATTACGGAGTGATTATTGGGTGATTCCCAATTGTGGCCACATCTCACATAAAATAATAATAAAAAATTTAAAAATTTAAAAATTAACTTTTAATTATCTTTGAAAACAACCTAACTTGCAAACGAATGCCTCGCAAAATCAGTAGTTTACGGACAGCCCATAAGGAGGTCCCAAAACAGCGAAGTGTGAGACCCACTTTCCTTTTCTTCCAATCTCTCCCTTATCTGATTGTACCCTCGTCTCAGCAACTTTCACGCGACTCTTTCCTTCAAATTGACAATTCTTCCTCACCGGCATCAAACTGTAAATTTGATGTATCATCCATTCCGCCAATTATGAACCATTTTTTAATTTAAATTGCATATTTTCCTCCTTAATCCACAATTACAGAGTTAATTATATAAAAATCAATGCATACATGCAGGGATTTTTACAGAGAAATAAGGGTTTTGGTGGGTTTCGATGGTGACTGGAGAGATTGAAAGGAACAACAGAAAAATTGTCTGTGAAGCCCACTAATTTGCTGTTGTGGCGATGGTGTTCGCCGGTGTGTCTAAATGATGAAAAGGGTTGTGTGAAAGTTGCAGGACTGAGTGGGATTTGCTGGAGTTCGTTAATATTCGTCTAAATGGAGCGGATTTTATTTGTCCCGGCATTTATGTGGAGGTAGTGGATTTTGTTTTGATCACTAGTAGTAGGGGTGGGGCAGGGTGGATATCCTATCTCCCGATTCAAATTCGACATGATATAATTAATAATATATCTATATATATGAAATATAATTAGATGCAAAAAAATAAAATTAAAAGATTATAATTTTGTTTAAATATAAATAAATAATAATATTAAAAATATCACTGTTTATATATATGAAAACAAAATAAATTATTTAGTATGTTAAAATTTAAATGTTAGTGTGTTAAGAATTTAAATGGTATTTATTGTTTTTGATTATTTAAAATGTGGATGGATATCTACGGATATCGGGTATCTGCGAGGGCGGAGTTGAAAAATTTCACCCATAACAGGGTGAGACGGGAGCAGAAGTGGAGTTTGTTAGCGGGGGCAGAGGCGGGGGCGGGAATGACAAATCCGCCTCAAACCCGTCTCGTGGCCATCTCTAGAGGTAAGTGGGTCCCACAATTTGCTGTTTTGGCAATTTTTTATTGGCTGTCCATAAACTATAGATTTTCGAGACAACCATTTATAACTTAATCTCTTTTTAATTAATCATTTATACTGGGCTCTTTTGGAAAGTGAATTAGTAGCCAAAAACTAACTTTTAATCCCTTTTAGGTTATATCATGTAACGCCTCAACCCTTCACATGTCATCGATATTGTCCGCTTTGGGCCATGCCCGCAATAATTTATTATTCCCAATGGGTCACTCATCCCAGAACTACTCTAACCTAAGCGCGCTTAACTGCGGAGTTCTATTAGAAATTTCACCACCTGGGAAAAAGCCTCGATCTTACATAAGGGTTTAGATTTTTATTTTTGTAGCCTAGGAACTCCCCCTCCATTCTTGATGTGGGACATCAGGACCTTACAATCTGAAGAGTCGGCTTTGATATAATCTGTAATGCCCCAACCCTTCACATGTCATCAATATTGTTTGCTTTGGGCCATGCCCGCACAGATTTATTCTTCCCAATGGGTCACTCATCCTATAACTACTTTAGCTTAAGCACGCATAACTACGGAGTTCTGTTAGGGATTTCACCACCCGGGAAAAGGCCTCGATGCTATATAAGGATTTAGGTTTTTACTTTTATAACTTAGGAACTCCCCCTTAATTCCTGATGTGGGACACCAGGACCTTACAATCCACCCCCTTTTAGGGCTGTACGTCCCCGTGCAGTAGCCTGTCAGCTCACAATTCCGCCCATATGCGCCAAGAGACACCAAGGACCCATACTTGGTATTTCGGAGAGTCAGCTCTAATAACATTTGTAACGCTCCAACCCTTCATACGTCATCGATATTCTTCACTATGGACATTTCTATACGGATTTATTTTTTCCAGTGGGTCACCCATCCCAGAACTATTCTAGTCTAAGCACGCTTAACTGTGAAGTTTTGTTAGGGATTTTATCACTCGGGAAAAGGTTTCGATGCTATATAAAGGTTCAAGTTTTTATTTTTAAAGCCTAGGAACTCTCCATCCATTCCCGATGTGCAATACCAGGACCTTACATATCATCTCTCATATTTTTAACACATTTTTTTTTTCAAAAAAAGCCAAAAAAATCAATAGTCAATTTTTAATCATCTTTTCAAAATAACCCACTATTTACACTGGTGATGTTATCTCTTATAAACCCAATAAAAAATAAAAAAATAAAATGTTAGGCATCCTAAATATTTTATCAAATATTGACATGAGTGTAGGTTTTACACCCATATGAGTATTGTGTCAAAATTTTGATAGAAAAAAGTTGTGTTTTGGAGAAGTTATTTGGTAGTCCTAAGGGTACAGACTCGTGAAGCCCCAGTGGTATTTTGATTGGTGAAGATAGTATGAATCACGATTTTATGTTGGTTAATTAAAAAAAACATGAAATATAATGTATAATGATTAGTGGAAGTACTATTGCGTGATGTCTCAAAAGTATCACATGATGCCCCAAAAGCACCACATATGTTTTCTATATTTGGGATGATTTGGGAATTTTTTTGTAATTGAATAGATGATTGTGAGAGAAAAAATAATTAATTGATATGTATGATGTGATATTTTATCTTATTAACTATGTTAGTATTTTTTGTTTTTATTGAATATTTTAACTCAAAAACAACAGGCGTGTTTGGTTTTTATTTTGAGAAGAATTTTCAAAAAAGAAAATTTTGGGAGAGAGAGTTTAGAAATTTTGTTAGTTTGTTTAGTTGTATATTTTGAAAATAATTTTGAAGTTTGAGAGTTGGCATGATTTGATATTTTGTTATAATTGAGTAAATGTATGTGATAGAAAAAGTGATTGAGATGGAGAGATGAGAGAGAAAAAGTGATTGATTGATATATAATAAAGAGAAAGAATTTTAAAAAAATTTGTAACCAAAATGTTTTTGAATTTTTTTTTTTTCAAAAATATATTTTAAAACACAAACCAAACCAACCCATCTATTCCAAAAATTAGGAGAAATTTATAATATAACCTACAAAAAAACAATGGAGAAGGAAGTCACAACCGACAATAGATAGCCCATACGAAGGACCAATTGAAATTAACATTAGTGGTCCATTTTTGACCAAAAATTAGACTTAAGAGTACACTTCAAAATAAGCATGATTATTGTGACCATTATACCAATTTTATAGGAATGAAAATGAATTTGCTGGATACGCGTATGGCCATCCCCCATATATTATATGAATTTATTTTAAAATTTAACTTTGTAGGATTTTATCATGGATTTATAATGATAACTTATTTCATAAATTAAAATTTTAGTTTCATTAAATATTACTAAATACGTGAAAAATTTTATTTAATTTTTTAAAATAGATGACAGCTATGGCTTGAATTTAAACCATTTAATTTATAAAATAAAATTTAATTTATTTATTTATTAATATTTAATCAAATGAATATTTTAAATAAACGGTCTTTATTATAAAATCTACATCATGAATACTTCATACTATCGATTGAATCCTACAAAGATGACAGTGGTATGAAACTAGAGCGATTTTTTTCATATGACTTTAGGATTTAGGAGCAGAAATGATGATTTTACATACCTTTTGCTTATGTATGCTTATTTTGATGTCATTATATGCTAGTTACAAATTTAAAAAATCAATATTAATTAATTAATTAATTTATTTATTTATAATTTTTAAATAAAAAAAATAAAAATTAATTCTCAAAATATCTCACCCCAAAAAAATCATCTTTGTTTCATTATAATTTTTAAAAATTATTTTTAAATGTGTTTTCATTTGTCTTTATTGACCTTTTTTTTTCATATTTTAGTAAAAAGTAAAAAAATTTAACTAAAATATAAAATAAAAAAATTAACTAAAAACAAATGAAAACTCAAACAAAAATGTACCTAGATTTTTTTTTCAAATTTTCATTTATTTTTAGCAATATTCCGTAATATTTTACTGTTTAATTTGTTTTACTTTTTAGATGTATCTTGATTAGGTACATTTAAAAAATATAAAAAATTAATTAAAATATAAATAATAATAATAATAAAGATAAACGAAAACTCATCTAACAACCATTTTTGAAAAATCAAACCAAACAATCAAGATTTAAATTTTATTCAATAAAATATATTAACCAACCAAAATTTACAAACTTTACAATGGATTCCTCATGTGGGCTACCTTTTTCTACTTTTTAGCTATTTTAGTTTAAGATTAAAAGGTTTCGTTTAAGATAAATTTTTGGATTTTTTTAATTTTAATTAAAGAAAAAATAAAATGATTCACTTTGTTTGGTTACACTTTTCTAAAAATATTTTTCAGAAAATTTTACTTTTTTGTTTTTCGTTTTTTTTTGTTTCTACTGAATATTTTTAATATTTTAAGCAATTTTTTCTACTTTTTAGACATACTTAACATAAATATATCTAAAAAGTAAAAAATTTGTGAAAAAACCTTTTAAAAATTCACTAAATACCAAAAATATATATAAAAAAAATAAGAATTCAATACATTTTTTGTATTTTACGTATTTATTAATTTTTTAAAATACTTTTTCATAATTTTTTTTTTTACTTTTTAGATACATTTAAGTAATGTGTATCTTAAAAAAGTAAAAAAAATATTTAAAATTTTAAAAATATTCATTAAAAACAAAAACATCCGAAAATCAAAACATTCAATTTTCAAAAAACTTAATCCAAAAAACTCAAACCAAACACATTGATTATGATTTAAATGTAATATTTTATCTTATTAATTTTTTAGAAAAAAAAAAAAAAAACAGTTTCTCAAAAAGGAAATTAGGGGGATTAGGGGGACTTTTTTTAGTGCTACAAAGCATTTTCCATTTTTTAACTTATTTTATTATTTTGTAACTAAAATAAACTTTTTAGCCCCCGAATTTTATAAGCCAAACGAGTGAAATTTTAAACAAATCAAAGTAACTTTGATCAAAACACTTTTTGTATATAGGTGTTAACAATTCGCATAAATAGAGACCTTATGGCATAGAGAAAAAGCATAATTTACAATGAAGAAAACACACACTCCCTTCGCATTCCTCTTTCTCTCTCTATTCCCAATTATTCTCTCTCTTCTCCGTGCGGCATCAGCAGCAGCAGCAGAGTCTCCGGTACTCGACACCACCGGCCAAAGCCTCCGCACAGACCTCTACTACTTCATCCTCCCGGCGGTCCGGGGCGGCTACGGCGGCGGTGGACTCACTCTCTCCGCCGGCCACAACGCCACCTCCACCTGCCCTCTCGACGTCGTCCAAGAGCAACTCGACTATGGCCTTCCCGCCACTTTCTCTCCGATTAACCTCACCAAGGGCGTCGTTCGAGTCTCCACAGATCTCAACATCGTGTCCTCACCTAGGGCTTACAGTGTCTGTGTGGAATCGAATGTGTGGAGGCTCGATAGCTTCGACGAATCGACTGGAAAGTACTTCGTGTCGACTGGGGGTGTTAAAGGAAACCCTAGCCGAAGAACGTTGAGGAATTGGTTTAAGATCGAAAGGTATGAAGATTTTTATAAGCTTGCGTTTTGTCCAAATGTGTGTGGGGTTGCTGAGATGTGCAAAGTTTTGTGTAAAGATGTTGGGGTTTATGTTGATCGGATTGGAACGAGAAGGTTGGTGTTAAGTGATGTTCCATTCAAAGTCATGTTTAAGAAGGTCTGATCTGAGTTCTGAATTCAATTGTATGATCGAAATCTTTACTTTTTAGAAATTTTCTTTTGAGTTATCATTCCTTCATCAAATGTTGTACTAATAAAATTATGTTTTGAATAACATGAATGAAATAGAGAAAATAACGCTATATCTCTTTAGGCGAAAAATATTTTTTATGATTTTTTTTTTTTTTGAGAAAATATTTTTTGAAGAATATATATATATATATATTTATGTTTGATGATGGTAGTGTGAAGGTGGAGGTGGAGGTGGGGGCAATGGCAACGATGATGGCAATGGTGATGGTGATAGTGGCTGTGGTGATATAGGTGTTGATGGTGGCGATAGTAATGTGATAACGAGTAATGTGATGATATTAGTAAAATTTTAATTTAAAAATAGAAGATAAGTTGAGAGAGAATCGATTGAGATGATTTGGTCAGATTCAACAGAGATTAAACAGAGATAGTACTGAAGATATGCGATACTGTAACAGCTGATAGGAGAGGGAACGGGGTAGATCTATATTAACGTTAACTAGTTTTGTAAATAGAGATATAAATTTACTTAATTTGATTAACGAAATGATCTTTGATAAGGCCGTGGAAAGAAAAAAAAATTATGTAACAAACTCAAGTTTGATGGAACTGAAAACTTAATTTGACTTGATTTGATTTGATTATAAAAATTATTTTCAGTTGGCTTTTGTTTTCATGGTACCAAACACCAAAAACATATAAAAAAAAAATTCATTTAAACAAATCGAGTGTGACAATCATATTAATGTATTTTTTTAGGAAAATGTTTGAGAGCTCGAAACTTGTCCCCCCTAATCCCCCTAATTCTCAAAACGATGTCGTTTTGGGCATTAGGCTTTTTTTTCTTTTTTTCTTTTTTTTTCCTGCCATTTTTGACCATTTCCGAGCTCAAACGCAGGGGGAAGAGGGAGAGGGAGAGGGAGAGGGAGAGAGAGATGGTGATAGTGGTGATATAGGTGTTGATGGTGGCGATAGTAATGTGATGATATTAGTAAAATTTTAATTTAAAAATAGAAGATAAGTTGAGAGAGAATCGATTGAGATGATTTGGTCAGATTCAACAGAGACTAAATAGAGATAGTACTGAAGATATGCGATACTGTAACAGCTGATAGGAGAGGGAACGGGGTAGATCTATATTAACGTTAACTAATTTTGTAAATAGAGATATAAATTTACTTAATTTGATTAACGAAATGATCTTTGATAAGGCTGGAAAGAAAAAAAAATTATGTAACAAACTCAAGTTTGATGGAATTGAAAACTTAATTTGACTTGATTTGATTTGATTATAAAAATTATTTTTAGTTGGCTTTTGTTTTCTTGGTACCAAACACCAAAACATATAAAAAAAAAATTCATTTAAACAAACCGAGTGTGACAATCATATTAATGTATTTTTTTAGGAAAATGTTTGAGAGCTCGAAACTTGTCCCCCCTAATCCCCCCAATGCTCAAAACGATGTCGTTTTGGGCATTAGGCTTTTTTTTCTTTTTTTCTTTTTTTTTCTGCCATTTTTGACCATTTCCGAGCTCAAACGCAGGGGGAAGAGGGAGAGGGAGAGGGAGAGGGAGAGAGAGAGAGGGAGAGGGAGGGAGAGAAGAGAGAAGAGGGAATGGAGACACACACACACAGAGGCCCCTGCATTCTGGCCGATCATCTGATCGTCGAGCTCCGTCGATCGTCGCAGCTCTGTCGATTTCGTCGCAGCTCCGCCCGGCCGTCGTCGCCGTCACCTCCGCCTCTGCCTTCTTCCTCTGCCTTCTTCCCTTCTTCTTCTCTTCTTCTTTCTTTCTTCTTCTCTTCCTCCGCGTCTGCTTCTTCTTCTCTGAAAAAAAAAAAAAAAATTCAAAAAACGTCGAAACGACGTCGTTTTTATTTTCGGGGGATTAAGGGGGACGCTCTTTCGAGCTACGTAACACGACTCATTTTTTTATAGGAGTTGTTTTGCTAAAATTTCAATAATAATGCTATTAACGTGTTTTGTTTGATTAGGAGTCCTCTAACAAAAAATAACAGCTTGTTTGGTTCTAGTTTTTAAAAAATTATTTTTAGAAAATTTTATTTTTTCATTTTTCGTATTTTAATGTTTTCAATAATTTTTTTTAATATTTTAAGCATTTTTTTTAAATTTTAGTCATACCTAACATAAATATACCTAAAAAGTAAAAAAATTGTGAATTTTTTTTTTAAATTCACTAAATACCAAAAATACAAAAAAAATATGAAAATTTAGTGCATTTTTTATATTTTTATGTATTTATTAATGTTTTAAAATATTTTTTCACAATTTTTGTACTTTTTAGATACATCTAAGTAAAGTGCATCCAAAAAAATAAAAAAAAAATTAAAATTTTAAAAATATTCACTAAAAACAAAAAAATCAAAAAACTCAATTTTCAAAAAACTGAATTTAAAAAATTGAAACCAAACACACTGAATTATATATATGAACCTAATTAATTTTTTTTATTATTTTATTATTATTATTATTATTATTGAACAAATGGAGCTAGTCTGATTGGTCAGAATTTTTGTAAAGTTTCAAATTTCTCTATTTGACTGAGTTTTATTTATTTGTATTAATTATAAGTTATATATGATTTTCATTACTATAATTATAATTTATTGAGTTTTGTTGTAATATTTTATATAAGTAAAATAAAATAAAAAATTTATTAAATAATGAACACTCTTCTAATAAGGTGAGATTATCATAAAAGAGTTTGGAGATGTGATTTCTTATAGACTTTTTTTTTTTTTTTTTTTTCGAACGGAGTGATTTCTTATAGACTAGGTGATCAAGAATTGAATGTTTATAAATAAGATTATTAATTTTTTATAATTACAAGTTAATTTTTTAAAGTTTAACCGTAAATAAGGATTTAATTTTCAACCCAACATAAATTGATAAAGAAGTCATAAAAAAAAAATTTAAGCGTTATTTTGAAAAGTAAGTTAAAATTAATTTTTTAATTTTTTAAAAATATATATAAAAATATAAAGCTGTGATGTATTAAAAAAAATAAAAAAATAAAAAAAATTAGTTTGTTTGGTTCTAATTTTTAGAAAATAGTTTTTAAAAAATTCTACTTTTTTATTTTCCGTATGTTAATGTTTTCAATGAATTTTTTTAATATTTTAAGCAAAAAATTTTAAAAAATTTAGACACACTTAACATAAATACACTTAAAAAGTATAATATTTGTAAAAAAAATCTTTAAAAAATACACTAAATATCAAAAAATACAAAAAAAAAATTAGTACATTTTCATATTTTTATGTATTTATTAGTTTTTTAAAAATATTTTTTCACAAATATTTTATTATTTAGATACATCTAAGTAGAATGCATCTAAATTTTTTTTTAAAATTACTTAAAATTAAAAAAATATTCACTGAAAACAAAAAAATATGAAAAATAAAAAACTCAATTTTAAAAAAATTGAATTAAAAAAACTGAAACTGAACACACTGACTAATTTTTAGTCAAAAATTTAAATAGGCCAAAAATAAATACATAAAGAAATGCAAAGAGAGTTAGTTGTAGGGTGAGAGTTAGGCACACAAGTATTCGTTTACATTTTTCAGTGTACCTCGATTTTGAGAGTGTGAGAAATAATTAAGGGGTAATTTGGAAAGTTAGTAAAATATTAGTTTTTAATTTTTAGTTTATTTTGAATCATATTATTTCTTATATTTTTTATACATAAAATGGAATAGGGACCTTAGACCGATTTTCCCAAAATAAATACATAAAGAAATGCAAAGAGAGTTAGTTGTAGGGTGAGAGTTAGGGACACAAGTATTCGTTTACATTTTTCAGTGTACCTCGATTTTGAGAGTGTGAGAAATAATTAAGGGGTAATTTGGAAAGTTAGTAAAATATTAGTTTTTAATTTTTAGTTTATTTTGAATCATATTATTTCTTATATTTTTTATACATAAAATGATAAAAAAAATTAAAAATTAACTTTTAATCAACATTCTAAATCACTACTAAGTGGATGTTTTTGCACAGTTACACAAAATTAAAGGTCAAGCATATTAAATTTAATAGGACTCTAGAATAATACAAGGTATTAAATATAATTCAAAACTATTGACCATAACCATTAAATTAAAATTGTGACAATTAAAAAATTCTATTAATCGATAGTGGAGTGTTTTGGAAAGTTGATAAAAAATTAATTTTTTAATTTTTTAACTTTTTTAGTAATTTTTTAATAAAAAAATTAACTTTTTTAAATGATTTTTTAAAAAAAAATTGGTAAAAACCAACTTCCCAAATTGCCCAAGTGGGTTGTGACTCATCTCTCCATTATCGTAATCTATTGGAGCATACAGTTGTTGGTCGCTGGTACTAGAAGCTTTTCTTGCTTAAGCCACGTGGATACTTAAAGAACGACAATGTTAGGTAGCTCAAATTTTTGTGGCTCAAATGGCTCAAATCTGTCAAAACGACGTCGTTTTGACAGATTTTGAGTGTAAAACGACGTCGTTTTAACAGATTTGAGCCATTTGAGCCACAAAAATTTGAGCTACCAAACATTTTCCCTTAAAGAATGTAACCTTGTATTGTTTTACAATAACCCATTTGATTTATGTTATTAGGGAAATTATATGAATTTTATAATTAAAAAAAGAAACAATATAATTTTACATTTTGAATTATAATTAAAAAATTATAACTAAATATAATATGAGATATAATTAAATAATTTATAAATTATAATTAAAATAATATTATAATTAAAAAATAATATAACTAAAAGTATATATAGTACACCTCTTTTTAAAATAGGGGAATTTTTTTTAGGATCCCTGGTATTAAGATTTTATAGCATAAAGGACATCTAATATTTTTATAATATCCAAGGTCCCTTAACATGGATCAAGAGAAAATTCAATCCAACCTAGAGAAATTTTGGAAATTTCCCAGAGAAATTCTCTGCCCAGAGAAATTTTCTAGAGAAATCCTCCAGAGAATTTCTCTGTGAATTTCCCAGAGAAATTCTAGGTTCAAACCAGAGAAAATTGAAATTTCTCTGAATACCAAAGAAATCCAAAGAAAATCAGTCTGAAGAAACTAAAGAATGAATCTGAATTCAGTGTGAGCTATGAAACTTATGTATAGTTGGTATAGATATTTGATAATGGTCTTTCATAATTGCAAGTTCATCACTGCCTAGTAAGCCCATACAACTTTGTTGTCTTCAATTTTTAGTCTCAATCCATACAATCTCCTCTTCTTCTTCTTGATCAATTCTCTATCTCTTATACAAATCCACATAAGTATATACAAAGTAGCTAGCACACCAATAGAGATACCTTTGACCCCAATCTATGTGCTTGCAGTGCTATACTGGGTATATAACTTACAAATTGATCCAACCAAAATTAACTAACATGGAGATTACCAAATATACTGAAAATGCTTTGAAAGTCAACCCCGACCTTCCTCTTGGTAGTTAATATCCACTAAATAACAGAGAATACCTTCCTCTTGGTAAAAAATATGCATTCTACAATGACGTCCTTAATTTTGTATTGTTTACAAAATAATAGAGAATACCTTACCGAAGCATTTATTGGCAATAGAAAGATTTTCTCTGCTTAAAGATAATAGATCAATCATTGGGGGATAACCCTCAAGCAGACAAGAATCAACTTAAGAGTATAGTTGGTTTATTAAATAGAACTACAAATAGTAGGTTAGTCTCTCTAAGTCACTGTAAAAGTGGATTTCACCTTAATGTTTGAGGGAGATGCTGATTTTAGTGACTCACATTGGCAGCAAATTGTGTTAAAAAAATTTGTGTGGCTTTGTGTGGTTTTATCCAGAGAAAATTATGCTAGAGAAAATTTGTGTGGCTTTGTGTAACTCTATCCAGAGAAAATTGTGTTAGAGAAAATTTGTATTTTTGATCAAACCAAAGAAAATTGAACAAAAAACAAAAAAACAGATATGAAGCTATTCAAAGAAATTTGTATGGCTCTATCCATTTACTTCACCAAAAGTCACCAACCAAAAGTCTTTATGTATAAAAGTCCAAAGACCAAACAATTGCAGATATAGACTCTTAAACATTTTAACCCAAACATACATCATAAGTAATCTTTCAAAACTCTGGTTCAATTAGACTCTCAGACTCAAAAGCCTCCGTAGCATCATCTCGGATGTACTCTCTCTCTCTCTCTCCTCTCTCTCTATATCTATGCATTTGATCTCAAAGTATGCATATAATTGTTGAGAATGAACTGATCTCAAAGTCTGTGTATAATGTTGGGGTGGTGGTGAAGCTCCGAAGAATGTTGAGGACGAAGAGGAGAGAGAGAGAGAGGGGCTGTTTGGTGCAAAAAGAGAGAGGAGAGAGAATGAGAGAGTGAGTGTTATATATGGGTATGGGTGAGGGACGTTAGACTATAAAAAAATTAATTGTGAACCTTTCCCATTACTAAAAGTTGAGGAGGGATGTTAGATCAATTTTCCCTTTAAAATATGTATGCAGAATTTTCCATGTTATTAATAATACATAAAATAAAAATAAAATTTTGCTAATGACGGGGAGTTCTAGAACAATCAAATGAAATTTTAATAGTGTTAATAGTTGCCACATTTTTGCGTGGAGGGTGCAGCTTCTTTCCCATTTCTTGACGGTATTATTTGGATATGTAGAATCTATTATGAGCCTTAACTTTTTTATTTTTTTTAAGGAAAATGATATGAATAATGTTAGGTCTTATTAGGTAGATTTATTATTTAATAGGTTCTGTAAAAATTAATGGTATTTTTTATTAAATATTATTTAAAAATGTCACTAACTGTTAATTTCAGCAACAGTTTAAAAATCGTCATAAAAAAAGTCATTTATAAATTTTAGCGACAGTTTAAAAAAATCGTCACAAAAAAATGTAACGAATTTTTAACTTTCATGGACAATTTGAAAATTTTATCACTGAAAAGCTACTAATTGTAAGTTTTAGAGACAATTTATAAAAATCAAGACAAAAAGATTACTAATTGTAAATTTTTTGCAACATATACAAAAAAGTCGTCACAAAAAAATTATTTTAAACGACGATTTTATTAGAACTTATTTTCAATACGACTTAATGTGAATTAAGGTTAGGTTTGGCATTTCTTAAAAAAGCCAAAAAATCAAAAAGTCACTATCCTATTTAAAGGCTGGTTTGGCAAGTTTCAAAAAAGTCAAAAAGTCACTATTCTATTTAAGTCACATCATCTTTTTTAAGTCACATCACCTCTCTAACACATCACTTCAAACCCAACCCAAATCCAACACATATTTCATAAAAAGTCAAAAAATGCACTTATTTAGATCATCTCAAACAACTCCTCACATCATCTTATTTAAGTCACATCACCTCTCAACCTATATTCATAAAAAGTCAAAAAGCGCACTTATTTAGAATATCCCAAACAATCCCTTATTAATTATTAAAACCTATTAGTAGTTTACACATAATATTATATGTATCAATTAATATATTAATGGATAATATGGCATAATTTTAGAGGTTTTGAGTTTTTGTAATTTGTGTAATGGGTGGGGTCATAGTTTTAAGTGATATGATTAGTTGATAATTATAAAAAAAATTATGAAATAGAGTGTTATCTTTAATATCATAGTTGATTGTTGAAAATTGATTCTAATTTTTTTTTTTTAAATCTTGAATGGCAATTGTGGAGGGGTAAAAACATTGACCCAAAGCCCAAAGGTGAAGGCCCAAGGCCTAAGGCCCAAAGTCCAAGTCCAGCGAAGCAACCGGAATCCAAAGAAAGACCCAAATCATTGATAGGTTTGACAAAAGAGGGGACAGTGTTACGTAATCAAAACCTAAGTAAAATCACTTTATAAAAGGAGATCTGTAAAATACAGGGATACTCTGAGATTCATTCATAAACAATGATAAGGATCACAATTGTTAGAGATAAGAGCATAGGCTTGACCACCACAAACGACACAACCATCCGATGAACCTAATCGAGCGGATGGTCCAATTGGCAAGTTGGCCACTAAACGCCTAATATAATCTAAGCCACACATAGCAAGATAATCCAACAGCAAAAGGTCAAAGCAATCTAGCCACTTGCCCGACCAAAGTCTGGCAGATGAAGATGCCGATCCAATGGTTAAGGCCAGGATGATAACACTATAAAAAGAAGAATAAGGAAAAGCGAGACAGATAACAAAAAGGAAAAAGAAAGTCTTACTTTCTAAACAAATATTAGACAGTCGATCATATTTCTGACTTGATCGTTGAAGAGTCCTCCAGATCATATCCGGTCAAAGTGACCATTAACTAGTTGGTTTTGCTATGCAGAGTACAGGAAGGATCATCTCATTTTGCATTTCATGTGAAGAACCTTTCTGTCTTCCACAAAGCAATACTTTTTTTTTTTAATGAGATAGGTCTCATATTAATGAACTAAATTATTCATTTGTTAAGGCTATAATGTTTCCATTATCTATAAATAAATAAAAAATCGATCCAACTATAATCATATTAGTTTATAACATTTATTTGCAAATAAAATTAACGATAAATATTATTTAAAAATTATATTATTTATATTTTAGGAGACAAATGCAATAATTTGTTTTTTTTAATGGATGACACACGTTGTAATCTATAAAATATACAATTCTTATTATCAAGATAAAATATGTAGTGAGTTCAATAAACCTAAACAGTATTGTCTAGTTTACGACAAATGACTACTAAATTTATTCATAATGATGTGAACTATTAATTGATTTAAAAATTAACATTCTAAAACTCAATTTATTGTCACATTATTAAAAAAAAAATTAAAAATGATGTTTTAAAGATTTTCTATCATTTATATTAATCTAAGAAACAACTCGAAAACTCATCGTAATTTGTAACATAAAACAATCTTTATTACAACATTACATGAAGCAAAATAATGCTAGGTATCATGAAAAATCTTTCATGAAAATGATCATGAAAGATTTGTGACCTTTGGATTACACTTACAATAAAACACCACACAGTAATCAGGATAATCTAAGGGTCACAAATTTTTCATGATCATTTTCATGAAAAAATTTTCATGATTCCTAACATTTCTCATAATAATAATAGGCTTCCTTATTCCACAATGATATATGGTTGGAAATTAAATCAACAAATAATTAGATTTTAGACCTTCATAAACATGACTTTCAATGGAACCTCGCTCACCGCCAACCTCCTCGTTCCATTCTCGTCAACATAAACCCCAATATCTCCACAGGCAACTTTACATATATTACACACCGTAGGACAAAAAACAAGCTTGTAATCATCATCAAACTTTTCAATCTCAAACCAATTACTCAACGTTTCTCGACCTGGGTTTCCTTCAACACCACCGCTCATCACGAACCTCTCTCCTCCTATCGATTCATCGAGCCTCCACACGCTCGACTCGCCATCACAGACTGTCTCGGCCCTGGAAGTGAACTTGATGTTGAGATCGGTGGAGACTCGGACCACGCCGTTAGTGAGGTTTACCGGAGAGAAAGTTAGCGGGAGGCCTTTGTTGAGCTCGTTTTGGTCTTGCACGACGGCGAGCGGGCATGCTGTGGTGGCGTTGTGACCGGTGGAGGCGAGTTTTAGTCCTCCGCCGCCGGTGGTGATGGTGGTGGCGGGGAGGATGTAGTAGTATTGGCCTGTTTGGAGGGTGTGGTTTTGTGTGTCGAGTACTGCTGGATTATTGGGTGATGTGGAGTTCTGGGCTGTGACGAGGAGGATTGGGTTTGGTGTGGTGGTGAGGGTAGAGAGAATGATTAGGAATGTTGAGAGGAATGGGAATGGATTGTTTGTTTTCTTCATTGTGAATTTAAGGGTTTGTTTGTTTGTCTGATTGGTTGATGTGTACTAATATTTGCATGGGAGGAGCCATTATTTATAGATTATGGACAGATGTGTACGGCTTTTGACATTGTGGTTTCTTGTTAGGTACGCTTGCTGTGTTGAAAAATAATTTCATTCACGCTTTATAGAGAAGTTTTTTTTTTTTTTTTTTTTTTTTTTTTTTTTTTTTTTTTTTTTTTTTTTTTTGGGTTTTTTTTTTTTTTTTTGTTTTAAATAAGTATATTTTTTAAATTTTTTATGAAATATGGGTTGAGTTTGAAGTGATGTGGTAGAGAAAGTGATGTGACTTAAATAAGATGATGTTATGTAAAGCTTGGTTTGGCATGCTTGAAAAAAGTCAAAAGTCAAAAAAGTCACTATCTTATTTAAGTCACATCATATTATTTAAGTCACATCACCTCTCTAACACAACACTTCAAACTCAACCCATATTTCATAAAAAGTCAAAAAGTACACTTATTTAGATTATCTCAAACAACCCCTTAAATTAGGATAATAACCTTTTGACTTTTAACTTTTTTAGAAGATGTCAATCCTAGCCTAAGTATAGAGAAGTATATTAAATGTTGCTACTGGTTAAAATTACCCATTCAGATAATAAAGTCAAGACATTTAATTGTGTTGGATAATAAAATTGGATAAAAATTAAAAAAATATATGAATCAAATGTGAGTAAAATATAATTAAAATTTACAAACCTTTCATACATTTAAAAAAAAAATAATCTCTATTCAAATTCATAATTTAAACACCTTCATTATATTGCATTAGGGTGGGCATTTGCCGGGTAGAGTTCAGATCGGGCCATACTAACATAAGTACTTAAAAGACTTTGTGTCTGCCCAAGTCCAAACCTAACATTGGGGCTCTACATTTGCTCAAGCTCGATTCAAAAAAATATTATAAAATCTCAAACCTATCCATCGAGTTATATGTTAAAAAAAAATTAAAAACATTCTATAATTAAAGTCGATTACATATTAATATTTCTAAGTAAATATACTGATATTATTATTAATTGAAGGATTTCTTAAAAAAACTCAATCATATATAATAACAATGTGAGTTTCATAAAAATCAACAAAAATAAAATCTATATCCCAATAAAAAAAATATATTAAATATATTTTAATTAATTAATTAATTTAATAACGGCTGAGATGGACTAGGTTGAAAGTATAATTTCAAGCCCAACCCATTAATATATCGGACTGAAAATATAGCCTAACCTGACCATATGAGTTAATTTTTTTTTCCAAATCCTAAAAAAAATAAGACCAAACCAAAACCAACCAACGTTTCGATTGCCTATCCTATATTAGAATATATATATTTACACTATTAGGCCCGTTTGGTAGAGTTGTAGGAAAGTGATTATAGATTATAACTTAACAGATTATAACTTATAACTGTGAATTAACTGTTAACCTGTTTGGTACAGCTGTGGGATTATAGATTTAAATAGCAGAGTAGTGTTTGGTAAATAAGCTATAAAATAATCTTTTGCTGTCTAATTGTCATTTTGCCCTTATAAGATATAAATTTTGTGATTTCATTTATAATACATTTTTTTCTTTTTCTGTTCATTTTATTTTTTTATTTTTTTTTCACCTTCTTTTCTTTTTTTTTTTTTTTTTTTCTTCTCTTCTTTCTTTGTTAATTTTTTTAGATTTATTAATTCATTAAAATTAAATTCATGTTCTAATTTATATTAATGTTGTGATTTCATTACATATTTTTCATATATTCATTTTTATTATTTATATATGTATTTCTTTTCTTTATTATTATTATTAATTGTGATTTTAGTAAAAATTATCAATTGCTCATCAAATTTAAAATTAGTATCAATTTATTTTATATTATTATTAATTATTATTATATTATAATTGTTCATCAATATTAAAATTATCATCAATTGTCCATCAATTAATTATTATTATTTATTATTATTATTAAAATTAGTAAAATTATTATTATTGTGTCAAATTAATGGATTAATTATTATTATTATTATTATTATTATTATTATTTTCATTTTAGTATCAATAATATTAATAATCAACAATTGTTATACTTTCTTCTTCTTCTTTTTCTTTTTCTTTTCTTCATTTTTGTTTTCTTTTCTCCTTATCATTACAATTAATATCCATGTATCCATGTATTATTTTCATTAATATTATATCCATTTTTACAATTAATATGAATATTATACAATTAATATCCATTTTCATTAATCAATTACAATTAATATCAATTAATATCCATGTATTTATATATGTTATTTTTTTTTTCATTACAATTAATAATATAACAATTGTATTTCTTTTTAATATCCCGTATTATTGTTTTATAAGCTGTAAATTGTAAAATTACCCAATTTATTTCAATATTAATTGAAATATACTTTTTTTAAAATAAATGAAGTTTAATTGAAATAAATTCTTTTTTTGTTTTTTGATTTTTTTTTCTCTTTTAATTTCATTTACAATTTTGCAAACCTTAGATCTGAGAAGCCGGAGCCGCCGTAGGTGGTCAGCAAGAAGCCCCCACCAGAAACCCTCTGATCGTCATCATCATCACCATTTTCAGATCGTGATGTTGTTTCAAATCGTGACAGAGAGAGACGCAGAAATGGGTTGCTGTGACACGACGATGATGGCGACAAGCAGAAATAGGTTGCTACGATGCGACGGCAATGGTCCGCAACGGCGAGAGTGAGTCTTCAGACGCAACGAGAAGGGAGATTTAGGTCTGTGTTGCATTCTGGGAGTTGAAGGAGGCGACAGCAGACACAGTTCGCGACAGACGCGATCGGGTGAAGTGAGAGTGAGGTCGAGAAAGAGACTTGCCGCGTCAGATGTGAGATAGCGAGTGAGGGTTAGGGTTGGTTCTAGAACAAACATCACGATCATTGTGAAGAGGGAGAGTGAGGCGCTTCGGTTCAGATTGTGAAGAGAGAGAGTGAGACCACCGGAAATCGCCCCAATCTCTCTCTCTCTTGTGAAAAGAAGTGAACATGTTTTGTTATAGATTTATATATTGGTTTTTGTTATATTTGAAATATATGAGGGGCATTTAAGTCATAAGGTCCCTCAAAATCCAATTGCCCGTTTTAAGCTATTTTCATAAGCACCTCCAGCCCAACTTAGAGATTTAAGCTGGAAATCACTCCAAATAAGTTACAATCCCATCATCTGAAAAGTTATACTCAAACATCCAAAATCACTTATTTAAGCTATAAGTGAATTAAGTGAAAATAAGTTCTCACCAAGACGAGGCACATATATGCTTTTAAGAGATAGCTCGCTTAGAGCTGTCTTATGTGTATGCAAGTGTTATGCGACGGTAATAAATGGAATACTTATGCGGGTCCTAGACTATGCTTTGATAAATTAAAAAAAAAAAAATGACAAATATATTTTTATAAAAATAAATTATTTATTTTTTTAAATAACAAATATGATCAATTAAAAAGTTATTGATTATTAAATCCACTTTATTTTTTTATAAATAATATATATATTAAAATATTTATAAATAAATCTCTCTCTTTTTT